>OZ038481.1:117294869-117327369 GCA_964036315.1 Acanthosepion esculentum
TCACATTGCATATCCATCTCTGGATTTTGTCGAGAACCTCGAGATGAGCAGTGGGGGTGCCAGACCATATTTGGCAACAGTATTCAATGCAAGGACGAATGGTAGATTTTAGATTTGAAGGATGGACTCAGATGAGAAAAACCTTGCATGACACAGAGAACTAACTTTCCTTGCAGTAGATGAAGCTATTGATTCAATGTAGTTGTTCCACCTCAGATCAGTAGAAAGCATGAGACCAAGCAGGCACAGAGAGACGCTCACATGGAGTTGGGCATCTTTAACTTGAAGTAATCATTCAATCATTTTTACAGTAATTATTTCTCTTTTTTAAACTTCCATAGCCCAAGTAAACTACTGATCTGTAAATCCCTCTAAAATTCAAATTCATACATTGGAACTGAATTCGTCTGCATTAAAACAGAATGTAGAAAAAGTTGTCCCTTACATTTCACTCAAGAAAATATTTGTCCTGAGAATAATTCTAATCACAAATGGAAATTGATCTGCTGATTGTAGCAGTGCATAGTTCTGAAATTCCAGGTTCACAACTGATCAAAAATTTCCATTTTCATATTTCGTCAATGAAAAATAAAATATCACAAAATGATTTTAAATACTTGAACAGCATCTATACGTAGCCAACCTTTAAAGTTCTAATCTAAGGTATAAGAATGTGTCCATTTAAATCTTGCATAGTTATATATTTTTTTTATTACTTTCAATTTGTCTTCCAGCTTTTTACCTTAAATACTTGAAATCAATCAAAAAGCAATCAAAATGATAACAAAAAAACACAAGATTATCAATTTTTATCTGTATTTTTCCATCTGATTTCAATGCATGACAAATCAAAAATTTGCAGAATATCTCCTCCAGCTATTTCACTACCAACATCTATTTCTTTAAGCAAGTGACAAAACAAAAGAAATATTAACAATACCAAATTAAATTTTGTTCCAATAAGTTTTCCCCTGCCACTCCCACCAAATATTATATATATATATATATATATATATATAACGAACAACATTCTTCCCTTTCAGATTCATTGCTTGTTTTGGAAAAGAATCTTTCATTGAACAAATTATAGAACACGTACAAGAAGTTGTGAAGTTTTTAGTTTTCTTTTGAGAAATCAATAAATTGTTAAATAAAATCCTTTCAGAAAATATGGAAAACAGAAAATGCATTTGTTATTTTTTTATTCTCTTATATTTCTGCATATTTATAATTCAAAATATCATTTCTGGCTTTGACCTTTTCTGTTAAATTAGGACAAAAAGGAAGAAAAACTACAATAATTACAAGGAATTTATGACACAAAAGTTAAGGTTCTTTGTCAGTATGAAAAACAATACCAAAAATGTTGTCCTTTGTCAATGCACTTAATTTAATAGTGAAGAGGAAACACATCATATAATTCTGCTTGTATCTCCCTAAGTTCCTTAGCACTTATGTTCATTATGCCCTCCTAATACCTCATAAATAATGGATTATTGTGTTTTGATTGCATGGAAAGACAGAAAAAAAAAACAAAGCAGAGATACTATTTGGTTTCAGTGAGAAAATGAAAAAGAAAGAAATAAGATAAAAGCGATAACACTGATAAGCATAACATTTGTTTCAGTGAAATAGAAAATTAGTCAATTTCTGATCTTTTCATTTGTTCCCCTTTCTTTACAAAATGACCAGCATTCATATTTATGGTTGTTATTGCAATATTTGGTTAAAGTTGTTAAGCTCAAATATTTAACAATGCGAAAGGTGAATTTCTATGGATATTTTATTGCCATAGAACTTGCCATGAGCTTCTTCAATCTTTAACTCAAGAATTAAGAGACTTTAGAAAATTCTAACAGGAGAACTACAAAATTTTCACAGGTACTTCTCGCATATATTGAATATTTTTAAAATATCAGATCAAAATTCAGCTGTGTCAGGCTAGACTTAGTCATCAAACCTTCAATATATTATGGTTTGGTGCCAAAAATGAAAATTTGGGAAAACCTTCCACACCAATTGCAGACTCTCAGATTGTTAGCAACACGCATAAAGAAGAGGTGTCTGTGTATAAGAGTAGATAGGTTTGCCTATCATCCAGTTCCCATGAATGAAGGTTTATCCCTTGTTTCCAGTTTAGAATTGTGTTTCCAGTTACTTCTAAAGTCTTCTCATTCTCTTTCATCCCCCCACTCGCATCTTAGTTGCATTATCACCTTGCTTGCTTGTTGCGAATTGATTAAATATATATTTTTCATTTATCAATCTGACTCATTAAAAATAATGTTTAAACATAAAATAAAATGAATAGATATATGGTTTAAAAAATAAACTGAGCATCTACTCAAATATGGGAATCCACTGAAAAAAAAAAAAAATTAACATGAAAAAAAAAATCTGTTGAATTAATAAATGTAAATACCTATAACTTTTTTTTAAATTGCTTTGTTGAAATTCAGATACAAAACTGAACAGATATAAACTTTCAAGGATCTGGAATGAGAAAGTTTGCACTTATAAGGCACAATTCAGTCTTTTGCTTGATTGGTGACATCTTTCATGGCCGAGTCAGTGTAAAGCATGTCGGATCTAATGACAATTTCTCCAGCAAAAGGTGAAGTAGATTACAATCCTGCTGGAGTGCCCATCTTTTTCTTTAAGATTTCTCAAATATTGAGGCCAGTAGACAGAAACAAATTATTTAAAAAATATACATATTCACTAAAAATAACGTGTGGTGGACTCTCCTGTTGTATTCGACATATGAGGGTCAAGCAGCTCAGTTCCTAGGAAGTGACAGCCAGACACCAGCACACATGATTTGATTATAGTGGTGAAGGCTTTGTGCAGAACCAACCACACTTTTTGAAGGGTCAAATATAGAGATGTGGTACACCACAAGGTCCCCAAATGACCCTCCACAGGTTTTGAATTCAGAGTTGTCATTCTCCTAGACCAGTTGCCATCCAAGGCTGTAGAACCCAATCTGTCCTGCTATTTACTCATAGCTGGAGGGAGAGGATGATGATTAATACCTTTCCCAAGGGTTTTAGTATGTGAATGTAATGGATTCGACTGGAATTTGAACTCGGCTCTTCGATATATCAATCGGAGCCACTATTCACAATTCCACTTTCCCTCCTCTAAAATAATATTTAAAGTGATAAATATATATAAGGAATTATTGGATTTCATTTTTAATCCTAGATTATTTCTTATTAATCTAATTGGTGTTTTTAGTGGAGACAGATATTTGAACATCTACCAGTCAGCACATTCAAGAGACTTAATAAAGAAAATGTGTTGCCAAGGAGAGCTTGAATCTGCATCCCTTGCGGTAGGAAAGCCACCATCTGATCCAGCACGCTTTAAGCTGCTCAGACACAGAGAGCATCATAGACCAGAAAAGGTCAATTACCCTTTTTTTGAAAAATCTGAATGAGAAGAGGTACATTCTTTAAGAAGGGTAATTGAACCTTGCTGCATTGTGATACTCTCTTTATAGATCAGTTTAAAGTATGCCAGATCAAACAGCCATTTGCCCCTACAATGAAGGACACAGGTTAGAACCATGCTAGAGAGCCCATTTTATTTGTCTCTTTGAAGAAGCCTAATGCAGCACCCAAACTGCAATACAACAAACTCCTGAGTGATCCTAGCCAAAAAAAAAAATATATATGGACAATGTGAAATGAAGATACAAGGCACACAATGGAAACTCAAAATAGGACGCACTAAGAGATGCTTTAGTGAGAGCAGCAAATGATATCGTCCCAAAGAAGACAGGACAAAGAAGGAAAAATGAATGGATGACTGATGAGATTCTTGACATGATGGAAAGCAGACAGAAAACCCTGCCAAGATACAGAATGGAGAGCAGAAAAAAAACACAATCAAATAAGGACCAAATGCAAGCAAGCTAAAGAAGAATGGCTCAATGAAAAATGTGCTGAAATAGAGAGATTGAATACTAACAACAAGAGACATGCACAAACAAATAAGACAACTAACAGAACAAAAGACATCCTCGTCAATAGGCTGCTTAAAATCAAAGGATGAAATGCTCATATTAGAGAAGGAGAAATTCTTCAAAGCTGGAGTGAGTATATTGGAGAACTTTTCCACGATGAAAGGGAACAACCAGCAATACACAGAACTACCAACGGACCTGGAATTCTGAAAAGCCATACTGGCCAAATTGAACAGAAACAAGGCAGCTGGGCCAGACGGAATTGTAATGGAAATGCTGACAGCCTTAGTTGACTTTGGCATAGACAAGATCACTGAAATAACAAATAAAATCTACAACAGCGGGGATATACCGGAAGACCTCAGCAGATCAATCTTCATAAGAAACCAGGCACAAACGAATGTGAACTTCACTGAACAATAAGCCTAATGAGCCATGTCACAAAACTCCTCATGCATATTCTGTTGAATAGAGCATGCAGCAGCGTCAGGCAAGAGACAAGAACAGTGTGGGTTCATTAAAAACACTGGAACAAGGAACACGATACTCATGCTCAGAATGTTATCAGAAAGAGCGATACAGATGAAGAAGGACATGTACCTATGTTTCACAGACTATGCAAAGGCCTTCGACAAAGTATGCCACAAGGATCTGATAGAACTGCTCAGCAACTTTGACATATTTGAGTAAGGTATCAGAATAATCAAGAACCTATACTGGCAGCAAACAGCATGCATATGCAAGTTCATTGACTATACAAAAATAGAAAGGGACATAAGGCAAGGATGCACCTTCTCATCTGACCTGGTCAACCTATACAGTGCGGCAATTCTGAGAGAGTTGGAAACCCTGCCAGGATTTAGCATTGGCGGCCACAATCTTAACACAAGATATGCAGATGACACAGTACTGATAGTAGACACGGAAAAGAAATTAAAATATCTCCTACAGAAGGTAGCGACAGAGAGTGAGAAGAAAGGACTAAGCATAAACTACAAGGAGACAGAATGCATGGTCATCAGATGATGAGCCCGAAATTTGATTTGCAGGTTGGGAACACTAGAATTAAGCAGACACAAAACTTTAAATATCTGGGAAGTGTTTTGACAACCCCATGAAAATGTAGAATCTAAAGTCATGCATGCACTGGATGACAGATATTGACAAACACTAAAGCTAAATAAAATGTAATATTACACATGAGATTCAGTTTTGGGTTCTCATAAAAATCAAAAACGATAATGTTACATATGGAAACAGCAGGCTTTCAAGTTTCATGTGAATGACAGCATCTGAAACTGTGGAGAAACAGACATGTGCACATGACAATGTCCCAAATATATAGAAAGAGCCTTACCTTCTTGATATCAAAACTTGATGTATAAAGGCAGCCTTTACCATTGTTAATTTCAACTTTAGCATTTTCCACATAGCCAACATCATGTCGCCCCATGTCATCCTGAATATCTAAGCCAATATCTGAAAGAAATCGAAAGTGCATCAGTTGAAATAACATTTATAAATTCTTTTCAGAAATATTCAATAGCAATAAAATGTTCAATTTTCCTCGCAGTGAATTTTGATTTATAAAGTAATTAAGATTGGTGTGAAATGTGTGGACTGATTTACAATGATCGTAAGCCTAATGTGTAAGTTTGTAGACAAAAGCTTAGTAGGCAGTTGCTGCTTAATTCTTTTCACTGTGTGCATGAACAAGAACTTAATCAATGGCTGCTGGCTGTCTCTCTTCCATTGTGTGTGTGTCTACATGTAGATCAAACTGGCCTCTGAAATCAGATTAAACCCCCAGAAAAAGTAGGCTTCTATTTTTATATCCATAATGGTATTCAAAATCTAATTTCACATAGAGGTGAGAATTTTTGAATAAAAGGTTTTCATTAGTTAGAAAATAATTTAACACTGGCTCGCAAAAAACATTTTCTCGAATTTGTGGGAGTTATTATTATTATTATTCCTAAATGGTCCAAAAATGACACGTGGTTGGTCGACAACTACATCCACAAGTATTTTGGCAGTATTTGCTCTAGTAATTATTGTTTATCCAACAAACTTTCTGATGGAATTTTATTGGTTGGAAAATATACAGAAAGAATTTAATTCCTACAGGAGTATACAGCAAGATCCATGTCAAAAAATGTTCTTTTAACAGTTTTACCTGGCTGGTACATATGTTAAACATTGTCAAAGGTTTAACAGGTATCTACTCTGCACTATTATTGTTGTCTTTTTATCAATAAAAACTCTGGATCAATAAACTATTCAACTTACAACACACACTTTGAGAGCCTGTCTCTTAGAAATGTCAATGAATAACTAAGCATAAATCTCTAAGTAATCTGCCACCATATCCCCTGCAATTCTTGATGCCATCTAGTCCAAGAGAGAAAATGTGATATGGAAATCCAAATGTGCTTTGGAATAGTGAACGATCACTTCCAAAAAGCTTAGCAAAGTATTAAGTAATATGAAAATTCCATTAGAAACAAAGAATAGAGTACTGACTATTACGTAATTTTGGTGCTCATATATGGCAGTAAATGCTGGATAATCTCTTCACAGATGAAGAGAAGACTTGGACTGACCATGTCAATAATGAGAAAGTTTTCAAGAAAATGGAAACTGTTGAAACTTCTAGGTCACATAAAGAGGACTGGGAAAATTTAACACTTACAGCACATAATGAAATTAAGAGAGACAGAGGAAAGCACTGAATAACCTATCTAACAAGCTTGTGCTGGCAAAACAGGAATTAGATGAGAGAGCAAAAAGACAAACTTTATTAAGTGTAACAAAGGACAGGAAGTTGTAGAGAGTCATGATCATTAACATCCTAAAGAGAATAGAGTTATTTACCCTTCTTCATACAGATTAAGGAAGTTATATTTACATTTTTATACATGCTGCTCGTCTACTTTTAGTTCAAGGCATATGCCACAGGTTAATTTGATGAAAAAATACACTCATTAGTCATGCATTTTAGTATCAACACTTACCGTAAATTCTTGAATATAATATGCACCCATAAATAATATGCACCCCCATAAACTGATCCAATTTAAGAAATATATCTGTTCCTATGTATAATACGCATCTCTAAATTTTGTCAAAAAAAAAAAAAAAAAATTAAAAGATATTTTTTTTATTCTTGACATTAAGAAGAAAACTGAAACTAAGTGGTTAAAATAATGTTTAAAAATACCATGCAGTTTTCCCCATAGATATAACATTTTATTTTACTGCCAAAATGGGATTCCGTCAGTGACGATGTTATAAAGAGAGGTTTCAAGAAGTGTTGTCTCACAACAGTTATGGATGGCTCTGAAGATGACATCCTTTGGCAAGAGAATGAAGAGGCCCAAGATAATTTTGAACAGGACGGAGATAATATTGCCAATGATAATTTGTTTAATGACAATTTAGATATTGATTCTATAATAGAAAGTGGTGATGAAAATTAAAATCTCAATAAATTCTTAACTTGATATCCTCTTTTCTTTGAAAATGGCCTTATTATAGATTTATTTTTTTCGCAAAATAAATAATGCTGTTACTGAAAAATATAAATTTATTGACAAAAAATGTTACAATAATTATTGTTGGATTTAAAATGAAAATTGGGATAATATCTTTCTTATTTTAGAACAAGTACATATTTATTATTATACATCAATAATGAGAAAAAATATTATTATACATCAATAATGAGAAAAAATATTATTATACATCAATAATGAGAAAAAATATTATTATACATCAATAATGAGAAAAAATATTATTATACATCAATAATGAGAAAAAATATTTTTGTTTAAACCTGTTTATAATATGCACCTCTACTATCACCTGTAATTTACAGTAAAAAAAAAAATGCATATTATATTCCAGAAATTACGGTATTATTAATTATTACTATTGTTATTTGCATGATTAAGTTTCAGCTCAGATTAGCTTGATGTTAATTAAAAATTAACAGTAAGTCAAATTATTACCAGGCAACCAAACTGTAACTTCATTTTTTTAAGATATATTGGGACACCAAAAGAATTGACAAACTATTTGGCCACTCATTAAAATTAGGATTTAAAAGCAATTTTCAGTTAGATTTTTAACAGATTTTAATTATTTTTTTCACTTTAAAACACAAGACACATAATATGAACAATGACGTAATTCAGCTGAGCCACATTTAGCTTAAGTAAATAATGTTTCAATTTTATTACAAGAAAAAAAAAAAACAGGTATACAAATGCCAATTTGTAAATATATGTCAAGGATTACCCAACATTGGTGTTCTAGACTATAAAAGAAGATTATCTGATTATCTCCGGATGTAATAACAACAAAATGGCAGTCTTTATAGAGAGACTTCATCGTTGGCTGTCAAACTTCAAACAAAACATGTGGACATGACACATTTTCTAACCATAAAGCCTATAATATTTTCTTCCTTTTTCAGCAGTGTAATTTCTCTGTTTTTAAATTGTTATTCCTTATATAAAATATATATATGTAAATACTGTCATGTGTTGAAATTTATTCCTTTCAAAGATTCTAAATTCAATTTTCTTTGAAAATTCTCTACCTCAACCATTACAAACTGTTGCCAAGCCCAACCCAGCCCAGCCACATAAAAAACAAACAGAAACCAGTAGAACAAACTGATATTAAAAATTATGTTATTGCAAACTGAAATGTTAAAAAAGAGGTATCATTTTGAAAAAAAAAAATCTTTTCGGACAAATCTGAAAAAAAGATAAAATTTCCTTTCAAAGATGCCCCTCTGGGAGCCTACACAAAAAATACAAGATACTGGGATTTTGGACATCTTAGAGATCAATGGAATGGCTACAAGACTCCTTATCAGACTTTATACGACACAAATAAATCTTCACACTCTAATATTACAACACTCTTCTTTACTCGATAATATATCCCTGCTACATTTATGGCACACAACAAATTTGTTAGATGTAACCATAACTTATATTCTAATAGCTTCTTCTCATGCACTTCTCACTTGTGAAATTCTCTTCTGGCTTTTTGCTTTCCAATGAACTATGACCTTCAAAAATTTAAATACAAAATCAGCCATCATCATCAGTCTCCTTGAATTCTGCTCTTTTATTGTCCTTTCTCCTAAGCAACATTTCCTTTACTCTTAGCCATCGCTTGTGTGTTAGGGCCTTTATCACCTTGCTTGGGGTGAAATGATTAAAAAAAAAAAAAAAGAAATCTGGGTTTTAGATGTAGCTTTGTTCATTTATTTACCAGCTCCCTTTCCATATGTTTGTAAGTTTGACACAAGGACACAACATACTTGTGCATGATGTCAGCCTTTTCAGCACTTCCTTTTTGGAACACTTCAGGCAGCAAGTATTGACTTTAACTCTACCCTTTTATGTGCAATGAAGAAGGGTCTCAGTCTCAGGAATAACCAGCTTCAAGTGGAGTTTCTTTATATTGTCACAGAGTGAAATGGTCAAGAATTTAACAAATTTTAGAATTTCCTTTGCTTAAATACTGGATCCATATATGGAACAAGTTCAAAGACTTTCGTCAGAGACTGAAGATTCCAATACATCAGAAAAAAAAAACAAGCATTAAATATTGTGTTTACAGTAATAAATGAAACTTATTTAAATTTTGGGGACAGGCAAATCTTTTCTTAGTGCTTATTGATTTGCACACATGATGTTTTAACTGGTTTATCTCGTCCACACTTAAGCCACATATCAGAAGACCTTAATTTCATACAGAATGGGTTTGCTGAAATCATGTAGTCAAAGAACCTCATGAAAAGATGCACGTGTTTCTAAAGAAATGGTACATTTCACATTATGAGCATTGCTACCTGGATATTTTTAAAGTAAAATTTCAGTTAGCAGCTGAAAAGAGTGTCTATTCCAAAGAGTCCTGAAGAAGACCATAAAATGGAACTTTTGAAACGTATGTATGTATGTATGTATGTATGTATGTGTGTGTGTAAATAACATCAATAACATGAAGAGAAAAAAGAGAGAATATGATAATAATGAGCTGTCAAATTTTTGGACAAATGAAGATCTTGTTAATTCTTGAAAATTGTATGAGGAAATAAGAATCAATTAAAAGAATGCTGCAGCTATTTTGACAGTCGAACTCTAATTAGAAAATAAATATATTTTCCCAGATGATCATCGATAAATATGATGGCTTAATTTAAAATTAGGTTAGTTGATTTAATAATATATAAAAACATGTTTGGTTAATGTAAAATACTAATCTTATATTAGTCATAATGAATTAATAGATAAGTAGACATTAGACTGTTTATACAACAGAGTCAGAAAGGCAGATGTAGGTGAGATTTTACAAGATCAAAAAGGCAAACATAGTACTCATTTTAAAACATAATGGAAGACATAGTTCCAGCTTATACTCAAGTCTCTGTGTATCTACCCAGAAGATATTACCTTTTGCAATAGACTTAACTATCTGCAGGAGATTCAGTAAGTATATTTTAATCACCACCAACAGTATAATTAATTTAGCATAATTTCTCTTAAAGCTAATTAATGAAATAAAATTGTTTTTTGTTACAAGAAGCTACAAAATAAACAGGAAACAATGTAAAGTATGGAAAATTTCAAGCATTGGATTTCTATTGTTATAAAGAAAAAATACATTAAGACAGTAAAATAAATAAAATAGTTTTGCTATTATCTATTCTAGTTATTAACAAAAAAAAAAAAAAAATCATATTAGATTTTCTTTTAATCCTGTCCTCTTAAAATATGTTGCTACAATTGTTTTTTTTTCTTCCTTGTAGAACAAAAAACAATTACATTACCTGTGTGACTGCCAACCGAGCTGAATCAAATCAAGCATAAATTATCATACTAATTAGAATCATCTGTCGTTGATTAACATAATGAGAGCCTTATTAAGAGTTGAAAAAAAAAAAAAAAGAAAGAAATTAAAAAAAAATTTCAGACAAGACTGACTGCTCAGCTAACTTTAAATTATCTTTGATATTTTATTAAAAGAAGAAAAAAATAGCCAGAGTTTCCATATCAAATACAATGCTTTCAATTAGTTCGCTTGTAGGACTTTCTTCTCCATCAAAAGGAAACAGCATGAATTCATCATGTCAATTCCCATGGAAACAAAAAGGAATTCAATGCCAATTTTCAGTGGCGCCAAGCTTTGTTTTTTGTTTTTTTGTTTTTTCCAAGAAATTCATTTGATTACATGCAATGTACTGACACCAATTCTCAAAAAACGTAATGCCACTTGTTATATGATGATTTTTAAAATCTTCCAATGGAGAAACTTCAAGTGCTGATAGCACTGAATAAAAAGAAATAGAGAATATGACAATTTATTATACAAGTGCAATATGAAGTTACATGTTTCTTTGAGCAAATGCTTTACTAAATCAGCTCAAGAAAAAAAAAAGCAGTCTTAAAAGAATAAATAAATAAAAAGAAAGAAAAAAATTTATAAAAAAGTGAAGAAAATGGTTTAGAAAGAAAGCAAAACTGGGAAATAACAAAATAAGATACTTGTTTTAATGGAACAATTGTTCAACTGCCTTGTAAACATAGAAGACAGCTTCCAAAACATAACATCATACATTTAGACTAATATCACAGTTGCATTATGGGATTATTTTACACCCAACACCTTTTTAAAATGTACACTGTGTTTGTATATTAAAATTTTAGGCACATAACAGCAATTTCTTCAAGATTTATATTCCTTTCTCCTCATCTCATCCCGAAAACAAAAATACATATGTTCATGTTTTTACTGCACAGAACTTGGTACAGGTTACAGAAATTTCTTGGACAATATCATTGCTTTGGATTGTTTTATGGCATATCAAGACATTGGGTTATTTAATGCCGAAATTTAATATTTTCCTAAATAAAATCTTGTATTTACATAGAGAAAAAAAATTAATTTTATATAGTAAGACTGCTGGTAGTTATGGTAATATTTTTGAAATCAGTTTCATTTCTTTTAGAAACTGAATTATGTAAAATAAATTAGTATTTTGAAAAGGTTCTTTTAAGTTTGTTGTTTGGTAGTATTTTAAGTAAACTGAAATAGATCAAATCATTTGGGTATATAAAAATATACTGCTGTATTTTTATACTTTCATTGTGTTTGAGGGTTCACTATTTGTCCTTAGCTGGAGCCCTAACAGGTACAACCACCACAGGTCATGGTGGACCTGGGCACATCAACAGCTTCTCAAAACCTCCAATCTTCTGATCAGAGATCTTGCTGCCTGATGCAGTTTATCATCATACCCAGGATTAGGCAATATCATTGGTACAAGGCCATATTCATGAAGTACTCAGTGGTTTGAAAGGCAATCACACTATTAGCTGTACCAAAACAATATAAAAAAAAGAAAAAATATGTGATAGAAACTTGCTAAAATGTTGAGATTTTTTTCCTAAATCGCTAACATAATAGCTAAATTAAAACTAAATATAGAAAAATGCTTTCCAAAAACTAAAAATATCAACAAGTAAGAAATTTGCATAAAGAAAAAAGTGCCCAATTGCTATGTAATATAAATTCTCCATTATGAGAGAATGCTGAACAATCTTCTCACAAATAAAGAGAAAACTTGAGTCAAGAGATATGGTTCTACAGAAGGATGCTGAGAATGCTATAGATGAAGCATGTAAGTAACAAGCTAGTTTTAAGGAAAATGGAAACAGAAAGGACAATTATACTTAAAATTACAAAGAGTTGAAATTTCTGGGATGCATAATAAAGAAAGAAGGTTTGGAAAATCTGACACTTACAGGACATTGAAAGCAAGAGAAACAGAGAGTAAACTATCTAACGAGATTATGTAAATCGATGTTAAAAGAAGTGTGTGAGAAGGATAATAACAAGAAACATATTGCTAAGAGCTAAAAGAATAGGAAATTGTGGAGAGCCATGATCACCTATATCTGGAAGAGACATAGCACATTGAAAATTATATAGAAAGTGCTAGTCCAAAATTCAGGGAACTGATCAATCTATCATGTCTAGTTATCAAGTATTTCTTTAAAATACTCCACCAGGAAATAAAGGGATGTTTCCTATCAAATTTTCCTTTCTTTGAGGAAAACATTTTATGCCTTAACCCTTTCCAAAATTGGCTGGTCAAATAAAAATTTACAAATGAATCCAATAATGCCAACTGGCCATAAAAACAGCTTCCCTGCAATGTTGGCATGCTTCAAAATTAGTATTTACAATATTCAGATTAATGTCTTCATCTTTGTTGTTTTTATCAGTGTTTCAGTTGTTGTGCCCTTCAGCCTTCTTCAGGTGTCTGTTAATGTAGGTAACCTTCTGGGAATTTCAAACTGGACCCTTTATTTAATCTACAGGGGTAAATAATTCATGTCCTGCTGTCCACATCTAGGAATATCTTAGTAATTGTCTATATTTTTGGGATGAGGGGTTTTCACTATGGATTTCGTTAATCGGACTGACTTCCTCATCTTGGTTGCTTTCCTCACAACGTTTCGGCCGTCTGATCCTCCGGCCTTCCTCAGGTGCATCTCGAACTCGGGAACCGTCGGTCTGGAATTTCGAACCCAACCCTTTATTGTTACGGGGGTACCATGTTCTCGTTCCATTAAGGCCATCGCTGCTGCTACTTGATGGCGTCAAGCAGTAGTAGCAGCAGCGATGGCCTTAATGGAACGAGAACATGGTACCCCCGTAACAATAAAGGGTTGGGTTCGAAATTCCAGACCGACGGTTCCCGAGTTCGAGATGCACCTGAGGAAGGCCGGAGGATCAGACGGCCGAAACGTTGTGAGGAAAGCAACCAAGATGAGGAAGTCAGTCCGATTAACGAAATCCATAGGAATATCTTGTCTTAATCATTTTAGGATTCTTCAATTATTTTTAGTCCTCTTCCCACAGTGTCTGTCTATACTATCCAGCCCATTACTATGCAACTAAATTTACAAACCAGAAACTAACGACTTGTTTTGTGATTTTTCATCAATAGACGATTTAATTTCTCTGTAATGACAACCAGAGTTAAATTTATGAATGCAGGACATTCTTTAACCAGATGACAACTTAGATGCAAAGAGAAATAGATCAATTTATTTACAATGATGAATCACTGATTGAGCGATTTGTTTTCTATAGCTTATCAACCCTTTGCAAGTTATTTAAACCCTGAAAATATTTTTAGATTCTAAGAATTTCTTTTTTTGTGATAATGATTTAGTGATACAAATAGCTAGGGAAGAAAATGTAGATTCATGCCTTTCCCAAGAGTATTTGTGATGCATTAGAAGCCATTGTTAAAGTGCAAGATAAATAAAGACGATCAGAATTAATAAAGTTTGCAATGAAAAGAAAAGATGAAAGAGCAACAATCATTCAAAAAGCAAATCAAAATTGGTAAGAAGGCAAAAGAATTCACAAACTAGGAGTTGTTGTTTGTACACAAAAGCAAGGTCGACCAAGCAAACACAGTATGTCTGTCTAAGAATTTAGGAAGATCTGGACTGAGTCATGTCAAAATGCAAGCTGTCCCATTTTATTGGTTAAGAAAAATATCCCAGCATGCATTCTGTGTACTTCTGACTATAAGAAAGGGAGGTGGAAAACTTTTTCAATCATTCCCATTTCCATTGGAAAATCAACAATTTGCATATAATTGAATCTAACAAACCCAACTAGAATTGGAACTTGGCTATCTGGTTAACAATTCTGCATCATTATCCATTATACCATCTGTAGTAAACAAAAAGAAAAAGTGACGAGAGGGGGGTCAGAAAGTGCAGTGCGCCGTTCGCCGGCAAACCAGCTGTTCTTCCTTCGTCGTCAGTTGCCTCAAGAAAATGGATTGCAAGACTCCCTTTCTCAGCCATTACATGGGGCAGTTGTGAAACAGACACCAACTCAGCCACGCCTACTTTGACTTCCTCTTTGTCCATCAGTCAATTCGTACATCCAACTCTATTGCACGAAGTCTGCCGAATGACTCCCAACTTGATTTGTGCCGCTGACACCTCGCTTTTTATGGCAGTCTGACATGGACGAAATTTGCATGTGTGCAGATATCATCTTGTTTTGGATGAGATCGGCATGCACAAATTGTGTCTTCGATAGCGGCCATATTTCTTTTCGGTATTACTTTGCCGGCAAGACACATTCGCACTCGTTTTGAACTCTGAACTAAGTCATGTCTTTCATCACACCATCTGCACATCCTAGCTTGCAGTACCTGGTATTACCAAGCAGTCACCCATCTAGGCTCTGACAAGGCTTGATGTTATCTTTGGTGATTGTATGGGATCAGGTGTTCAATATGATATGGCCGTGATCATAATGACAAATCAAATACAATAAATCAAATGCAAGAACATGCGTTTGATGCAATTATATTTACCATTCCAACCACGAGGACCGAGTTCAAATCACATCATGTTTGTCAGGAAGTTGAATTCTTGAAAAGAATTTTTGTTTTGATTTAATCATTTCATCCCAAGCAAGGTGATAATGTCACTAAGATGCAAGGAATTACTGAGAATGAAAGAGAATGAGAAGATTTTAGGGAGGAGGAAAGACGATAAAAGAACCAGTTTCAGGAAGATAGAAGACGGCAATGGACATTGAATTTATATTTTTGATGATTGTAGGTGACTGACAATAAAGAAACCAGAAGAGAGTTTCACAGTCAAGAAGTGGGAGAAAAGAAACAATTAGAATAGATCTTACAGTTACCCCATAGCTATTTCAACAGTGAAACGATGAGACCTAGTTGTCAACTAATAATACGTTTAAATTCATGCAGTCAAGGAGGAGAGATCATTAGAACAACTGCCGTAAAACGAAATGACAGAGGGATGCCACATCATGGTGGTGGGAAAGTTACTGAAGTCAAGTTGCCAGGTCAGGACCGATATCATAACAGACCCTCTTTGGATTTTTTTCAAGAATCTCAACATGCACAGTAGGAGCACCAAACCAGATATGGCAGCAATATTCAACGTTCGGACAAATGGTAGATTTATAAATTTGCAAGATTCTTGAAAGGTTTTCTTTCATGTCAGCTGAGAATTATAACATGGATTAGCCTTGTGAGTGAAATTGGATAGCCAAAACTATACAGAAGCCGCCAGTAGCGCTGTGCTAGCACAAGGCCCCAAGCCATCATAACCAAGGAGCATTGGAACATCCTCCAACGCCAGATTGGAGGTCCTGACTGACGATGTCCTTGGTGACTGTGTGGTCTGCTATGAGGTCATCTCCAGTCTACAGATGGCACGTTAAACTGATCAAGGACTCTGGTGTGGTGGTCATCAGGTTGTCACTGTTTATGACCAAGCCAATGAATACGACACTGAGCAAAGATGTGTGGGATATTCGGCTGGCTGGTCCTCCAGTGGAGCTCCTCATTAGACACAAGATCAGACTAGTGTAGCCACTTGATGGTCCTGAGGGTGAGGGACTTGAAACTAGAGATGCAGTAGATGAGGGACTTGAAACTAGAGATGCAGTAGGTGAGGGACTTGAAACTAGAGATGCAGTAGGTGAGGTACTTGAAACTAGAGATGCAGTAGGTGAGGGACTTGCAGAGAGATCCTGTCTCAGAATCATATAGTAACACAGAGAGGATGAAAGTTTAGTGCATCAAGAGATCTTGTGCTGTTACCATGCTAAATGACGCACTTTTGTTTAGAAACCGTAACTGAAATCCGTTAAGTACAGTTGTAGTATAAGTCACTGGTTGGCTCTGTGGGTGTTGAACAAACACAAATGTGTCTGAGCAGGTATCTGCAATAAGGACTGGATAGCCACCCAAGCAGACAGGTGTACTTGGATATTTTGTATTATTAGCATTTTTATTACACTCACTGTCCATTAAGAAAAAAAAAAGGAATATAAAAGAACTTTAGCATTTAGCCTTACCATAATCTTCTTTTTTTTTTCTTTTTAAGCAGTATCATCCCATGCAAGGCAGTAAAGCCACTAAGGCACAAGGGGTTACAGGGTGTGGAAGAATTAGAAACAGAAACATGAATAATGAGTGGGATGAGAAAAGAGTAATTAAATTTTTGCATATTAAAGTTGGCTGGAAAGCATGCAACCAAAAGAGATTTCCACAAGGGAGAAGTGTGAGAAAAGAAACTGTTAGTATAGAACATATGGCTACATCTAGCCAGCTCAACTGTAATTTTAATGAGATATCAATGCCAGTCTAGTACTGTGCTTAAATTCAAAGAGTCTAGGTACCATAGCAAAGAGCTCATCCGAACAATTACCATGAAAGTATTTATAAAAAAGACACAGAAAGACAACCTTACAGCAGTAGAAAAGTGACTGAAGCCAAGATGCCAGATCAGGACCAATAATATTGCTGATTCTTCTTTGGATTTTATCAAGGAACTCAGGGTAAATAGCAGGTGCACTGGACCATGTGTAGTAGTAATGTTCTAAGCATTGATGAATGGTAGACTTACAGATATGTAATATAGAGGGGGGGGACATGGTGGAATAATGGATAGTGGCTCGAACGGAGAAATCGGAGAGCTGAGTTTGAATTCCAGTCAAATCCATTGCATTCACTTATTAATACCTTTTGGAAAGGTATGAATCCTCTTTTGCTCCCCACCCAGCAGGACAGACCGGGCTCTATAGCCTTGAATGGCAACTGGTCTAATGCAGAAAGAAATGGTAACCTACTGCAGGAAAAATTTTGCCTCATCAGTCATGTATAGAAAGATACATGATCGCCTAAATGTGTATCACACATCGTACATAACTGACTGAATATAGATTCTGGTGAGAAAAATTGTTTAGCATGACACAGTGAACCAACTTTGTTAGCAGCTGACCTAGCAATGGATTATTCAATATAGTCTTTCCACTTCATGTCAGCTGAGAACATGAGCCCAAGTAGATGCAACAAGTGACATTTCCTGGAGGGTACTATAATATATAGGGTGTAGAAGCATTAAATTTTGTCACTTACAAAATTTAGAAATAAATTCAGACTGTAAAGGGTTAGGTTCTTCAAGCTTTTGTATAGCATATTGTACATAGTTTCCTTATAAACTTGAGTATTAATATCAGCTGCAATGCATCAAGGAATAGCAAGACAAAATTAGATTTAAAAGCAGTGAACTATTTTGAGAAACAAAGTTAATTTCATTAAAAGCAGCATAATGATAGATAATGATTCAGTAACAAGTTTTAAGACACTTTTACTAGAAATTCAAATTATTATCATAAAATAGAAATTTTCTCAAGTTGATAGGAAATTTGGAATAAAAAAATACAGATTTAATAAAATAAAAAATACTGAATATATTTTTTTAATAAAGGTAAAATATATAGAATCAAATTTAAAGGATTTAAAAAAAACACCTCACTGAGCAGAAACAAAACTGATTTTTCATAAAGCCTCCTATATGAAGATATTGTTTCATTACTTGTGTAAAGAAAACAGAGCACACACACTCTCTCTCGGCTTTTCACCAACTATATCCAGTGAAACGCCACATTGTATCTTCATTCTCATTCCCATCACTGTGCAAATAAACCAGAAAAGACTCACTGAATACCGACAGATAAATGCCATCGCAAGAAATAAAGACTTGAAACCTGTTTTGAATATATATTTTTTTTTAATTTCAGGGATTCACTTGCACAGTCTAGGTAGCTAAGTAATTAAGTGACATCTGAGACAATTTTTGATATGTCAGTCTAACAGATAAGCTCTTCTCTTCAATCTTCACTCTCTCCTACCATCACTATTCACCTCTAAATTATGATGTATGGCTAGTAACACTCTACATTTAAGAACAGTGTCACCTTCAAATGGGCAATCTAGCAATACTCTCAATCCTAACCATGACCATTAATATAGGCCAGTAACTAGAAATCTCTTATATCTGGTTTGTTGTCATTTGACTTCAAAAGTTTTCACTATTTATTATTTTAATCTATTTCAGCCAAATTGGTGGCTGCTTTTGAAGATCCCATTTCACAGACTTGACCTCCAGTCACAAAAACACAAAACACTTAAGAATGACAGAAAAGCCCTTGCATGCTCTTCTATGGAGGTGTCCTAATCATAATGCCAATTTTTAAAGTTACCTGTACTTAGATTTTAAAAAAATGTAAAGTTGGAAACTGTGCTTAGATCATTGATAACTGCATAAATTAGGAAAAGGACAACATCAGTAGGAGAGAAGATGACTTACCCCATGTGGCAGAGCAAGCATATATATGCCTGGAGTGCAAAATGAGTGAGGGAAAGGAAAAAGAAATATGGCCGCCCTAACAACTTAATTTAAGAAAGACACGGTCTTGGAGGCAGGAGAATTGAGGAAAATTGTTGGGTGTATGCAAATTTCTTTCGAGATCAGCTAGGGGCATAAAACACCACATGCAAGAAAAAAACAAAGAGATGCTTGTGAACATGACACTGTATAGACAGAGAAACTTTGTTGTTGAGAAAGTGATTACTTGGGTCAGTTTCACACATGGTGATCCCCAAAGAGAAACTGCAAACTGTTATGAAAATTTAAAGGGACACAGAAATAAGTGGGGTTCCAGCAGGATTATTTTTAAGGAGACTTAGGTGGAATTTCCCTCGGCAGGTTTTTTTTTGTCTGAAAAGTATCCAGCCATTTAGTACAGACATCATATATGCTGTAGTGACAGAGGAGAACTTGTAGGTTACAGACTAGAAGACATCACAACATATATTTTTGTTCATATATATATATATATATATATATATATATATACAGAAAGTTACTTCCACTTGTAAATATTCAGGACTGGAATAAAAAGAAAAGTATTATTAAATGCAATGTCAATCATTATCTACTCTCTTCCTGATTACTCTTCAATTGTTGTCACTCCTTCATGTTTCTGTTGTCTTATTTCACACTCAGTAACCCATTGTGGATTAGTGGCTTTACTGCCTTGCATGGGGTGAAATGATTAAAAAAAAAAAAAGTTCCCTATTTGTTAATCAAATGTTGATGACTAAGATAATGCCTACATTTTTTTTTAAATTATTTATCCTCAATGCACACTAAAGATAAAGTTGGTCAAAAAGCATGAGAATCAAAACAGGGGTCATTCCCCGCCCCACACACACACTCCTCACCACCTAAGCCAGATCAAATAAGATAGATATTATATTGTATGACTTTCCACATGATGCGAGATGCGTGAATAGTACAGTGGTCATCAGTGAAGAAAGAAAAATCAGAGTGCTGACTTCAAATCCTGGCCGAGATCATTACACTTACGTCTGCACAAATATCCTTGGGAAACGTATGAAACTATTTACTCTTCCCCCCACCCACTAACACAGCAGACTGAGCTTTCTAGCATCAGTTGGTAACTAATCTAGAAGGATAACTCTGAACTCAAAGTTGTTTGGGCATGGGGCTGGAAATTAGGCCAGCAATACATGCTAGGGGCGGCTTCCTTTATGTGCAATGTCCGTTCAGGACAGCGGTGATCATGGCTCTCCAGATTTTCCAAGCCCTCATTTCTCATTACGTGTCCCAGAAATTTCAGATTCCTTTTCCTCCTTGTATGCATCCTATCCAAAACCTCATTGCTGCTCACATGTTTGGTCCATGGTATTCTTAGCATCCTTCTGTAGAACCATACCTATTTTGCCTAGAGTCTCTCCTTCATCTTTGAGGAGACCGACCGACCGTCCAACATTTGTTGCCATACAGGAGGACAGATATCACATGGACCCTACACTCTATATGGGGTGAAGACGACTTGTCTCTCTTTCTCCCGCATGATATGACTTGTTCACCATCCACTAAACAATGAAATGTGATAGCACAATTTTAGAATCCCAAAATAATTGACAACTTCCTTCAGAAAGGATGAAACAAAAGAAAAAACCTGAATAGATTCTTCAGTTATACAGACCAATCCAGGATAGTAACATACCAATAAAAAAAAACCTCGCTCACACACACAAGCTTACAGCCATATCACGTTGAAATACAAGTTCCTGCATGATTATTAAAGTTAAGTAACATCGAGTCTGGTCAATAACTAGATGAGTGATCGCTTAGGAACAAAATGTACTGTAAGCTTAAATGCGTGAGTGGTGTAACAGATTAGAGCTCAAAATTTTTGATCCCATATCCAAGTTTCAATTCCAGTTGGGTTGGTTAAATTCACTTACGTGCAAATACACTTGGAAAAAGGTATGAATCCACGTCTTCTCCCTCCAACTGTGAGTTAATTAGTAACACATATCACTAAACCAGTATTAATTCAAAAAAATTCTTACAATCTAAAAATATTTTCTGGCTTTAAATAACCTACAAATGGTTGATAAGCTGTAGAAAATCAATCAATTTCACACACAAAAGGGAATTTTAGATTTTGATTTTATTTTGAGCCTAAAGAGCAATGACATGTGATCTGAACCCTTGAGCTTTTTCTTATTTTTAGGTGAATATATAAACTATAAGAAAATGATTTATTTTCATTTTCCAAAAGAATGTATAAAAGCTTCTGTATATAAGAATTCTCTAAATGAATATACACAGATTTTATATAAATAATGTACAAAGTAAGCAACTCCTAGGGGAGTATTCTACAAAGGCATACCAAAGAAAAAGAACCCAATGATTTTGTAAGTAAGATCCCAGAGAATAATATCCAACCACAACTAAGTTTCATGAACTCCTCAGTTACTTGTGAAAACAGGCATTTTATAACTCCTCTGCCTGTTCAAGATGTTACAACAGGGGTAGCTGATGTGTACCTACTATGCACATACCAAATAAACTCATCAAAAGGGAAAAACTTACACAGATGGAAATGCCAAAGAAACACCATAATTTGAAAAGAAAAAAACAGAAGAAAAAAAAATCAAAAACATGCCTTTTGTATTCAATAGCAAGGGAAATCATAACACTAAAAGTAAAATAGTTCTCAACAATACATCAAAGTACCTCATATTAGAGCATATCATTTAAGCAATATGCAACTCCTAAGGTACACTGAACAAAAAAAATACTCATTTGCTGATGACCTGTTGATTGTGCGAATATGCATGAAACTTTTAGTTGTGGTTTGTCAAGAAGTTATTTATCAGGTCATCCCATAAGTTCTGTCCGAATTTTGAATAAAGAAAACAAGTGACCAAATGTTACATCTAATTACAGATTCAATCAACAATGTATTTTCCCTGATTATCTATGACTTCCTTCCATCTATTAACAAGCTTACTAATTCCATTACTGTAAAATTCTTTTGGCTTTGATTCGAAGAACTCACAAATGTCAGTTTTAACCTCTTCCTGTGTTACAAAAGCTGTTTCTTCCAAATGATTCTGTAAGCTACGAAACAAATGGTAGTCTGAAGGAGCAAGGTCGGGAGAATAAGGTGGATGAGGAATTTTCTCCCAACCAAGTTCTTCGATCTTTTGTGACGTGATTCTTGCTGTGTGTGGTCGCGCATTGTCCTGATGAAACATCACCCGTTTTCAATTCACTAGAGCAGGTCTTTTTATTCCTCAACGCTTGGTTCAAATGCTCTAATTGCTGACATTATATTTGAGCATTAATTGCTGCATTAAGTGGTAAAAATTCAAAGTGGATTATTCCTTGGCAATCCCACCAGATTGAAAGAAGAACCTTTTGCCCATGAAGTTCCCTTCTCGGCTGTGGCTGGGGTCCTTCCCCTTTACCAAGCCACTGTCTACGATGCTTAACATTTCAATAAAAATCCATTTTTTGTCGCCAGTCACAAGTCTATCCAAAGAAGGTGAAACAAGTTGGCGAGAATGGAGAGAAGAGCAGATGTCAACTCAGGATTTGAGGTTGTTTTCAGACAATTCATGAGGCACCCATTTTCCAAGTTTAGGAACTTTTCCAAGTTGTTAAAGATGACGAACAGTTGTATGGTTTGAACTGAGAACCACTGCCAATTCCTCAACTGATAAAGCAGGATTTTCTTCAAGGGCTGCTTCAAGAAGCTTTTCATCTTCAAGGGTAAAATCTCCACCTCTGAATTTTGCAAACCATCTTCTGCAAGTTCTTTCATTCACACATTCCTCTCCATAAACTGAGTGAATGTTTCTAGCCGCTTCGGCTGCTGAGTTTCCTTTCTTGAACTCATAAAGCATTATGTGCTGCAAATGATTCTTGGGTACTTCCATGTTAGCAGGGTTTTAATCAATCAAGGTTTTATTTTATTTTTCTCCGAAATAAAATTTGATCAGTTTAAATGCATCTAAACATAAAAATAATGTTCAGATCCATTAGACATTATAAAATACTCTTTAAATTTCGTTCATTTTAACAAAAAGTTAAAATTCGGACAGAACTTATGGGATGACCTAATAGTAAATTATATATTTAAGTTTGGATAAAAAGAAGACAATTGGAAAATATATTTCTTAGTCATTGCCAATGTGTTTTGTCAAGTTTAAAAGCAAAAGGTTTTTTAGTTACATTAAATTCAAATATAAAGGGAATGCTCCTTTTGGTTGTTGGTAACTTTTTTTTTTTTTGACTAAGAATTTGTTTTATTTTTCCATGTCAACATATTTTTAAATTTCTCAGAATAATTCTGATAAGACAATTTGTGTAAAATGAAGACAAAAAAAAAAGTTACCAACATCCAGAAGAACACTTACACAGGGCGTTCCCTTTATATTTCGCTTTTAAACTTGTCTTGATAAATTCGGATTAACAAAACGCATTGGCAATGACTAAGAAATATATTTTCCAATTGTCTTCTTTTTATCCAAACTGTCTTATCAGAATTATTCTGAGAAATTTAACAATATTAAGTTTGTTTATAGACCAATAAAAGTTCTTTGTTAAAGATATTTTTTCTTAGTTTCTAGTACAGATTTAGAAATACCAATATCAGAGGACTTTCAGCTATCATTAGCTATTATCAACAACTTTTGTTTTTTGTTTTGTTATGTCATTATCTTCATTTTCTGATATTGTGTTTCCATTTTTTCATGTGAATATATATATAATATTTTTGACAAAGCATCCAACTATGCCATTCAATGATTAGGCTTCATTCAATCAAATATGAAAAATAAGTTGTGTATATATATATTTGGGTATAAATTCCGGAAAAAATTATAAATTGCTGAAAATAGGAAAAACATTCGTGAAAGTATAATAGTTTGGTTTGTTTTACAGCATAGCAACCACAATGGGTCATTTAATGCCGACAACTTTTCTTTTTTTCTGGTAATATTTTTGTTTTGTCAAAAATATTTCTGTAATATGTTTTCCTCAAAAATGTATAGCTGGTAATATTTTTCCAAAAATGTATAGCTGATAATATTATTTTTCCTAAAAAGTATAGCTGGTAATATTATTTTTTCAAAAATGTATTATCAGAGGCTCTGCTGTTGAACGTAGTTTATCGTCTTACCCGGGACGCGGATTGTAATATATCGTCTTACCCGGGACGCGGATTGTAATATATCGTCTTACCCGGGACGCGGATCGTAATATATCGTCTTACCCGGGACGCGGATCGTAATATATCGTCTTACCCGGGACGCGGATCGTAATATATCGTCTTACCCGGGACGCGGATCGTAATATATCGTCTTACCCGGGACGCGGATCGTAATATATCGTCTTACCCGGGACGCGGATCGTAATATATCGTCTTACCCGGGACGCGGATCGTAATATATCGTCTTACCCGGGACGCGGATCGTAATATATCGTCTTACCCGGGACGCGGATCGTAATATATCGTCTTACCCGGGACGCGGATCGTAATATATCGTCTTACCCGGGACGCGGATCGTAATATATCGTCTTACCCGGGACGCGGATCGTAATATATCGTCTTACCCGGGACGCGGATCGTAATATATCGTCTTACCCGGGACGCGGATCGTAATATATCGTCTTACCCGGGACGCGGATCGTAATATATCGTCTTACCCGGGACGCGGATCGTAATATATCGTCTTACCCGGGACGCGGATCGTAATATATCGTCTTACCCGGGACGCGGATCGTAATATATCGTCTTACCCGGGACGCGGATCGTAATATATCGTCTTACCCGGGACGCGGATCGTAATATATCGTCTTACCCGGGACGCGGATCGTAATATATCGTCTTACCCGGGACGCGGATCGTAATATATCGTCTTACCCGGGACGCGGATCGTAATATATCGTCTTACCCGGGACGCGGATCGTAATATATCGTCTTACCCGGGACGCGGATCGTAATATATCGTCTTACCCGGGACGCGGATCGTAATATATCGTCTTACCCGGGACGCGGATCGTAATATATCGTCTTACCCGGGACGCGGATCGTAATATATCGTCTTACCCGGGACGCGGATCGTAATATATCGTCTTACCCGGGACGCGGATCGTAATATATCGTCTTACCCGGGACGCGGATCGTAATATATCGTCTTACCCGGGACGCGGATCGTAATATATCGTCTTACCCGGGACGCGGATCGTAATATATCGTCTTACCCGGGACGCGGATCGTAATATATCGTCTTACCCGGGACGCGGATCGTAATATATCGTCTTACCCGGGACGCGGATCGTAATATATCGTCTTACCCGGGACGCGGATCGTAATATATCGTCTTACCCGGGACGCGGATCGTAATATATCGTCTTACCCGGGACGCGGATCGTAATATATCGTCTTACCCGGGACGCGGATCGTAATATATCGTCTTACCCGGGACGCGGATCGTAATATATCGTCTTACCCGGGACGCGGATCGTAATATATCGTCTTACCCGGGACGCGGATCGTAATATATCGTCTTACCCGGGACGCGGATCGTAATATATCGTCTTACCCGGGACGCGGATTGTAATATATCGTCTTACCCGGGACGCGGATGTAGTATATCGTCATACCCAGGACGCGGATGTAGTATACCGTCATACCCAGGACGCGGATGTAGTATATCGTCATACCCAGGACGCGGATGTAGTATACCGTCATACCCAGGACGCGGATGTAGTATATCGTCATACCCAGGATGCGGATGTAGTCTGAGTGTTAACTATTTGCCCATAGCTGAGACCCTAACAGGTGCTACCACCCCGGGTCAGGGTGGACCTGGGAACACCAGCAATTAAAAGGTAGTTCCATGCTCCTCAAAACCTCCTGATCAGAGACCTTTCTGCTGGACATAGTTTATCATCTTACCCAGGAAACAGATGTAGTTTATCGTCGTACCCGGGACACGGATGTAGATTATCGTCGTACCAAGGACACGGATGTAGTTTATCGTCGTACCCATGACGCGGATGTAGTTTATCGTCGTACCCAGGACGCAGATGTAGTTTATCATCGTACCAAGAACACAAATGTAGTTTATCATCGTACCAAGGACACAGATGTAGTTTATTGTCATACCCAGGACAGGAAAGTGTAATGTTTCAAAAAACATATACCCAAACTTATAACATACTGTTGACATTAAGAACGCATGGATAAAAAACATCTTTCATTTATTTTCTACCCATTCTGAAGGACTCTGTCTCTAAACTTGGACACTTAAAGCAAAGAACATAAATGATAAACGACTTTTTTAAAAGTAACTCATTTTTTTTTCTTTTATACTCATGAACAACACCAGCTTGGGAAAAATATAAGATTTGCATTGTTTTAAACATACACAATTACATACACACACAACTCATTTTTTTCGCCTTCGATCTGATGAAGCCTAATCAGTGAAATACATAGATGTTTTTTTCGAAACATTATACTTTTAAGAACGTTTTTCCAATTGTCAATAATTTATAACTCTGTCAGGATCATATAGCCAAATTTATAATATATATATAATAAACAAACTAAAAATTCTCAAAGCTATTTATGCCAAAAAATTGGAACCAAACCTCAATAAAATTAAGTACAAATACTCCACAAACATTTTAAAATGTGTACAATAGTCTTTAAATGTGAGTGCTTCTCATTAATACCTTTTTCCTTTATCTAGCAACTATTCAAGTCCAGAATTTTTCCACAGCATACCTAGTTACCTCCCCTTAAATTGTGTCCATCACCAAAGCCATGACAGCATTCCAGACTCCGCATATAAAAATGGTAATTTTCGAATGACAAGAACAATTTTAATCCTTCACAAGCATGAACATTAAATACTTACTCTATAACTAACAATATCCTGATGATGACATTATGCTATGTCAAAAGTACTCGGAATAAATACAATATGAGACAATGTGTTTTCCTCTCATCATTTAATAACTGCACAAAAAAGCTCATCTGTGAATATGAAAGGATCCTATCGAGAATAAGTAGACAGAATATGTCTAAATTATTTAACAAAACCTGTGTTAATAGATAATTAAATGTTTACTTACCTTGATTCTACTCTGAGTGTATAGCATTATAATCACAAAGACAGCTTGCCTTAAAAATGTTGTTTTTCTTAAGTGAAGAAATACACAATATTTGCAGGGAGGGCTGAATACTATCTGTTTATATATATATATATATATATATATATATGAGAATACTCTAAATGAAACAAGGTGTTACAAATATTTTGGCATATCATGTGAGAAATTATGAAATTTTTTTTCTTAAACCATTCAATGTCTAAAGGGTTAAATGAAAAACATTTTTCCATATCTTTTCCAGTGATCAATTCATCATGTTTTTTTGCTAAAGTAAAACTGTCAACTCTCTTCTGCGTCATATTTCCTTTATTTCTTCCAATTGAAAGAACAGCAGTCATCATTATTTTCGACAGGATGTTGCCTCAAGAAAAGACCTTGCTCAAAGCGCAACCATCACGTGCATTTCTAAGTGGCTAAACAGCAAAATAAAGACAAATGAAACTAAAAGATAATTTTACAAAAGAAAAAAAAAATCTATTTATTCTTTCATCTGACACAAGGAAAGGACTTTCCCAGCAAGGTTTATTTGAAAACATGTGATCTAGGATCGACTTGACCTTGGAGAGAAGCTCCATACTTTCTTTCCCAGCAAAGACAGTATTTGATACTTGATATAATTCTAAAAAAATTACTGTGCTTCCTACAGGACAGAGATTACTTTAATTTCATAATTCTTTTTTTTTTGTATCATCTTGTAAGTCAAAAGTGAGGTGTGTCCTTCAGGCCAGAGCATTCACAATGCCATTAAATATGATAAAAGGTTTAGGGTTGAGAGGAGTTAGCATTTCAGTTTATAGATATCATGCAGTTTACAGTTAGATGGAGATGTTGGCTTCCTCTTGAGGTTCACACCGCTCCACAATGACAGGAATTTTATCATTATTTACATATTGAAAATTTTGCTTTGCTTCAACCAGAAAATTTTTCACATTAATGTGTGTGTGTGTGTGTGTGTGCGTGTGTGTGTGTGTGTGTGCGTGCGTGTGTGTGCGTGTGCGTGTGTGTGTGCGTGTGTGTGTGTGTGTGCGTGCGTGTGTGCGTGCGTGTGTGTGTGCGTGTGCGCGTGTGTGTGTGTGTGCGCGTGTGTGTGTGTGCGTGTGTGTGTGTGTGTGCGCGTGTGTGTGTGCGTGTGTGTGTGTGTGTGTGTGTGCGTGTGTGTGTGTGTGTGCGTGTGTGTGTGTGTGCGTGCGTGTGTGTGCGTGCGTGTGCGTGTGTGTGCGTGTGTGTGTGTGCGTGTGTGTGTGTGTGTGTGTGCGTGTGTGTGTGTGTGTGTGTGTGCGTGCGTGTGTGTGTGTGCATGCACATATATGTTTCATTAAAGACAATGGGAAAGGCACTGTGATTAAGCTTTTTGTTTAATATTTCCTGTGTTCGAACAAGTATTTTCTTTACTGGACACAGAGTGTGTAGAATCTGTCCAATTGTTCTGTATTTATGAGCACTTTTGCTATACATTTAGCCATTATCAAGGAGATTTAGGCATTTATCAACTGGGACGGCTGTAGAGGGATTTTAAACTGGCCATGCATTTGTCGGTAATATTCATTGCCCTTAGTTTTTCAACTCGGCTGCCTGAGTTCTTTATATGAGATTGATTGTTCCAAGGTGAGGTGTTAGAATTTTTGTTATGGCTTTTGCCAGTTTATGGGGAGTTCTGTCTATTCCTGAGATGATGGGGCACATTGGGATACCAGTTTTGCAGGGTTTAGGTAGACCGTAAAGTTTAGGTGTTCTAGAGTATTATTCTATGAGTTTATACCAAGATTTGTTTTCATTTTTAATTAGTTTCCTGATTTCCTTATTAAATTTTTGCGTTTCAGTAGTTATTTTTTGTTCGTTTATCTTTTTGTATGTGTTAGTATTGTTGACTAGTGAGTTAATTTTTTCTATATACAGTGCTGTTTTATAAAAGTGACTCACCTTATTTTTTTTACTAAATGTTCTCTTCTCAGATGAAACGAAAGTTGAGCTAAATTCAAAGGATAAGCAATCTAAAATCCAAAGAAGCTTTGAAAGCTCTTTGAATTTAGCAGTAAGTACTGTCAGCCATCCATTTAGTATAATGTTCTGGGGATGCTTTTCTTTTCATGGAACTGGTTTCTTAAAACCTATTGAAAAGACCCTCAGGAGCGAGCAGTACAAGAGAATTTTAGAGTCTTGTATGCTCCTTTCTGCTGAAAGGGTGCAAATCAACCCCACCAAGCTCATTTTTATGCAGGATAATGCTCCCTGTCACAAATCAAAATTGATGAAGGAATACTTTGATGAGAAGCAGGTGAGTGTTATGACATGGCCGCCCCAATCGCCTGACCTCAACCCCATAAAAAACTTATGGAACATTATAAAGTACAGGCTCTCGAGAAAGCAGTTGAGCAACAAAGAGGATTTGATTGTGAATTTCATATACGAATGAAATTCAATGCTTGGAGATGAGATTTGCCAGAACCTAATCAAGTCAATGCCAAAAAGGGTTGAAAAGTTTATTCAAGTTGAAAAGTTTATTCAAAATAAAGGAGGACGAATAGATTATTAAATATTTTGAACTATATTACCTATTATAAATAAATTATACCTCTATTATTCTTTATTTAAAGCTATTCAGTTATGTTTCTATTGATTACTAGTTGTAGGAAATAAGTGAGTCACTTTTTTTGCCAGAGTTTTTCCCTAAATCTCATTTATATCCAAAATTATAATTATCATTAGAATACCTTGGTGGGAGTAAACATTTTTACTAGGTGGTCGGGAAGGGGTCTTTATATTAGTAAGATTAAAAATTAGTTTGAACCCAAAAACAATAGGCGAAAAAATTTTTATGTCGAAAAAATCAGGTGAGTCACTTTTATCGAACAGCACTGTATGTATTTGTGTTCATGATCACAATCCCCCCACTTCCCTTGTCAGAGGGAGTGATATGAATTTATTTATTCCACACTCGGTTCTTTGGTGCATTTAGATGTCTCTGTGATAATGTATTTTTGTTGTTGGTTTCTATAGTAGCAGCGATTATGCCTTGAATGAAACCTTTGGCAAATTTGGAGTCATTTTGCTTAGGATTTTTTACTGGAGTGTCTACTATGTCTCCTTTGTGGATTCCAGTGGCAAATTTATACCAAGGCTGATGGCTTCTCACTCTGTATTGGAAAGCTTTATATCCAATAGATTTTCTATTAGATTTCCACATGTTGTTGCTGCATAGGTTGTTGAGTTTTTGTCTCAGTTTTTTGTTTTGATTGTCACACATTTGTTTGATTGGTGTAGTTGAGACATTCTCAACTTTATTACAACATTTTTGTGGAGTTGCTGTCCAGCAGTTCTGACTTTTTAATAGTTAGTTTTTCCAACACTTCTAGTTCTTCAGCAGATGCTTTTAGGAAGTCACATGTGTATGTTGGAAAAATGTGATATTCCAAGTATTTTGTATGTGCATTGTGGGATAATTTTCATCAATGCATTTCAGTAAGAAATATCTTGTGTTTCTAAATGAATTGGCCAATGTTAAGAGTTTTTTCTTTAATACTTTGGTGTTTTTCCATGTCAGTGGTATGAGATAACAATATATATTCATAAAAAATGCTACTCTGATCATAGGAAAAAATAATTCACGATGACGTAAATGTCTAGAGAGTGCCTTGATCGCAAGGTCATCTACAATACATTTTCGCTCTGACTTACAATATTTCACCATTCCTGGCAGATCTTCTATTAACTCAGTGTGGAATACCTACTGGGAAAAGTGATAGAAAGAAAAAGAAAAAGGCTCTAAATGAATTCAGCTATATATATATATATATATATATATATATATATATATATATACACGCTCTATCTCTGATATTGAGCACTTTATCCCATAAATATAGCACACTTTAAGACTATATTTCTTCATATATATATATATATATATATATATATATATAATATTATTATATTTTATAATTATTATAGTTTTTTTATATCCTTACACTGTCCTGTACAGTGAATTCAGCTATATATATATATATATATATATATATATATATATATATATATATATATAATATTATTATATTTTATAATTATTATAGTTTTTTTATATCCTTACACTGTCCTGTACAGTGAATTCAGCTATATATATATATATATATATATATATATATATATATATATATATATATATATAATATTATTATATTTTATAATTATTATAGTTTTATTATATCCTTACACTGTCCTGTACATTGAATTCAGCTATATATATATATATATATATATATATATATGAAGAAATATAGTCTTAAAGTGTGCTATATTTATGGGATAAAGTGCTCAATATCAGAGATAGAGCATGTATATATATATATATATATATATATATATATATATATATATATATATATTATTATTATATATATATATATATATATATATTATTATTATATATATATATATATATATATAATATTATTATAATTTTATTATATCCTTACTCTGTCCTGGACATTGAGTTCTATCTGGATCATATTCTCTTGGAATTATTTTTATACATATATGTATGTGTATATATGATTTCATATGTATGTGTATACTTACCACTAATATTGTCTATATATATATATATATATATATATATATATATAAAGATTATGAAATCCCGAGCCTCCCTCATTTGAGTGCATGTGTAGTCCTACCAACACAACAAATTTAGTCTGATGAAGTGCTGAAGGACGAAATGCATCACAAGAAAACTTTTTCCAGTTTGTCATACAATTTCCCCAAAATTGTTCTTGAAATATAAAAATATTGTCAACGTCCTGAATTAATATGGCACATAAAAGAATGATGGCTCATTTCATTTTCTCCCAGGTTCCTCTTCATGACACATTGTTGTACACAATCCATTTTAAATCAAATGACCATTTTCCTCAAAAATGGGTTGCTTTTATAAATGCAGTTCATTAATTTTTTTTCTTTGAAATTATGAGATGCACAATTCAAGTATTCAAATGACTGAAAACATTCATCTGAGATACGTGGACAATCAACACAATATCCTTTACCATATTACAGGGATTATCTTCAATCAACATTT
>OZ038481.1:117337369-117404869 GCA_964036315.1 Acanthosepion esculentum
GCTATCCTCCATTTTATGGAGGGGATGCAAGCATCAGGTCGACAGATGAGTCTGTGCACAACGTCCGTGTCATGGGGGGCTAGGAATGCCACACTTTGTGAGCCACAAACTCGCCTCGAGGTTGGCTTTCCTACACTGTGCATTGAAAGGAGATTTGATTATGGCGGGGATTGTTAGGGACGCGTTCATTTTCATTACTATCAGTCCCCCCATCTCGCAGGTTGAGCGCCATCGTAAACCCCGGGATCAATCAGATTTCCTTCGCCAGTGTCGGTCGGCCTTGTTGGCTCTTCCTCGGTCCAGTGACCTTTCTCAGCCTAGGAAGGTCTTCTATCGTCATTTAGTGGAGGGGGTTGTGAAGGATTCTCTACAAGAGTGACTCAACTTGTCTGAGGAGGGGTTTCGCTCTTACTGGTCTTGGGCGCCAGTGGCAGATTACCTCAGTAACCCTGAGTTTTTGCTTACCTGGCGATTGGCTTGGGATCGGCTGCCTCTCAATGACAAAGTCTTCATATGGGGTTTGGTGGATTTGCCAGACTGTGAACAGTGTGGCCTTGGTTTAGAAGAAACAGCTTTGCATGCCTTCTACCATTGTTTCCAGGTCCGCCCATTATGGGACCATGTCGGCGAGTTGACGGCTCATCTCGCTCCTGAAAAGCTTGTGCTCATTGATCGCGCATACACGTGTGACATCTCAACTGGGTCAGCTTTTATATTTCTCATTCTCTATAATTTTTTCTCCTTTCCCACTCCCTTAGCGAGAGAGCCTCTTGATTTTGTCCAATGGACAGAATACAGCGGCCTCTCCTTTTTGAAGGCAGGACAGGCCTTATTAACATCAGTTATGTTTAGTTTACTTTGTGTTGATTTTTAGTTTATTAATGTGTTCATCTCCCTCCCCTCTCATTCTTCATTATTAGATTTTTATGTATTATAATTTATTATTAAATTTTTATTCCATGGGGCGCATTTTGTAGGTCCCCCTTGAGAGAATGTGGTATTGTGGTGTATGGAGGATTGATTGGTGATGGACGAGTTCTTGTGGTGAATGTAGAAATTGTAATGTATAAATGGGTCATGAATCGGATTAGCTAGATATAAGATAGTTAGTGAAGACCAGCCTCACCCCTCCCCATTTTGGCCTTGTGCCTCAATTTGTATTTTAAATACAATAAATATCGAGAAAAACGTCGGCTATTTTGGCTGCCACATTTGTTGGAGAGTGAGTTATTTTTCTGACTAGTTGCGTGCATTTGTGAACTAGTACTTGCGAATCGAGTTTTTGGCATTTTCTTTCTGTTCCCAATGTTCGAGTCTGAACTTAGTGATTTATTCTCTGTGTTGTGGAAATAATCTGAGACAATTATTTCCTTTGCAATCCCAGATCACTTACAAGCTATTTTGGCACTATAACGGACATGACATTTGACGTCAAGTTGATACCCAAGATTGATGGTTCAGTGACCGGACAAGCAGTTACTGAATGGATTGAGAAGGCAGAATTTGTTTGTGACCTGTGTAGATTTAAAAAGGTTGAACGTGTTCTTCCTCTGAGTTTGACAGGTGGAGCATTTGCTGTTTACCAACAGTTAAACTCTGAGCAAAAATCAGATGTCGAGCAGATAAAACGAGCCCTGCAGATTGCCTTTGCACCGGATTGTTTCTTGGCTTATGAGCAGTTCGCAGAATGCCAACTGCACCCGAATGAATTCATTGACGTGTTTCTAGCCAACTTGAAGAAGCTAGCAAGTCTATTTGGCAGGATATCCGAGCAAGGACTAGCATGTGGGTTCATAGCAGGCTTACCAGTGCATGCCAAGCAACAAGTGCGTGCGTCTTCCAGGATAGAAGACATGAATACAAACCAACTGTTGGACCGAGCTCAGGCCATAATGAAAGATCGAATTGTAACTGTGGAAATGGTTGCAGCTTCCATTTCACCAAGCGGAGCTGGTAAACATCTGAATGTTAAACGTCGGGAGGGTATGTGATGTTATCAATGCTCTGGGTGGAATCACCTTGCCAGGGACTGCCCGGTTCGACAAGAAGATGTCCGTCAGCGAGTTAAGAATGGAGTGCTACCTGTCTTGGGTATTTACGTAAATGGAATTAAGAGAGTTGCACTGGTGGACACTGGCTGCTCACAGACACTCGGGAGTAAGTCAGCCTGTCAATCCTGGTGGGTGACGGAGGTGAACACACTCACCGTAAACAGAAATACTCTCAAATGTTACAGAGCTGGAAGTATCAAGCTTGACGTGGACAAAGCAAACCCCCCTCAAAATCGAAGTCTTGGTAGTGGATGGAGAGCTACTCCAGACTCCAAATAACAGACTGTGGTGATGTACGGTTTTCCAAGCATGAGATAGTCTGTTGTGCCGCTATTAAAATAGAAGAACCTGATTTTTGTGCCAAATTCAACCCAACCTGGAAGATATGCACATCATGGAAGTGGTCTGATGGTCGATCAACAGAGAGTTTGCAAAATTAAATGCCTGAGTACCCAATACCAACAGGAGTCAAACAAGAATACAACCATGAGCTGCAAACCTGGCTTGATAATGGCTGGTTGCAGCCTTATCCTGAACAGGAACTCGGTCCTCCAAAAGGTTTAATTCCATTGATGGCAGTGGTGCAGCAAAACAAAAATAAAGTGCAGCCAGTATTAGACTATCGAGAGCTGAATGAGTGTCTCGACGCACACACAGCCAATGCCAACGTGTGTGCACAGAAACTGAGGGAGTGGTGTAAAAAAGGACTGGATGTCGCTATCCTTGACCTACGGCAGGCCTATTTACAAGTTCATATCGATAAGTCACTTTGCCCCTTTTCAAACTGCAATCTTCAAGGGGCGAAGATATTGCTTGACCCAAATGGGTTTCGGGTTGAATGTTGCACCAGCCATAATAAAGGCCATTGTGGATGCTGCGTTGGCAAAAGACGAGTCAGTTCGACGGGCAACCTCATCATATATTGATAATATTTATGTTGATGAGAGATTGATTTCAGCAGCTTGCCTGAAAGAGTACTTGGCTGCATTTGGTTTGACCTGCAGGGATCCAGAGCGGTTACAGGATGGCACACATGTGCTGGATTTGCATGTCGAGCAAGATAACAACACGCTGAAGTGGAAACATGAAAATGGCATTCCATCAGTTCCTGAGGTTCTGATATGATGTAACATCTTCTTGTGGTGTGGAAAACTGGTGGGTCATGTTCCTGTGTGTGGGTGGCTTCGTGTTGCTGCATCATTTGTAAAATGCAGAACAGTATCTATCACGTCTGGTTGGGACGAATAAGTGACAGATGCTCCCCTTAAGAACATGATTGAGGACATAGTTGAAAGAATATACCAGAATGACCCTGCACACGGTAAGTGGTGCACAAGCGGACATGCTTATGAGGTATGGGTCGATGCAAGTTCGCTCGCCACAGGGGTTTCGTTGGAGGTTGACGGAAGCGTTGTAGAAGACGCATGTTGGCTGCAGCCTGCCAAGGACGCCCAACATATCAATTTATCAGAATTGGATGCTATTCTGAAGGGCGTCAATTTAGCATTACAGTGGGGTGTAACGGAGCTACACCTCTTCATGGACTCCACGTGTGTGCACCGGTGGGTATCAAACATGTTCACTGGCAAAACCAGAATATGAACCAAGGCAGCAAGTGAGATGCTGATCCAGAGGCGTTTGAGTACTCTTGAAAAGCTGATTCAAGAATATAACTTATTGATCACGATAAGTTTAGTAACGCCAAGTGAGAATCGAGCGGATAAGCTCACCAGAGTACCGCAATGATGGTATGATGTGATCAAGAAAGAAATCGAACCAACACACCTGATATGCACTTCCATGGTGAACAAAACCTCTCCTGATCAGATACGTGCCATACACTACCAGAGTGGACATCCTGGCGTCAAATGAACATTGTATTTTGTGAGACGAGTTTACCTTACGACATCCAAGGTGGCCATCAAGGCAGTGGTCAGAAAATGTAAAGAATGCCAGTCAATTGACCCTGCCTCAAGTCATTGGCCTCGTGGCAACCTAAGTGTGACTGAAATCTGGACCCGCTTAGGAATGGACATTATACATTACGATGGGAAACACTACCTTACGTTAATTGATTGCGGCCCTAGTCGATTTTGTGATATGGCGACGCCTGCTTCAACAAGACTCAAGAAGCATCATTCGGCAGTTGGAAAGTATTTTTTTTGAACGAGGCCCACCATCAGAAATCCTGACCGACAATGACACTGCATTTCGCAGTAAGTCCATTAATAATTTCTTGGATGACTGGGGAGTCCAACTTCGTTTTCGCTGCGCCTATGTTCCTGCAGGAAACGGTATAGTGGAAAGATCTCATCAGAGCATAAAGAGAACTGCAGCAAGAAAGCAGTGTTCGATAATGGAGGCAGTATACTGGCATAATATCACGCCGAAGGATGATACATCGTCGACTAATGCGCCTGCCAATATGATACACCGTTACCAACTGAAAGTGAAGAGAATTACTACAACATTACAACCTGATCGTTGTAAGTATCACGATATATACAAAGTTGGGAACAGAGTATGGGTGAAATCTCCCCATGGCCGGTGTACATCTAGGTATCAAGTGGGTGGCATGACGGACATTCTAACTCCACAAACAATACTAGTTGATGGGATGCCACAGCATGTAAAAGATCTTCGCCTTTTCGTTGATTCTGATACATCGCCGAGCGAATCCGATGATGGTTCATCGTCTGACAGTGATCGGATAAAGATCTGTGAATCCGATGCTTCCACAGACGCAGAGCTTCCGGAAACTCGAGATACGTCTGATGACTCCTCAGTAGACAACTCTCTGACATGCCTAAAGGAGACAGTTCCATTACAACGAAGGACCAGGATAAAGAGAGCTGCTCCAGGCTGTTCGATTTGTGATAATGAGATCAGGGGGGAGTATAGCGAAGAAAACGACGACTTACCTAGTCAAACTAAGCAACAGCGCATTGTGTGTATCCTATGACGGAAAATGTGGCGAAAAAGAAAATTACTTACCAAAAAAAAAAAAAAAAAGCGCTTGCATTCCGCATGACATGCTGAAGACAGAATATTTACATTAGAAAACACACAGGAGTCGCTATAAAAGTTTTTTGATATGCAAAATATTGAAGATCCTCTCCCAGCTGTCGATGAATGCAAAAAATGCTCGGCCGATAAAAGCAGTTGGTGTTCTCGAATCAGGGCAGAGAAAAAAGTCGGCTATTTTGGCTACCACGTTTTGTTGGAGAGTCAGTTATTTTTTATCCAATTTAAATGCTGCAAGCAACCCTACTGAGAAGTTGGAATTTGCTGTTGAAAACCGAGCAAACTGGAGAAATACCTGCTACCAAGGTACAACTAACTTTGAAAAGAACTATCTCAACCATCTGAGAGAATTAAGAACCAACACTATATCTTGGGCCAATACATCAGTCCATATGACAGTCAACCCGTCAGCATGTTCTTCATGTGGACTTGTTTTCCCATGAAGGTTGTTGTCTCATATGAGACATAAACATCAAAACAGAACTGAAAATCACTCATATGTCAAAAACAACAGGAGGGTCCATTATTAAATACATATATATATATATATATATACACACACATACATACATACATACATACATACACACACACACACACACATGTGCATAGCATACCTGTTACTTGCACAGAAAGTAAAATTGACATATCAATTCACATTCCAGGTAATGTTGCTGCATTCCCTTTTGCTCAAATATCCTTGGGAAAGATATAAATTCATCTGTTATACTTCGAACTATAGGTTAAATAATAAGGCAAACTGGGCTCTCTAACTTTAGCTTGCAACCAGTATAGGAAAAGGAGAACTGCATTCAAAACTGTCTGGGTTTAATAAAAACCTAGTTTGTATAGAAGCATAGTGCGACTGTGGCCCTCTACTCCAGATGGCCACAGTCTCACTATGCTTCCATATAATACCCTATACTACAATACTCCATCTATATAATAAATGCAAATGTCAGTGTGTCACACTTTTTCAACTTTACTCTTAGAGACTGTATCCCAAAATATGCCATTTTGGAATCAGGCCAACTCTTGACTTGCAATCCTGAAAATTTGGATTCCCAAGTTTTTGTTACTGTGATTGCTTTCAGAGATTATTTACATGATATTTTTTTTTGCGGCAATTTTTTTATGGAATAACAATTTTAAAACTTGGAAATAAATTTAGGAATAATCAAAATTCATTGCAAAATCCAGCAAAAGTCACATTCATATGCAAAATCGACATTGCTACCTATTCTAAGTTGAAGGTCTTCTCTCAACAGCCCATTGTGGAAGAGGATGCAACTCCTGATGCTTACAGCATCACATAAACCAACTGCCCTGATTCTCTGTTACGAAATATGATAATGACACTATCTTAGGCTCGATCTGACTCATGTAAAGGTAGAAGATAGCTTGAGGTGTCAGGTACTTACTGGCGTGGTTCAGGGAACTGATAATTTTTCCTGCATCATACATACATCAAACTGTCTTTAAATTAAGTGGCAGCAGAAGAATATATATGTATGTATATATGTATACATATATATGTGTATGTGTGTATCTAACCATTTTGAATTAGATCTAGAACTAGTTGTAAATCCTTGACAAAACTTCAATGATTCAAAAGAGCCCTTACTGCACATATATGAACAGACTCTTTCATGGGTTACTGAAGCTGGTAATGAGACACAATTGAATAAGTGTATGAATTGCATGGCAATTCCATTCACAGTAAATGTGCATCAAGACTTGCTGGAAACTTGAATGATTAAAATGGCTTTCAAGAATGATTCAATGAGTGAAGCCAAGATAGAATTCTGTTACTGACACTTCAAAATTAGGCCGGAATCTATTGAAAGTGATTCACATCCCGAAAGATCTTCCACAAACAGGCCGTGTCAAAATGTTGGACACATGCAAGCAGCAATCAAAGGAAATTGCCAAATGACTAAGAATCCAGCCATTTTAAATATCTGACTACCTGTTCTTCTATGTTTTGACAGCTTACTATAGTCCAGATTTGGCTATTGTCAACAAAAGGAACAGCTCAACGTAAAAATTCCAAATTGGAGAAATTGTCATGGAACATCAGTCCACCTGAGTGCTGGACAATCATCGTCACATATGAATAAGACACTTGAGGCGACAGAAATGTGGTTCTACAGAAGGATGCTATGAATACCATGTACTGATTGAGGAGCAATGAAGTTTTAGAGAAAATGGAAACAAAAAGTTTACTTATACTTAGTATCAGAAAGAGACAGTTAAGGTTTCTTGGGTACATAATAAGGAAAGAAGGCATAGAAAATTTGACACTCACAGGACATATTCAAGGCCTAAAGGACAGAGAATGCAAAATTTACCTAACAAGCTTGTTGACAGAGCAGGGATTAGGAGAGATAACAAAGATAAACTTTACTATGAGCTACAAAGATCAGGAAATTTTGGAGAGCCACGATTGGAATAATAGAAAAGGTAAAATATAATATGCATTATATATTATAAGCATTTATTTGCTTTGTAGATAGGTACGAATTGGTTGTTTATGTTTGAGTAAAAGTATTTACTTGGTAGCTGGATTCTTTGTGATCCAAAAGAAAGCATATTCCAGGACCCAAACAACAGCACATCATGGATTATTTAAATATCATATGGCCAAATCATGGCTCTCTCTCCCTCTATATATATATATATATATATATATATATATATATATATATATATATATATATATATGTATGTCATCTACAGACAGAGTGTTTTGCTATATAACAGCTCATCCAATCGCTTCAAGCCGGGACCGAAACCCAACCAATTTGGCATCCGTCAGAGATTATAACCCCTAGGTTATCGGCAAGTGGCAGAGAGAAAGGCTAATTTTTGCGTATTTATATATATAAGATAAAGAACAAATAGGAAATGTTTATCAATCTAAAATGTTTCTCTTTTATTAAAGCATCATCAGAGAATGAGATATGGAGTAAAAGAAAGAAAGAAATTCTGGTATTTTTAATTTTGTATATTTCTTTTTTTGGGGGGGTTACAGTAAGGTTTACCCTGTACAATGCCTGGGGGTCACTCAAGGTAGAGAGTTACGTTAAGATAGGAGGGGAAGATAACTCTAAATTAGAACAGGTTAAGATTGTAGTGCTTGGGGAAAGATCCTCTTGGGAGTCTATTCCACAGTGCAGTGGCCCACACGAAGAAGCTGTTTGAGTGGAACTTACTTCTCACTAATGGAATATAGAGGGAATGTGGATGTTGTTTGATTTTCAATGGTTTCCCGTTCATTCAAGTTGTATGTTAATATAATTTATGGCATTAAAAGGGTCACCTTGCCTCTCCTTGAATTCGGAACACCATTAGCAGCAGATAAGCAGTCCATCAGGATCTGAAGATTTTACTATGTATGTAACAATGTCATCAGCTTCGAGTAGGTCACAAATCAGATATTAACCCTTTGAGCCCTGCATTTCTGAACAATTTGAACCCTTCTGCCTGAGCTTCCGAGTCAGAAATCGCAAATAATTGGTATGTAATGTTTCACAATAGATATAAAAATAGTTACAAGTGTTTACCCACCGTTCAATCGGTGACTGGGAATTAAGTCATTTTTCTCTACCACTGTTGAACTGGTTGCCGAACATTACGTGATTTTTCTCTACCACTGGTAAATCACATCTAGGACCTGCCATGCCACTTACACTGAAGCAAACCACCTACATTCTCTCCTTATTCCATCAGTGAAAAGTAAGTTCCACTCAAACAGCTTCTTCCCATGAACCATTGCTCTGCGGAACAGACTCTCAAGAGGATGTTTCCCCCGATCACTTAACCTGTTCAAGTCTAGAGCTCATTGTTATCTTCCCTTCCTATCCATATCAACTACCCCCTTAACATGACCCTCTACCTTGAGTGGCTACTGGACTTTGTACAGAGTGAATCTTACTGTATTAAAAAAATAAAAACACTGTTGAAAGTCAAATTTTTGTCCTCTACACATCTTTGGAATCTGCCGAGCAATAATGACAACAATTGTACAACAATTTGGACAAAACCCACACTTAGAATCCAGCAGAATATTTTGTGCTACATACATCAGGAGTAGATTAAGATGTATTCTCGCAAATATTTTCTCCAACAACTGACAAAAGAGAGATCCCATTAAAGTTTTCACAGATACGCTTAGAAATTCTCGTAAACAGGTAGACAAGAATCACATCTTCCACTCTTGGGTTCTTCTTCTAACATCCACACTCCTTGGATAAAGAAAGAAAACATTTCCAAAACCTTTGCTGGAGCTTTCTCAGTGCTCAAGCTTATTGCAACCTCAGAAGTGAGTGGATGGTCAAGTGTGTAAATTATTAGTCCTGCAATCCTGAAAAGCAAACTAGTTACATTCCATCATCTCTGAGTGGACTCCAAACTACCACCAATTACAATCAATGGATGCACCCTTGGGGAGGTTCCATGCCTTGAGACACTATTGGGCCTTAAACTCACCCCTGACCGCAAGTGGAACTCATACATATGATCCTTGACTAAAGATGCAGGGAAAAATGATCAGTTTCCTGTACCACGCTATTCTCTACCTTTACATGAGTCAGATCAGGCCAATTAGAGTGTCATTGCCATATTTTGTAACAGAGAATCGGGTCAGCCTGATAAAAGACTCCAAGTTGGTTGCATGTGGGGTTGTAAGCACCAGGAGTTGCATCCTCTTCCACAGTGGGCTGCTGAGAGAAGACCTTTAACTAAGAGTGGGTGGGGCTGCCTATTTGCATATGAATTATACTGGGCAGGTATTAACCAAAAGTCAGCATGGATCTGGGACTGGGAGAACTATATAACACCAGTTTTTTTTCTCAGTCGACAGAGATGCTCTCAACGTGCGGACGTGTGAAAATCAGACAAGATGAACACAGGAGTTGCCCAGTCTTCACTTTCCAGTCTTGATAGAGTCCAAAAGCATTTCAGATTACTTGTAGGTAACAAGTTATTTTAGATTCTCCAACCTCTCTTTCACAGGTGAGATATGGCAAGCTCTATCATTACTTACATGGAAAGTACCCAGACTAACTGCATTTCTTGGTTCCACCAGTCCTAATCTTCACAGCCAGGACCTGCTATGCCACTCACATTGTAGCAAACCACTCACATTCTCTGTGTCTTTCAATGGTGAGACAAACTTCTTCCAATGAACCACCACTCTGTGGAGAAAATTCACAAGAGGATGTCCCCTCCCTCCAATAACTATAATCTTAACCTGTTCAAGTCAACCATTATCTTCCTCTAATAACAAAATACACTGTCTCTTACTGTAACCATCTACCTCAAATAGTCCGTAGACCTTGTACAGGGTGAACCCCACTGTAAATATCACTTCAGGATTCATAACCAACTCATAGTTGAGAACTTCAGAAAAATGTTCCTGTTATCTTGCCTTGATTTCATCCAGCTTTTGCAACAATGACCTATTGTTTTTAACCCACATTGGGGGGCAAATGTCACAGTGGACCATAGACAATGCATAAATAACAGGTCTTGTTTTTCAGTACATGATTGGATTTATTTGGATTTGTCATGCCATTATATATACTTTTTGCTGCACATAGTAAGGTGAACGTTAAGTGACAGCTATCTTTAAAAGCCTTCTTTAACTTCTTGTGTCCATTTCTGGACACTGAACAAGAAATAAACTTGTCCAGTGCAACTTTCTTTTACTTCAGTCAGCTTGAAACCAGCTGTTCATTATTGAATTAATCTTAACATTCCCTTCTTACGTAATCAAATATGGAAGCAGTAACTTTGAAGAGTTAATTTTGAGCACAACTCGTCACAATTCAAGATAGCTATTACTTCCAGCCCAGCACTTTGATAACTGTCAAGCTTTTCCTTAGGTGCAAGCTGAGATATGTCTATCATTTATGCAATCTTCGCATCACCATATTTTGCCTACCAGTGGATACTAACAGTCACTATAACACATAAGAGATGATGGCTTGTCCAGTACTTAGCCACTTTCATATAATGGACGGATACTGCTTTATCCTTGCGACAAAGTGCCAGTGACTTAAATGAGGGTATTTCCATATTGCCTTGTCCTTTTCCCTGAACCACATATTGATTATCGTAAGGCCTCACTCTTGGCACAACCGAAGCAAGAATATACCGTTATCATTAATTTTTCAATTTCATGGAAACCTAAAAAGAATCCAAGTATCAGAATCACTTCCTACAAGGAAACTAAAACCCATCAAAATAACAGCTTGATCATGGCTATATATATATACTTTTAGAGAAGACAATATATATAAATAAATGACAATAGGAAAACAGTAATTGCTGACGCGTTTCCTACATTCCAGTTGCTAAGAACACTCTGTTTTTTGTTTATTAATTTTCTTTGTTTAATTAAATTCATTTTGTTTCTTGCTTTGAAAAAGTCCACACTGGACGAAACGCATCAGCAATTACTGTTTTCCTATTGTCATTTATATATATATATATATATATATATATATATATATATATATATAGACTTTATATATATATATATATATATATATATATATATATATATATAGAGTTTATATATATATATATATAGAGTTTATATATATATATATATAGAGTTTATATATATATATATATATATATATAGAGTTTATATATATATATATATATATATATAGAGTTTATATATATATATAGAGTTTATATATATATATATATATATATATATAGAGTTTATATATATATATAGAGTTTATATATATATATATATATATATAGAGTTTATATATATATAGAGTTTATATATATATATATATATATATATATATATATATAGAGAGAGTTTATATATATATATATATATAGAGTTTATATATATATATATATAGAGTTTATATATATATATATAGAGTTTATATATATATATATATAGAGTTTATATATATATATATATATAGAGAGAGTTTATATATATATATATATATATATATAGAGTTTATATATATATATAGAGAGAGAGTTTATATATATATATATATATAGTTTATATATATATATATAGAGTTTATATATATATATATATATATATAGAGAGAGAGAGTTTATATATATATATATATATATATATATATATATATATATATATAGAGAGAGAGAGAGAGAGAGAGAGTTTATATATATATATATATATATATATATATATATATCTATATCTATATATCTATATATATATATATAAACTTCAAATGATATTATTAGTGGATACATGTATTTGAGTAGATTCTCCTTGTTCTTTTTTGTTTTATAAATAGTGTTTATTCCATCTACCAGCCTGCACACCAAAGAAAACTCATTAAAGAAAATGTGACCTCCAACAGGATTCAAACCTGCGTCCTCCCCTTTGCAGAAGGAACTTCTGTCTATTCCAGCGTGTTTGACTGTTCAGTTATGAAGAGCTTAACAATCAAACAAATTTCTACTTGTTTTGAAAGCATATTCACTTGTTCAGATTTCATCAAAAGCCATATCTGCTCATTTCCATTTCCGAAAGGTAAACAAAGCAATTTCTAACGAATTAATGGATTTTACTTTTTAATCCAACATATTTTCTTATTACTTCAAATATCATTTTTTAGTGGATAGACATATCTGTGTAGATATTCAATTTATTTCAAAATATCCGAATTTGTCTGTCGGCCTGCAGACTCAAGAAATAAAATACTGTTTAAAATAAACAGTGTTTATTCAAATATGGGTATCTAATAAAAATTTATTTTGGTGTAAAAAAGATATTGGAATAAAACAAAATCCATTAAAACACACACACACACACGCACATATATATCTATATATAAATACATATATATATATTTATTTTATCATCCACAGACAGACTGTTTCGCTGTTTCACAGATCATCAGTGTAGCTAGACATCCAATTATTTCAAGCCGAGATTGAAACCCGACTGATTCAGCCACAGTCAGAGATTTTCCCCTAAGCCATCGGTGTACAGTTGAAAGAATGACAAATTTTTACATACTTACTCTATGAATAAACACACCAATGACTGACAGTGCTCAATTCAGGGAGAGGAAGAGCCTTGTAATAGTAGTAGTAATAGTCCTTGTTTACAAATTCGCACTTATCTTCCAAGAGTGCACAATCAAATTTAAGTTTTTCAGGTGTGTATATATTGTAGATATATTACAGGTCAGCACCGATAAACTGTGGTAGTCAGAGTCCACAACTTCTATTTGTGATTTAGATCAAAAGTGACCCATGATGTTAGGATTGCCAGCTTAGACCACCAAAACAAAGATTGTCAAGTCCATGGAGTTATCTGTGAAAATGGGTAACACAGTGGCTAAGCATGCAAAAATGCGTATTCAATACTAAGAGTCGATTATTGGCAGTTTTGAAAACCATTTATTAAAAGTATCTTTTAATTTCACATGAAAATCAGCACCAATGTGAATAAATTTGAAAGACAACATTCAATAATGATTCCAGTTATAAAGCATCATATCAATAGATCCATCATTGAAGACAGCAAAAGATGGCAGAAATTTCGTACACACAAGATTTTAACAAGAAAAAAGTAAAATTAATTTTTTATAGTTTTACAAAGATTTTGAATAAAAACATTACAATACATTGTATTGTGTGTGTGTGTATGTATATATATATATATATATATATTATAATAAAAAGAAAGAACAGTAAGATATATAATCCGGTGTTCTTATTGATATTTTTTATTTCTACAAAAAAGTACTCTATGTAAATTTACAAAGTAAAAATATTATAAATTAACTGATTTAAAATATGGTTTAATTATATAATTAAATTAAAAGCATTAGTTCTGTATCATCTTCAAGTGAATTTTGGAATAACTTATTTTTAAATTTACTGAGTTTTAAACGCACATATCAGTTCATAATTTCTTGTTTCCAAGGATACAGAGAAATCCAATCTTTTAGACAGGGGCAGTAACGTGTTCATTTTTATTAAATATTGTTGTATCAATTATGAGTTACATTCGAAAAAGAGGTTAAGTATAGGGAGGGTAGGGTGCATTTTTCAACGAATTCCGACATATTGTTAAAGATATGTCGTCTGGGTTTTTTTTTCATTAATAATGACAAAAAGTTCTTTTGCATTTTTTCATTAAATTCTTACTTTTATACTTAAAGATTCTTTCTAAAAGGGGTGTTTGGGTTAGAATACATTACATTTAACTACAATTTTAAAATATTTTTTACTCTTAATTACTAATAAATGTTTTTAAATCAAGTAAATGCAATAGAATTACTTATTTTTTCATATCAAATATAAGTATTGTATTGTAATGTTTTAATAAAAATAATATAACAACACAATGTAGTTAACATCTATGTAGAAGCACAGGTTTCTATGCAATGTAATGATACAATACAAATTTTACAAAATGAATACGAAACAGCATTTGTAATAAATTTACAAGTACGTAATGGAAAATAAAGAAGCTTGTAATAACACTTTATTTAAGTCAATATGTCATCACATTGATATTAAAGCAAATCCCATTGAGTAAATATGTGAAATTTTTAAGTTAGGATAAAGGTTGTAAGCTGCATATTTCACACTCAAAATGTTCGCAATGGGCTACTCCAAACTACTACACAATCGTGAGTGTGAAATGCCAAAGCCTAAACAATAGTAAATGCCTGGAAAAATACAGATCTATTGAAGGTATCAAAACTGAACTTAATGAATTTATTAAAATAAAATATTATACAGAAAAAAATAATCAGGCTTTAAAATGTTTAAGACGGTTCCGCATAGGATACAGGTCCGATTCCTATTGAAGGACGCATATTTTCTATGAAAATTTCTCGGACATTCAGGCCGGTAAATGTCGATAATATTGTTTATTATAAACAGAGCATTTAATTAAATACTTGTATTTATAAAAAGAATGTATAAACATAAAAAATATGTCTTAAAACATATATATATATATACATATATATATATTGTAAAAAAAAAAATATTGGCTCCTGAAAAATTAATTTCGGTTGAGCTCTTTGGTTTGAGGTGTGAGTTTGTAAACAGTAACTATTTAAGCTAATATTGCACGACTCTTCGGCAGAATTGAGTCACTGTCAGTCACTGTGTTTATCTAAATCTAAAAATAAACACGCTAAAATTCACCTTCATTCCTGCTGTGCGCCAACGGCTTAATGGTAGAAGTTCCGACTGACGCAAATTCAGTCGGGTTTCGATCCTAGCTAGAGGCAACCGGACGTCTAGCCACACTGATGAGCTGTGAAACAGCGAAACAGTGTGTCTGTGGATGACAAAAATATATATATTGTATATATATTTCTGAGTTTTATACAAATCATGCAGGAGTTTCTTTTCAATTTTGTGCATATTAATGAAACTAAACATATTCTTTTAGTCTAGCATATTCATTTACATAATGAATTAGATTTCCTACCTAGATTCATTATTGGTGGCAACAATCTTAACCATAAAAGATATGCAGATGTGGCAGTGTTGATAGCAAACATAGAAAGGAAATTACAGGAACTCCTACAGAAGGTAATAAACGAAAGCAGAATGAAAGGATTAAATATTTATTCTAAAAAGACAGAATGTATACTTGTGAGCATAAGAAAGAACCCAACATGCAAATCTCCAATTTGTATTGGGGGATACCAAGATCGAGCAAGCAAGTACAAAAAAACTTAAATATCTGGGAACTGTTAAAAACGGAGGACAGAAAGTACAACACTGAAATCCGAAAGTGTATTGGGATAGTGAAATATGCCTTCCAAAAGCTAAGTATTAAAAAACAGGACAATTTCATTAGAAACAAAGAAAAGGGTTCTCAACTGCTATGTAATAACAGTCCTCCTATATGAAAGCAAATGCTACACAATTTTCACACAGATGACGAGGAGACTTCAGGAAACAATGTAATTCTACAGAAGGATGCTGAGAATACCATGGACAGAATATGCGAGCAACAAGCAAATTTTAAGGAAAATGGAAACAAAAAGGATGCTTATACTTACAACCAGTTGAAATTTCCTCAGCAGAAATAATGAGGAAAGAAGGCTTGGAAAGTTTGACACTCACAGGACATATCAAATCTAAGAGATTCAGAAGGAAGCAGCAAGTGCTTGACTTCATGTTGTGTAAATGGATAGAACAGGGAGGTGGAGAGATAGTAAAAAGACAAGGATTGCTACAGGCTACAAATGACAAGAAGTTGTGGAGAGCCATGATCGCTCATGTCCTGAAGTAACACAGCACATAGCTGGCGTTAAATTGGTTGTTTTTTGCCTCTGGACATATGATGGGATTGGGGGGATATGCTTCAAAGTAGGATTTTAGGATTTACATGAAAATATTTTTGTACGTTAATTAAAATTCAACTCTGAAAGAAAAAAAAAAAAAACTGTCATCAAAAAAGCCTTCCTTAGAGCAAAATCTAGAAATGAAGTTTGAAAGTAAAAAAATATTTCAATTAGTCTGTATGCAAACCATGAAGTCAACATGCACTTTATTCTTTTTTGCAAATACCCATTCTTTCCATAGCATATAGGAGGTTTTGTTTTGATTTTAATCAAAGCATCACATCATCCAGGAAATATAGCCCACCCACCAAAGCTAAAATCACCAGTAAAAAAAAAACTTCAGGTCATGGGCAACATTATACAGAATGCAACATGACAGTTGATGGTGATCGCAACAAGGGACTTTGCAGATTGTTTAAAAAGTTGAAGGATATATTGGAGTATATATGTGAGGATACAAATGTAGTAGTTTGAAGAGGACTAAGGCACTATTGCTCAAGGTAGGTTAATTTCAGCCCTCTTAGTTATTATCAAGAATCATGTGTTGTTAGCATGGTAGGCAAGATTCCCTTGTTTATATCCTGATATTTTATAGAGAACTGAAAGTTGAAAACAGTCCCCAGTGACATTATGTTTAACTGTTAAAGAGAGCAAGACCACACTAAAATGACTGTATCAAATATTATGCTTTATTATATGCAGAAGATATCAAATATTTTCTACACACTTCAAGATGCTATTTATTTTTTTTTTTTATCATTTCACCCCAAGCAAAGCAGTAAAGCCCCAAGGGGTTACTAAGTGTGAAAGAAAAAAAGAGAGACATTTAAAAGAAAGAAGAACGAAAGAGAAGCAATCAAGAAAATAGTAGATAACGACTGACATTGTATTTAAATTTTTTACGGTCAAATTTAGCTGGAAAGAATGAAGATGGAAGAGAGTTCCTTAAGTGAGAAGTACAAGAGAAGAAACTCTTAGCATAGAACTTACAGTTGCATCTAACCAATTCAACTGTAAATTGATGAGAAGTTTGCCAATTTACTACTGTGCTTAAATTCATAAAGTCTAGATACCATAGAGAAATGGTCATCAGAACAATTACCCTGAAAGTATTTATAGAAAAGGCTCAGGGCAACTACATTATGGCAGTGGGAAAGTAACTGAAGCCAAGATGCTATGTCAGGACCAATAATATAGCAGATTCTTTTTGATTTTATCAAGAATCTCTAAATAAATAAGAAGAGCACTGGACCAAATGTGGCAGCAATATTCTAAGCATGAACAAACAGTAGACTTGTAGATATGTAAGCTAAATTCTGGAGATAGATAGTTTATTTAACCAGCATATCGACCTTCGTTGGGCCATTTAATGCTGAAAAAGTTTTTCTCTTTTTTTTCTTTTTTTTTTTTTTTTAAAGTATAGTTGGTAATATTGTTTTTCAAAAAAGTATAGCTGGCAATATTGTTTTTCAAAAAAGTATAGCTGGCAATATTGTTTTTCAAAAAAGTATAGCTGGCAATATTGTTTTTCAAAAAAGTATAGCTGGTAATAATATTTTTTCCAAAAAGAAATGTGCTGGAAAAAGACCTGGAAGTTCACTAGCTGCTCATAGCTGGGACCCCCCAACAGGTGCTACCACCCCGGGTCAGGGTGGACCTGGGAACACCAGCAATTAAGAGGTGGTTCCACAAAACCTCCTGATCAGAGGCCTTGCTGTTGGATACAGTTTAACGTCATACCCAGGACGTAAATTCTGGAGAGAAAAATTATTTAGCATTACACAGTGAACAAACTTTCTTAGCAGCAAACCTAGCAAATAATTCAATATAATCTTTCCACTTCATATCAGCCGAGAATGATAGCCCAAGAAGATGTAATGTCACTCTGCTGGAGTTTAACCTCAGCCATCCTGATGGAAGGCACAACGAGCTCTCTCATATGATTAATAGAGAGCAGTTTCACTTTGAAGGTATTAAATTTAACACACCATTCATTGCCCTAGTTAACAACAGACTGTAGGTCATTTTTTTTTAGATCAGCTGTCAATTTGACCTTATTGAACTGATCAGTCTATCAAGACAGGTGTAAATGGTTGTGTTATCAGCATAGATCCAAATTTGAAAACTGATGCCATCAGGAAGGTCATTGATGAAAATTAGGAACAAAGTAGGTCCAAAGGTAGAACCCGGGGAAACAACTGCATTAGTACAAGAAGATCTAGAAGAGTTAGAATTCTTTCCTTGCACTGACTGTTGTGTAGCTAAAAAGTACTATCCACTAATATTTGTCTTATGTTGATTGTTGCATTTTGTTTGTTTAGCGGCACATCAACTCCTTATGGGTCATTTAATGCCGAAATTTAATTTTCTTAGAAGCATTAGTAATTCCATTTTTTTTTTATATATAAAAATGTATTGCTGGTATTTTTTTTACTATGAAAATGTATTTTTATACTTTGACCTCAGTTTGGGGGTTAACTATTAGGTTGGTGCAAAAATAATGTCGTTTTCTCACATGAAGTTGAACGTCAAAAAACGACATTATTTTTGCACCAACCTAATATTTGCCCACATGTGGGATCCCACTGGGTTAGGCTGGACCTGGAAACAACAGCAATTAAGAAGTGGTTTCCTACTCCTCAAAATCTACTGATCAGAGGCCTTGTTGCTGGATGTAGTTTATTGCTATACCCAGGATCGTATTTTGCTTGTGAAGTGCTAATTGATATGCATACAAATTTCACCATAGTAAGGAGTCAACCTCTAAGATAGTGTTATTGGTAATAATTAGATGTTTTAAATATTTTATAATAAATGATAAATCTAAGATATTTTTGGGATTATTATGTTATATGTACTGGCATTTCAAGCTTTGTGCTCTCTATAAAATGTCGCCAATGAAATATTGCCTACCACAATGACAGTACATGGTCCTTGATAATGACTGAGATGGTTGATTGTAATTGAGCAAAAACAAAAAGACAAACATGAACTTTATTGTTTATCCACAATTTTGATTCCAATATACATTATTTGAAAATTAAAAAAATACAAGTTTGTGGTGAACAGCCCCCGTAGAAGCAAGCGAGCCAGAGTGTCTTGTATCTGGTGTATAGGAAAATAAGGGTCTTATCTTAACATGAGGCACGTGACATCAGCAAGTTTGCTCCGTGAAAATGGCATTAATCTCCCGTCCAGCCATTTTAGTAGTACATGCAGTAATGAAGGTTTTTGAGTAATTGGGGTGTACGGTTCCGGTGTGCCTATGCCCATGCCGGGAATGGTATAGGGGAAAGAAGTCACTGAAGCATCAAAACCATTGCAGCTAGAAAGCAGTGCTCTATACCGGAGGCGGTTTACTGGTATAACGTTACGCCAAAAGATAATCATTCGCCGACTACTGCACCAGCTGATGTAACTTATAGGTACCATACCCGTGTATGGGGCATCGAGGCTATGTCCCCAATTGAATCTCAAAATACTCAAGGAGTATATGAAGTGGGAGACGTCGTTTGGGTGAAAACTCCCCATGGGAGATGCACGACTAAATTTAGAATGGGTCACGTGACTCAGGTTAATAGCCCACAGTCAGTGCACGTCGATGGAGTTCCACGTCATGTGAAGGACTTGCATCCCTTTATGGGATCAGTCCCGACGGATACACAGGACAGCGATTCTGAAGAGAGTGAGTGGTTAGTAAATTTGAGATCAACCCCATTAGGAGAAACTGATCACTCTCTTGATCCTGATGACACAAACGAGGAGGACAACTCCCCCAACTGTTGGTGTTCAAAATACTAATGTGGTACATCCTGCTAGCTCCCTTGATGACAGTTCATCTGAAGATGAAGCTTTTGTTGCTCCACTTCCTCAGCGAAGTACCCGGAAAAAGCGACCGGCTCGCGACTATGTTTTGTGATCATGAGGGGGGTGGACAGCCCCATAGAAGCAAGCAAGAAGTGAATTGTACCAGCGGTATTTTGATTTGTACCAGCGGTATTTTTATTTGTACAAGTGACATTGCAGCAATACAGACTCATTGGACTTACAAAAAATTAAACTGACCTTGTTTGTTGAATTTAACACATGCCAGAGGTCAATTATGAAATCCAACTTCAAATGCCAACTTTATAATAGCTAATTTCGGTAATAAAAAATTTTTATGAGTTTATTTATAGCTTCAGCTAAAGTCTTAATATTTCACACTCAAAGTATCATTGAATAAATTCCGTTTTGTGGTCTGCAGATGAAATTGTATCAGAAAATGCCAACCATGAGATAATTCATAGTTTGTGGTCAATGTGTTGAGAAAGCTTGTTTGGATGAATAGTGGCTGCCTAAATATACCTTATGTATATATTGTCATGTTCACACTCTTCCCCAGTCTTTTGAACAGAAGTAGAGATCTATCTTTTGTTTCCTGTTTAGGACTGGGTTTCTGGTTCCTTCTAAAGTCTTCTTCAACACTATATTTCTAACATCTCTGCCTAGACTCAGAAATTTTAATCGCTATTTATTTTTTTCCTCAATAGGTTCACCCATTGCCCGGTTCACACTCCACCTCAATCTTTCGAACACGATTGGAGCTTTATCCCTCATTTCCTGTTTATTATCAGATTTCTGGTTTCTTTTAATGTCCTCTCATTCTCTTTCACTCCCAATATCCCCTTGAGTCTTAGTGGCATTATCAACTTCTTGGGGGTGACTTGATTAAATATATATGAAATTTAAATTTCAGATGAATGCCAAAACATTAAAAAATGGCTTAGATATAAAGATAATATAATTAAGAGGGAGGGTAATTTGTAATATTTTTCTCCAAGCTGTTAAAGAAAGCTACTATATGAAGAATACACAAAAGTATCCATTGCTTCCTCTAAACATTTGCACAGAGATTGAATTTTGATGCTCATCTATTATTCTGTTCCGAGAACCCAGCCTGCCATCATCTAATGTTAGCAGTTTCAAGACAAACAAAATTATTCAGTGAATGTAGAGTTTATTTTCAAAGAATGAACAAGTGAAACTTTAGATTGCTCTTAATGTAGACATCAAACAAAAGAAAGATTTACAAAGTACAGCAGCATTTATTATAAAAGAAGGTTTTAATTTTCTTTCTTTTCATTTTTTTTTTTTCTTGTCTTTTCTTTTCCCAGGAGATGGATCAGCTTTGAGAGAGAAATCTAAGTGTGAAAGATCACGGTTACATATTGCTCAAGGGTAAACTCTACACAAAAAAAAAAAAAAAATCAGCCAAACTCTGAGTGAGTGAAGTTTTACAAAAAAAGTTCCGACACCAAAGTGACTCTTGGGTGTTTCGCATTTCACTGCACTTAATAAAATAGAAGAAAAATAGTTTTGCTCTACTGAGTCTCAAATGAAAGTTCTTCATCAAACCAAGGTTTCAGGTTGGATGAAAAAGAAGATAATGTATTATTTGAAGACATTTTTATGTTTATACATTCTTTTTATAGATACAAATATCTAATTAAATGCTCTGTTTATAATAAACAGTATTAATAACATTTACCAGCCTGAATGTCTGAGAAATTTTCATAGAAAATATTTGTCCCCCGACAGGAATCAAACCTGTATTCTATATGGGACCATCATATAGCCCGACGTTCCTTAACTGATTGAGCCACGGAGGATCGTTTGGTTAGCAAGATCAATATTACTGCATTAAACTAGAATCTTCCATGATTCTCTCACGTGCATTCATATCTGCACAAAGCATATCCAAATGTAAACAAATGACATCACACATTATGAAATGGACAAAGTCCAACAATTATTTTAAGACATTTTTATGTTTATACATTCTTCTTATAGAGACAATTATTTAAGTAAATGCTCTGTTTATAATAAACAGTATTAATAACATTTACTTGCGTGGATAAAAAATTAAAAATAAAGTATAAACATAAAAATGTCTTAAAATAATTGTCAGACTTTGTCCATTTCATAATGTGTGACGTCATTTGTTTACATTTGGATACACTTTGACCAGATATGAATGTACCTGAGAGATTCATAGAAGATTGTAGTTTAAAAGCAGTGAAATTAACCTTGCTAACCAAATGATCCTCCATGGCTCAATCAGTTAAGGAACGTCAGGCTATATGACGGTTCTGTATAGGATACAGGTTTGATTCCTGTCGGAGGACAAATATTTTCTATGAAAATTTCTCGGACATTCAGGCTGGTAAATGTTATTAATACTGTTTATTATAAACAGAGCATTTAATTAGATATTTGTATCTATAAAAAGAATGTATAAACATAAAAATGTCTTCAAATAATTGTCAGACTTTGTCCATTTCATAATATATAATGTATTATATTAATAAAAAAAAGAACAAGAAACATTCACTGACCTAAATGGAATCTGCTGAAGGAAATTTTCATCTATGTTTGGTTGTATTTATTGGAAATTGTTGGAGCTTGGGGAAATATTTGCTGTACATCATTACAGTAAGCAATTGGTTTGTTTGAATCATGTACAAATAGGAAAAAAGTTCAATTTCTGGGTAATGAATCAAGTGATTAGTTGGACCAGAAGACAATTTTTTATTACAAATTGCTGGAACTGGACAAACATTTATTGTGTAACATGGCAGTGATAAACTGGCTCATTTGAATGACACACCAAAAGATCTACATCTGGGCAAAGAATCAAGTGATTGTCTGGATTAAAATTGAATTCTATATCACAAAATGTTGGAACCTGTACAAACAGTCACAGTGAACAACTAGACACACCAGAAGAGAAAAGGGTCTTCTTTTCGGTAAGGAGTCAAGTTATAATTTTGCTTTTTAACAAAACTTAAACACACGTCACAAATGCAATGATAGGAAATTCTTCCACGTACAACATCTTCTCCAACTGTCACTTCTTTTAATTCATGTATATTTCTTGCCTAGTTATTTGTCCCAACATGTTCAAGATACTGAAAAATTTTCAAAGTAATTCATTGGATTCAATTTTTCTTTAATGACACCAATGCCCAATTTATCTGAAAGGTGTCATAAACTCGTAGAAATCCAGGCACAATACCTTGATAGCTGAATAATTTTACCTAGTTAATGTGAGTAAGTGTTATTCCTTGGCTGTTCCCGACACTCTCTTTTGTTATGATCTATGTTGAGATTACCCAAATCCTCAGTTTGTTTTTGTCCCCTTTTTATCCTGACTGGGTCAGTCTTTGATTTCCCACTCCGTTAGATTTTTTTCTTCCCACCCCATTAGTGAATGTGCTTCTTGATTCTGTCAAACAGAAGAATACAGCAGCCAGTCTTATTATTTTTGAGGGGTAGTTGGGTCCAACTAACATTTGTTATATTTAGTTTGTTTTGATGTTCATGCCCTCCATCCTCATTTCATATTCATGAAATTTTTATATATTTTTGTAGGAAAACAAAAAAGGCATTGATCATTTGTACATCGAGGAATTTTTCATCACAGGGTTGTTTTGTAGGTTCCCTGTAAATATGTGGTATTGTGGTACTTGTAGGATTGGATGGTGAAGATCAGTTTTTGTGGTGAATGATTAAATTGTAATGAATGATTGGGTTGTGACACCAATTCACTAGGTCTAGTATAGCTAGTGATGACCAGCCTTACCCCAATTCCATTCCAATCTTGTGCCACAATTGTTCATTAATTATGAATAATAAATATACTTTTAACTTTACTTGCCTAAAGGAACTAGTGACATTTGAAACCAGACCTGGACTCTTATCAATAGTAGCAAAGCAATAAAGATGATTTTTTACAAACATCCACACACATTTGGTAACAAAGACAATTCACAATAGTAATTGGAATTTGAATTATGGCAAATTTTTACTGAAATGGATAAAACAAGACAAGGTATAGCATGGCACTCTCCTTGGAAGGAAAAGCACAAGAAATTGCCATAGCTATAGATAAATCTCTCCTAATGACTGATGGTGTTAAAAAACGTTCTAACAGAATTGGATAAATCATTTGAAAAGGAAAAGACATACCAAATGTATGAAGCCGAGACAAAATTTGAACATTTCAAGTAGACTGAAGCAATGTCAATGCTAAACTACATAGTAAAATTTGAACAGTTATATAAGAAATGTACCAATTTAAAAATTGACACTGATGCATTCTTGGCCTTGAAATTGCTATAAAATGCAAACCTTAGTGAATGACGAAAACAGTTCACTTTAACAGTATGCCCTCAAATAAAGTATGAAACCATGAAAAAGGTTTTGACCAGGATATTTACTACCGCCAAAACAGAACTGCAGACAAATAATGAAGTGGAGATAAAAGAAGAAGCAATGATAACAGAATATTACGGTAGAGGCAGGAAACCGTTTAGAGGATTTATGTATAGAGGAGCAAGATACAAAGGAGACAGTAGAAGGACCATTGGAAGAGGCCCTGGAAGAATGAATCCTGTATTTAATGGAGTTGTATCAAGATGTAATGTCTGTGAATCAACATATCACTGGGCAAAGGACTGTCCACATGCTAGCAAAGATGTTAATATGGCAGAAAATATCAATATAGAGAAATATTCAGAAGAGACAGTTTATATGACTTTGATGACAGAAGCTAAACAGTTGGACAAAATATCAAATCAAGATGTAATAATGTAATTTCAGAATGCAGCAATTGTAGACACTGCATGAACCAAGACAGTTTGAGGTAATGAATGGTTGAATTCCATGCTTGATTCACTATCTTTTGAAGAGTATGGTTTGTTTTATGGCATATCAACCTCAATGGGTTATTTAATGTCAACAACATTTTTAGGATAGATTAGTATGAATAGAATATGTATTCTTTGGTTTAGATTGGTTTGGTTTATTTTGTTTTACGGCATATCAACCTCAATGGGTTATTTAATGCCGACAAAATTTTTAGGATAGATTAGTATGAATAGAATATGTATTCTTTGGTTTAGATTGGTTTGGTTTATTTTGTTTTATGGCATATCAACCTCAATGGGTTATTTAATGCCAACAACATTTTTAGGATAGATTAGTATGAATAGAATATGTATTCTTTGGTTTAGATTGGTTTGGCTTATTTTGTTTTACCGCATATCAACCTCAATGGGTTATTTAATGCCGACAACATTTTTAGGATAGATTAGTATGAATAGAATATGTATTCTTTGGTTTAGATTGGTTTGGTTTATTTTGTTTTATGGCATATCAACCTCAATGGGTTATTTAATGCCGACAACATTTTTAGGATAGATTAGTATGAATAGAATATGTATTCTTTGGTTTAGATTGGTTTGGTTTATTTTGTTTTATGGCATATCAACCTCAATGGGTTATTTAATGTCGACAACATTTTTAGGATAGATTAGTATGAATAGAATATGTATTCTTTGGTTTAGATTGGTTTGGTTTATTTTGTTTTATGGCATATCAACCTCAATGGGTTATTTAATGCCGACAACATTTTTAGGATAGATTAGTATGAATAGAATATGTATTCTTTGGTTTAGATTGGTTTGGTTTATTTTGTTTTATGGCATATCAACCTCAATGGGTTATTTAATGCCGACAACATTTTTAGGATAGATTAGTATGAATAGAATATGTATTCTTTGGTTTAGATTGGTTTGGTTTATTTTGTTTTATGGCATATCAACCTCAATGGGTTATTTAATGCCGACAACATTTTTAGGATAGATTAGTATGAATAGAATATGTATTCTTTGGTTTAGATTGGTTTGGTTTATTTTGTTTTATGGCATATCAACCTCAATGGGTTATTTAATGTCGACAACATTTTTAGGATAGATTAGTATGAATAGAATATGTATTCTTTGGTTTAGATTGGTTTGGTTTATTTTGTTTTACGGCATATCAACCTCAATGTGTTATTTAATGCCGACAAAATTTTTAGGATAGATTAGTATGAATAGAATATGTATTCTTTGGTTTAGATTGGTTTGGTTTATTTTGTTTTATGGCATATCAACCTCAATGTGTTATTTAATGCTGACAACATTTTTAGGATAGATTAGTATGAATAGAATATGTATTCTTTGGTTTAGATTGGTTTGGTTTATTTTGTTTTACAGTATATCAACCTCAATGGGTTATTTAATGCCAACAACATTTTTTATTGCTGGTAATATTTTGTTTTGTCATAAATCTGTTTCTGGTAATATTTTTCCTTCAAAATTGTATTGCTGGTAATAATTTTTTCAAAAAAGTATTGCTGGTAATAGTTAACTATTTGCCCATAGCTGGGACTCTAACAGGTGCTACCACCCCGGTTCAAGGTGAACCTGGGAACACCAGTAACTAAGAGGTGGTTCCATGCTCCTCAAAACCTCCTGATCAGAGGCCTTGCTGTTGGATGTAGTTTATCGTCTTACCCAGGACGGGAAGAGTTAAAGTCTGTCAAAAATGTGAAAAGTCATGTGTCATTTAAATTTGGACATGGACAGATAGTTAACTCATACCAAACTGTTACTTTCCCAGCAAAAATTAGCAATCATTTATGTAATATAAAAAAAGAAGTTGTAGAATGTAAAATTCCACTGCTGTTAAGTAGGGAATCTCTAGCTAAGGCAAGAGTGGTTATTGACATTGGAAAAGATCACTAATGATGTTTGGTCAGAAAGTAAACATTCAAACCACATCAACGGGACACTACTGCATGAACATCATGAAAAATTATAAGGAATTATTGATGATGAAAATGTTGTTCCCATATTTGGTATCAACATGGAAAGAAGTGACAAAAGAAATACACTTTTAAAATTACTTAAACAATTTTGTCATGCTTTTTTTTTTCTTTTTTTTTTAAGCGTATCACCCCAAGCAAGGCTGGAGGCCACTATCACGCATGGGGTTATAGAAGGGTTGGAGGAAGGACAGATAGGAGTGGTAAAGGAGAGGATGTGGAGAAAGAGAAAGACAGTGGGTCGATCAAGGCAAGGGGGTTACAGAAGATTTGGAGCGAGAGCAGATAGGAATGAAAGATGAAAGGATGTGGAGAAGGGAAGTGGATAGATCAAGGCAACTGGAGATGTTGATTGACACTACACTTAAACCGTTGGAGATTGTATTTGTCAGGGAAACAGTAATAGGGAAGGGAGTTCCATAGGCGAGATGTGCGAGACATGAAGCTATTGGAGTAAAAGAGACGTCTACATCTAACAGTTTCAAAAAATTGTTAAATTTATTAAAAAACAGCAGGCAAAGTTGATCAGGAAAGTGAAGATCTTCTAAAAGATATTTCCAAGAAAGTGCTATTTGCCACAAATATACATGTCCTAAAATGAAACCAATATTTGGTTTTAATCCATCAAATGATTTTAATCAAGTAATTTCTCTTGACCTTTGTGAACTTTGGTCCTGGCTTCTGGTATTTACATAGGATTGACTTGTTTAGTAGATTATATATGGCTGATTATAATCCATAGTAAAGAAGCGGCTGTCATCATAGATAAGTTCATGCAGGACTGGGTTGCTATTTATGGTGTGCCTGAAATTAGTATTTTACAGATAATGGTCTTGAGTTCAGCAACAAGACTTTTCAAGAAATGGCTGAAAATTGGAATTGGTCACTAAAAACAACTGCAGTTTATTCCCTATGGTCAAATGGTATTGTTGAGTACCATAATGCAATACTGACAGATCATTAAGAAGGTTAAAGAAAAATATGTTTTTTCATGAGAATCTGCTACAAGTTTAGCTGAGAATGCAAAAAAACTGCTTGTTAAATGTGCATGGAATTAGTTCATTTAAGATAGTGTATAGCACGAATCCAAAATTACCATCTAATATTATCAACAAACAAGCTATTCTGGTTTGGCTTGGTTTACGGCATATCAACTTCAATGGGTTATTTAATGCCAACAAAATTTTTATTGTGCGCAAGGGGTTACAGAGGATTTGGAGCAAGAGCAGATAGGAGTGATAGAGGAAAGGATGTGGAGAAGGATAGTGGATAGATCAAGGCAACTGGAGATGTCGAATGACATTACACTTGAATAGTTGGAGATCATAGTCATCAGGGAAACAGGAATGAGGAAGGGAGTTCCATAGGCGTGAGGTGCGAGATATGAAGCTATTGGAGTAGAAGAGACATCTACATTTAACAGTTTCAACAGTGAAAGGGTGGGAATGGGATGCCAGCCTCGTAGGACGCTTGAATTCATGGAGCCTGGGAACCAGTGATAGCAGCTCATCGGAGCAATTACCATGGAAGTATTTATAAAAGAGACAGAGAGAGGCGATGGTGCGTCTGTGAGAGAGAGGCTGCAGAGGAGAAGCCAGATCAGGGCCAATTACATTGCATACTTATCTCTGGATCTTATCAAGAACCTTGAGGCAAGCAGAAGGGGCTCCAGACCATATATGGCAGCAATACTCCATGCAGGATGGTTGATTTGTAAATTTGGAGGATCGATTCAGGGGAGAAGAATTTCCTGGCCTGGCACAGGGAGCCAACTTTCCTTGTGGTGGATGAAGCAATGTAACCGTTCCATCTCATTTCAGCAGACTGTGAGACCGAGCAGCCACAGAGAGGAGCTCTCGAGAAGTTGAGCTTCAGACATTCTAATGGGATGCAGGGAAGGATCCCTGTGGTGATTAATGGAGAGCAGTTTCGTTTTGGAGGCATTAAAGTTAACCAGCCAATTCCTGCCCTAGTTCACAACTGATTGAAGGTCCTTTTCAAGATTAACAGCCACGTTAATTTTGTCAGTAGCACTAGATTTGTTTCTGAGGCAGGAGTAAATTGTGGTGACATCTGCATAGATGCCGACTTGGGAATCAATGGTGTCAGGAAGATCATTTATGAATATAAGGAACAGGGCAGGGCTTAGGATGGAGCTTGGGGAACATCTGCGTTCGTGGGATAAACAGCAAGATGTGGAAACAACAAAATGAGTATTATTTATTATCTAGTTGTTACGTGATGTTAGAGACATGATATACAGTAATACTAAGTAGAATTGTGTGTTTGGAGTCAAATGTAGATCAAATATAGAATCCGACAGAATGATAAGATGAAGAATAAATAATGTGTATAAAGTCTTTCTCATAAGTTTTGTTTATAGCTGTATGTAATGAATGTTCAGATAATTTATTTGGAAAATACAAGAAGTGTCTGGGATTTTCTTACCTTGAATGTTTGTTGAGTGTTAAGAGATAAATATTACTATTATAGCCTGAAAAAGAAAAAGGAGCTGAAATTTTTGTTGATGCACATGTTGATGACCTGTCCGTGTTGACTACCTGTCTGATAGTGAGAATGTCACACATTTGTGTGCGTAGAAGAGAAAAGTGAGGTTGATTCTCATTGGTTTAGAAAGAGTGAATTAATGATAATTATAACTGTTATAATTATTTTATTATAATTATTTTTGACACTTCAATTTTTATTTATATTTTGCGGGGGGGGGATCAAGTGTTTAATCGATATGAAAAAAAAAAAAAAAAAAAAAAAATTGTAAAAACTGATTATTTCTGATCACAGGCCCTTGTGACAGTATCCTTTTGAGAACTAATTAGCTCCAGAGATTAAGTTTTAAAAATTTAACAAAATTTCAAAAATAAATTTATGGAGCTCTAAGAATGGCCGGATTATGATATTTTCAGGTCAACTAGGTTAATGAAATTTTGAGCCTCCCTCGGCTTCTCATCAGGCAGAGCCACCCTCCAACTCACCTGCACCCCTTTTTAATATTTTTTTTTATTATTTGTGATATATTTTAACAATATTTACATTGCTTCAAGCTCTTTGCGAATTCTTTAAATAAACTAAAATAACTTTTGCTTGTCAATAAAGAATATTCTTTAAAAAATACAACTTTTTACAATTTATTGCAAAGCGAATTAGCACATATTTCAACACAACAACAAAAAAGATTTTTTATAAAAAACAACAAAAAAGATATTTTATAAAAAACAACAAAAAAGATATTTTACAAGGAGCATGATAACCAAGCATGAAAAGCTCTAGGTGACAGCTTATGCAATTTGCACACCGTTCAGCTGAAAAACTCATTTTTAATCTCTTCTGATCCCCTATCTTCTAGAATACTGGAGAGAATTCTAAGGGCTTTCCTATTTTTAGGTTTTAAAATTGAAATCTTGTCTAACCGCAAGATAGTCAATTTCTTAAATGCCACCTTCAACCTCTTGAACACCACCTATCAGTCAGCTATGTGCCATGTGTGATCCATGCTTAAGCAATCAAGTTTCTTTCGATACATGACTGATGAGGCAGATTTTTTTTTCCGCACTGTAGGTGCCATTTCCTTCTGCAGTAGATCAGTTGCCATCCAAGGCTATAGAACCTAGTCTGTCTTGCTATTTACCCACAGCTGGGGGGGAAAAGAAGAGGATTCATACATTTCCCAAGGGTATTATCATGTAAGTGAATGTAATGGACCTGATTGCAATTCGAACTCGTCACTCAGATTCCTCAATCCGAGCCTCTATCTATTACTCCACCGAACAACATCTTAAGCCATTTATGAACCAAACTCCAATTTACATTAATGTAAACTTGAATCACCCAGCCTCAATAGTTAAACAAGTTCCACAAACTATAAACATTAGAATAAGTAATCATCAAACAGAAAAATATTTAATGAGAACAAAATAGCTTATGACAAGGCCATTAATAGGAGTAACTTCAAACACAAATTAGTCTACCAAGAATCATTAGAGGATATTAAAACAAGTAAAACCACAAACAGAAAAAGAAAGATATGGTCCACCCGACCTTTCTGTAGGTTATGCCACCTAAATATTGGCAGATAATTTTAAAACTTAGTCAGCAAGCACTTTAACCAAAATAACCCCCCACAGAGAATTTTCAATAGAAAAACTCAAGATTATTTACTCCAGTACCAAAAACACGCAGAACATTATTAGTACACACAACAGCCAAATATTAAAAGCATCCCAAGACGGCAAAACAGCGAGAGACAAACCATCTTGTAACTGTAAAACTGGAACCATTTGCCCAATCAGAGGTACCTGTAATTTGGAAAATTTGGTATACCAAGCTACCATTTTCCCCGAAGGAAAACACCAACAGCTAAAAGACATACATAGATATATCTGCTGGAAATTGGAAACAGAGATTATACAGTTACCGGCATTCCTTCTCCAATACTGCCTCGAGAAACCAAACTGCTCTGTCCAAGCATTATTAGAAGATTAATGATAGTAATTTCATCCCAAAAATCAAATGGGAAATCAAACACCTAACAACTTCTAGAACAGATGCAATCTGTGTATACAAGAAAAAATTGCAATAATTAAATACATAAATGCTAACCAATTATTATTCCAACAGAGCAAACTGATCTTCAAATGTAGACATAAGAAAAAATTTAAAATCCCCTAAAAATGCTTCTTATATTTTTTTGGTGGGGAATTGCACACTTGAAGTGTTGTTTCATTTATATGAGTAATAGTGCATATGGCTGTACATTCATGTGTATGTAAGAAGGTATGTACACGTGTGTGTATATGTGTAGGTGTTAATGTGGGTTGGTATTGAGCATCATGTGACTGTTGCTTTTTGCATGTTTCTTCACACACGGTTGGATCTATTGCTGTCCTGCCGATGTACACCCCAACTATATGTCTAAAGTAACATTTTTTTGTATCATTATCCATACACCATTTTTTACTTTTATTTGTATTTTTATTTTTGCTCTTAATTTTCTAAATTTGGTTTATTTATCTGTATTTAAAATGCATCCATTTATGTTTGATAGTATGATTACTATTGTTGTTATTGTAATTTCTTATTATTATTTGTACTAAGGTCTCTTTCATTGAACTAACTACTTTGGAATTGTGTTGGTTGGTCATACCTAAAACAACAGGCCATATCAGCCAACTTGCTGTATAAACCAATGTACATAGTTCCTAATTTTAAGGAAATTCTTGGCCAGGTCAGTTTGTTAAGGCTTACTACTTATTATCTCCTTAATCCTTTCTTTTCCAAAAACTCCACCTCGAAATCATCTTTTTAAAAAAAAAGCCTCCCCTCCTCCTCTCACACCCACTCTCTTGCATTCGCTTCCCCCTATCAATCTAATATATCCGTCCGGTATATTGTCTCCAGTGATTAAGGAATTTCATTCTGAAGAAAAGAATACTTAGGTATCATTATTGTAATCACTTGTATTAAGGAATCTTTCATTAGACTAATTTGGAAATGAACTGGTTTGTCCTGCCTAAAACAACAAAACATATCAGTCAATTTAATGTATAACCCAATATAAAAAAATCCCAAACTTTAAAGGAAACATTCTTGGCTGGGCCAGCCGGTTTAAGCTTACTACTACCTAACCATTACTTCCTTAACCCTTTCGTTTCCTGAACCCCGCCCCTATATCTCCTCTCTTGCTTTCCCTCCCCACTATCAATATAATATATCCGTCCAGTGTATTGTCTCCATTTACGGAGGAGATTTCTATCTGAAGAGATGAACATTTTGGTGTACATGAAATAAATTATAATCAAAATGTATAATTAAAGTTTCCTTCTTTATTATTATTATTATCATTATAATGCTCTGTAGTCGACATTGAGCTATCCCTGGATTTGTCCCTACCAGTCACAAACTAGTAATACTTATATATATATATATATTCATATATTATAAAATAATAGCTGGCCACTTGTATTCAAGGATACCCATCTACTAGGTTGGCTAGCTAATCCCTCTTGCAGACGCCCACTCAGACAAATTTGTGTTTGTTCCACAGCCCACCTGTTTTTTATACTGCAAGTATACAGAGGTGGCCTTAGTTACAGTTGCTGAGAGAAAGTGTGCTATCTAACATGATCAACAATCTGAACAAAGCCAACAAACTCAAACCCTCAGTCACGATGACTTGTGACTTCATGCTAGTGCAGCCATTGATGTCCTCCAACGGTTCTGTTTACCCAATTTCACTCATAAGGCTTGGGTCAACCCATGGTATGGTTTTCAGACACTTCCCAAAGGTGTCACATGCTGGTATTGCCTCCCACTAGACCAATCACCTTCCTGACAAATCGACCCTGGTGAGATTCAAACCCAAGTTTCATGGTCAGAAAACGAACATTCTAACCACTCGGCCACATGACTATATATATGAAAAATTTCTCATAGTTAACCTGTAGAAAAAGAATTACTACTCTCTCAAACAAAAGTACACAACAGTATCAAGAAATCAAGAGAAAATGGTTGAATCCATCAACACAGCAATAAAAACATTATCTCCACACGTGACAGTAATTGACGTAATTTCCAGTTAACAGTATGAAAATAGCATTCTCTAAATTCTTCCAGTTGCTAAGGACATTTTGTTTTGTTATTATTAGTTACTTTGTTTAATAAATTCATTTCGTTTTTTCCTTGAAAAGTCCATATTGAACAAAACACATCAGCACCTATTACAGCTTTCCTTTAGTCTTTTACATTTATAAATATATATATATATATACACACACAAAGTTTGGCAATCAATATTGAAATAATTCATTTTATCAAGTATGAGCGATTGTGTGTATTTTTTGCTGTACTAATTACCCGAAAAAAATGCAACACACTTGTGGCAAAAATAAGCTATTAGTTGAAGTGACAAAATTAGAAACAAACACATTCTAGAAGCTACTGGCTACTTCTCCATAGTGGTAAAGAAAAGAATTTAACATTGCTACTACAATCACATCGGCATATAAAAAAAAAAAAAAAAAAAAAAAACGAAATAATTTCTACCATTTATCAGTCATTGGCCGTCAGCCAGAACACAACTCTGCTCATAGCTTCCCCTTCCCACTAAACACAATCAGGTGCCGTTTATCACAAACCAAATTCCCTATGCACACATGACTGTCTTATTTTTGATCATGATGTCTAATCGATCATCTACAATGATTTACAATGTCTGGGTAAACAATACCATACCACAAAGGTTTCCAAAGTGCGTGCCACAGCTCCCAAGGGCACCGCAAGATATTTGAAAATTTTAATACTACAACACTGACTTTTATAGGGAAAACAAGTAAATTCATTCTAAAGTGGGTGAGCAATTTATAATGTACATATATTGTAAAACTGTACCCTTACTTTGTGTCCCTCTTTACAACTGATGTTCAATTTACAATTTAAATATCAGCTGAAGTGGACTCTTACATTATAAATTGATCATCCAATTTAGAGTTAATTTAACTGGGTTTTTTCTATTGTTCGCAAGGCCCAAGAGCCACTTCAAGTAAGGGGCTACTGGATGGGGTTGTTTATGAATGTAAGAGGAGGTAGTAAAAGGTGTAAATTGGATATATAATGATTAACCTGAGACTTGAAGAGGTTACGATTGTAGTGTTTGGGAAAGCATCCTTTTAGGAGTGTTCAACAAAGAAGTGGCTTGATCTTGAGAAGAAACTACCTGAATGAGACTCACTTCTTATAAATGAAATACAAACACAATGATGGTAATTCAACAGTGTACGTAGCATAGCCGGGCTTAGCTGTAAAGGCCTGAACTGGTGGAACTAAGCAATGTAGTACATCAGAACATTTTCTATGGAAATAGCAATAGAGTAGTAAGAGGCTTGCAATATATGGGAAAGGGGTTATAGGGTAATAAATAATTCATCACCCACAAGGCTGCAGAAATGCTTTTGAACTTTTATCAAGACTGGAAAGATGATCTCTTGAGAATATAGAAGGCAATTTAAAACTTACAGGAAGTTATTTCTTTATTTACATTACTTAATTAAACATTATAGCATGTGTAGTAGTAGTGTAATTTTAAAAAAACAATTCATCGCCCACAAGGTTGCATAAACACTTTTGAAGTATCCCAAGGCTGGAAAGATACAATTGGGTAGCTCCAGTCCAGATATGGCAGCAACGCTATTTTTATGGTTTGATCTGACTCTTATAAAGATAAATCATGGCAGAAGAAGTCTGGTACTTTCTGGAGCAGTACAAGCATCCTTAAAAGTTACTTTTCCTCAGAAATGAAACATTTCCAGAAGAAACAAAAGCTAAATACATTCAAAGCTGTCTAAAAAATTAAAAAAAAAAAAAAAATTATTTTTTCTAACTGCATTAGCTTTAACTGAAATTTGACTGTTGATAGTCAGCAACACACCAATGGTCACTAACAGTGGTCATGACCAACAGTCAATATCAATAATCACTAATGCATCAATGGTCACCACCAATAAGTCATGATTAACAGTTGTTAACACACCAGCCATAAGAATATACATAAGCAACCAAAAAAAATAACTGCTACTTAACTCTCAAATGTGGCAGTTTATATAAACACCTGAGACACTCATAATTGGTCAGATCAAAATTTGCATATCCTACTGATAAACAAGCTAGAGACACATGTTGGGTGCCTTATTTTGACATTAAGTGATCGATTTGTTTTCTACAACTTAAACCTTTGCAGGTTATTTAAAGCCTGAAAATATTTTTAAATTATAAGAATTTTTTTAGATAATAATGGTTTAGTGATACAAGTCTTACTAATTAACTCATACCTGAGAGGATAAGTAGTGGATTCATACCTTCCCAGTGGCATTTGCACATAAGTGAATATAACAAACCTAATAAAAATTGGAACTCGGCCCTCTGATTAACAGTTCAGAGCCATTATCCATTACACCATGCACACATCCAAGCTTACAGCACCTGGTATTCCAAAGTGGTCACCCATCTAGGTATTGACCAGGTTTGATATCGCTTAACTTTGGTGATCATACAGGAACCAATGTTTCAACATAATGTGGCTGTAAGCCCCCCACTTTTTTTTTTAAAAGGTAAGGGACTACTTTCATTGCGACAACATGCAATTAATATATCCTGTCTACTTTCGACTATATTGTAATTATAATATCATTCCCGAACATGTTCATGGTCAATGCCATTGAATTTCTTTCCATACATGCAATTTACAGCTCTTTTTTATGTCATAGCGTCTATAATATGAAAAGGAAAATGGAGAGAATTTTCACTAGGTAGAAATACATTTCTTCATATACATTTTTTTTTTTTTTTAACGTATTTCACCTCAAGCAAGGCAGGAGTGCTACTATCATGCAAGGGGTTATAGGGAGTGAGAACAAGAGTAAAGATGGCTGTTTGAGGAAAGGATATAGCGAAGGGTGAGGATCGGTATCAAGGCATCAGATGTTGTTGATTGCATTTGAATATTTGAAGGTTATAGACATCAGGAATGCAAGCAAGAGGAAGGGAGTTCCACTGTTAGGAAGAGCAAGAGAAGAAGCTGTTGGAGTAGAAGAGGCACTTACATTTAACTGTTTCAGCAGTGAAACTGTGGGACCGAGACGCCAACCTAGTAGCACGCTTAAATTCATGCAGTTGGTGTACCAGTGAAAGTAGCTCGTCAGAGCAGTTGCCATGAAAATATTTGTAGAAAAGACAGAGCCGTGAAATGAACAGCAGAGGCACCAGACCATATGTGGGAACAGTATTTAATGCAAGGACGAATGGGAGATTTGTAGTTTTGAAGGATGGACTCAGGTGAGATAAACCTTATGATGCGACACAGAGAACCAACTTTCCTTGCAGTAGATGAAGCTATTGATTCAATGTACGATGAAAGTAGATGTTTAAGAGGTTCCTTAATTTCTCTTAGATTTAGAATTCCCTGACAACTTATAAAATTATGTTGAAAAAAAAAAACCAAAAGCCACAGGCATGGTTTCATAATGCAGTTTTAATTTTCTGATTAAAAAAGTGGAAACATTTTATATATTGGTAAACATACATACACCCTTATGTAAATTAATTGAAACAACTGTTGTATTTTCCTTTCTATCACCGTATGGTTAGTTTTACAACCAATGGAGTGACAGGGTGTGATCAATTTCTATTTTTGTGTGTAATAATATAAATCTATTTTCGGGATGTATGATGAAATTTTTTTGGCCTTGAAAAATATTGCACACATTTGTGATTGCATCAGATTCTCATCACGCCCAGACACTATTGTCTCAACTGTTAATTAGTTGTCCTATGGTCGTTGTCTGCGATGGACATTACTCCAAGGAAGCATACAAAAATTGTAATGCTGCCTGAACACACTGGCAAGCCTTACCAGTGAGCAAATTAAAGTACTATAGACTGGCCAGGAAATTCTCCTGATTTAAATCCAATCGAGAATCTATGGTCAATCTGCAAGGAACAACATGGAATGGACATACAAAATACTAACATGCACTGGAAAAATATTAAAAAAAGTAAATAATAATGGAATTATTTGTTTTGTTTCAATTAATTTACACAATAATAATAATACAAAGGAAATAGAGTCACTACATGTTGTTCAGTTAAATATAAATAATAAATGTCAATGTTAAAAAAAAAGGTTTCAATAGAGAGACTAAATTTGATAAACCTTTAACAAAATATGAAATTTTTAGAGATACATTACACATTCATTTAGTACATCCACTAAAAGAGAAAAATATATGCATTGATAAAACAACAGATTTGCAATTAAAGTTCAATGGAGAAAACTATTGAATTTTCTAAACATAACATCATTTTCTTTTGAATCCTAATCGATTCAAACACAGTACAGTGGAACCTCAGTTCACGAATTTAATTTGTTCCTGAAGACTGAGCATAAGCAGAAATGTTCATAAACTGAAAATATTTTCTACATAGGAATCAATGTAAAATGAATTAATCCATTCCTGGACCCCAGACGATTGTTTATTTAAACTTTTGCAACAGGACTTTGAGCACAAGCTCATACATAAAAAACCAATGAAAATCGGTAAATCCAACAGACAACAAAAAAGATAAGCCCAATACTAAACAGATAAAATACAGATGAAAACTAAATTTAATTTTACCATACCTGTACAGGAGCGAGTTGATGATGGAAGTGGAAAGTGGTGAGGGAGGGAAGAAATGTTATTGTTTGGAAGGCGAGTTCCCTTCCTGAAAAACATCAAATAACTGTCTTTCTGTAGTTTCTCCACTTTCTCTTTTCTGTATCGTAGCACCACTCGACTCCAAAACTCAGTGTCATGGTTTTAATAAAGATATATCCAATAGGATTTGTTTTTGTCTAAAGGTTAATAGGTTTCTAAAGTGAGATATGACATGGCCTATCTTCCCAAAGAAAGATGCGCAAAATCAACTGTGCCATACAGAGTTATGTAAATTATCTAGTGCCTTAGGGCTAATAAAATGCCTGTAGATGAGCGTGAAAAGAAAATCAGCATAACTGACACAAAGGCTTTCAGATTTTTTTTTTTTTTTTTTGAGAGAAAAACAAGATTACAGATGGTGAGGAATATGTTTCAATGAGCCAGTTATGAGATCCAAAGCCATGGCAGTGAGGAATGTGAAACAGATTTTTACAGTTATATTACTGCATTCATTGAAAATGTTTATGCTGCAGCTTCCTACTGGTTTATTGGGGCGATTCCATGAAGCTTTGCACAAGTTTCACCAATATGCATGCTTGTTGCTCAAGACACTGTTAATCAACAAAGAATTTCTTATTCAGATAATTTGTACGTGAACCGATTTGTTTGTGATGAGACGCATTCATGATCCGAGGTTCCACTGTACTCCTTAAAACATCTCAATTTACAATGTTCACAAATCGAGCCTGCCTCATACACACACAGACAACAATTAAAGAAAATGATACATACATTCGCACTTGATTCTGGGCAGAGAAATATTGATAAATACTGGAATGTCATCTTTCTTGCTAACTGGGTCATCCACAGTTAATTCACTTACGCTGTCAAAAAGAAAAAATATTTTTGGTCACAGGTGATATATATATATATATGATTAATTGAAATGTAATTTTAATTAAGTATAGGCTATTAAATTTGTTGAATACCGTGCTCAGTATCTGGGGGATAAAGCCAAATATAGTGTAGTATTTCATTTTTAATATGATCTAAAATAATGTAACAAACATACACAAAATGAATATATATATATATATATATATATATATATATATATTCATACATGTTTCATTAAATAATATAGATAAGTGTTGTCTATATATTTTATGTAAGTTCTTTTCATATCATCCAATAAGCTTAATAACATTATCATTAAACAATGAAAGAAAATCACAATATTGATACATATTTTTAATCCAATCTAAGCTTTCAGCTTACATAAGCCATTATCGAAGATGACAATTACACAATATATTAAGCAATACATGAACAAGAAATTGATGATAGTCTGTTTTTGTTTACATGGATGATTTCCAAGCAATGATAAACACGTGCATATAAGACACTGAAAGCGAAAATCGCACAACAGCTCATGACGTCACACATACATATATATTTATCATATAATTATATAATTATTGGTTAGAATAAATTCTATTTTAGTAAAACCCCAACCTTAAAGCTTTTAATAGCTATTATAACCTTAATTCGTTGTCAAATTTTTTGAATTCCCATATACTTGTATTTTGATTGGTCATTCCTGCTTATGTAACAGCGTTTCCCCTTACGAAGGATCATTAATTAATTTGAAACTTTTAAAACCCTTTATTCTACATTCAACATCACCATTTGATAAGACACCAGAGGTGTTGAAACAAAATGGCTATTTTTGTAGTGATTTTTAATAAACAATTATATATGCTCTACTCTGTATTGAGCACTCTTTTAAGAATAGTAACTGTTGGTTATTGGAATTTATTCCGTATACACCAATCCTAGACTTGGGTATATATATATATATATATATATATATCTTTCATTTAATTTAGTTAAAAGTGTAAAATCTACTCTGAAATTGATTACTTCTAGTCGAATTTAAAAAAACTACTCAATATCTAAACTGAAGAGTAAATCTAAGCACATTTCATTTTAGAAACTACTGCTGTTTAACCTTTCACATCTTCAGTCTGGTTTGGTTATGCAAATCAGACTGGAGATCCAAAAGGTGAAACTAGTTATAGGTAATGTATTTATGTAATTAATAATGATCTTAACATATATATATATATATATATATATATATATATATATATATATATATGTGTGTGTGTGTGTGTGTGTGTTTTATGTGTTATTTTGATATATACAAATATTTAAGTAAATACTCTGTAATAAACAGTATCAACTACATTTATCAGTCTGAATACTGTTTCTTATAAACAGAGCATTTACTTAAATATTTTTATGTATAAAAATAACATATAAACAGAAAATTTATTAAAATAATTGTTGGACTTGGTCCATTTCATTATATATATATATATATATATATATATATATATATATATATATATATATATATTAACACACAAAGATAAAAAAAAAAACAAAGAGAAAATGTTTATCAATCTATCATGTTTCACTTTTATTAAAGCTTCAGAGGATTTAATAAAAGTGAAACAAATTGATAAACACTTCCTAATTGTTCTTTATCTTATTTTTTCAAATTCTGATCCATATTTGACCCCAACTCATATATATATATATATATATATATGTATATTTGATCTGATGTGTTGTTAACCATTCAGTCACAAAGAAGCTTCTGTTTAGCAAAGTCCAAATTTCTGTTTATAAACACACACCTTTGATGATTTTTCTCGACTGATCATATCTGCTCACAAAATATATCTTAACCTAAACGACGGCAACATATTATGAAATGGTTTAATTCTGACAATTAATTTAATATTTTTTCCATTTATACATTATTTTTATAGTTATAATTTATTTCAGTAAATGATCAGTTTTTTTTAATCAAACATTATTAATTACATTTACTCGACTGAATATTCAAGACTTTGTTAACAAGACGCTTCTTCATGGCTGAATGGTTAACAGCATATCAGATCAAATGATGGTTCTCATTAAGGGTTACAGGTTCAGTTCCTCTTGGAGAAGCACATATTTTCTATAACATTCCTTGAACATTGTGGCATCAATCTGCATTGTCAGCCTTCAGAAGGTCAGAAAAATGTCTTAATTTCTTCACACATGCTTAACTGGTTTTTCTGGAGGGTCCATTCATTTTGTCTGTTGCCATTGCCTGTCTGTTTATATCTCTTAAAAAGTGGCTCCAGACTAGTGGCCTGAAGCTTGGTTTTGGCTAACATCAAAAGTGTTTTTTTGGTAGACTTCTAGTCACAATGACTACAAATCGGGACCAGCAAACTTCTGCCATTTCGCAGCCATGTTCAGTCTTTTCTTTGTCTTTTTATTTGTGGGTTACCTTCTCATTAGTGAAGGATAGTGAGAGAAAGAGAGAAGGGTAGTATGAGAGAGAAAGAAATATGGGTTTTAAAGGAAAGCAAATGCCTTATTATAACACTTCTCGCCGGTTGGTCCTGGTTCAATTCCCACACCAGTCAATACTACCGCTGGTCATTGCATGTTGGCTGCCTCAATCCACACACTGCTCCACCCACATTGATCACAAGCTGGTAAGGACAGAGTTATTGTCAGAAATGTTATCATTAGTTCGAACCATAGTGAAGCAGTGTCATAAACGAAAAATAAAAATGTTCTTTGCTGACGAAATAAAAGAAAACAGGAAATCCTTCAGGTCACTTTTCAATGTGGTTTATGTAGTTCTTCATACAGAAAAATTAACCCTTCCCACTTTGATTTCTATAATGATACTTTACCCATCAAAGCTAATTCTGGAACAAGGCTCAAGTCGGGAGTTCTTTTTGGAAGCAAGTCCCATGGGCTTTGACAGCACAGTTGTCTCTCATCTCTTCTCTCTGGAACTACTGTGACTTTTCCAATTGTCTTGGTCACTCCAGCACTCTGCTTATATTGACTTCTGCTCAAGACTGTTAAGGAGGCTAATGTGTTTGGGGACTCAGGGTTTCCCCTGTCTTCCAATAAGAGTTCTTTGTTGTCTGGCTTTGGAAAATTATTTCTCCAAATTTAGGAGATCACTTTTCCTATGGACAGTGGTCACAGGTACTGGCCTGCCTGTATAGATCATACCTTCTCTCATTTATGCCTTGCACCATTACTTCCCAATGGGCAGAGGCAATTCCTCCATCTCTCTTGGTATCTCATCTAACCCTTTCACTCCAGTTGTCATTTTGACAAATCCAATAAACAGTTTGGGTGAAATGGCATGGCTTAGCTTTAAGTCATTAATTGTAATTATCTTTAATTTCAATAACAAATTTTCTCAGCTCCTGCTCTAGTTTATGCAATCAGAGATTTACCAGCTGTTTCCTCCTACCTGCCATTGGCAAATATTGGTCCATATATCTCTTTCACTTAATCACACTAATGTACCTCATAAGTCTCTTATAAGTTTGTTATCTCAATTTTTCAAGCAAGATATAAAATTCTATTTCTCGAACGTTTTACAATCTTCTGCTTTTTGTCAGGCAAAATAAATCAGTTCTTTTAACTTTTGCCTTCATCACTGAAAATTTCCAAATATTTTTTCCAATCAAATTCCTTTTCAGAAGAAGTTTCCATACTTTTAGTAGCGACCATAAATTAATTTCTCTATTTTTTGATTTGTTTAGCAAATTTCTGTCAGCCAACTCTCCAACATCTCTCCCCACCCCTTGTGGCTTTAAATTTTCCAGATGACCTTTTCTGTAATATCTTTTTCAGAACAATAACTTCAGTCTCTGCTTGCTTTTCTCAGTTAATGTCATTCCGTATCTTAAACCCGTTTCATCTTGTTCCTAGTTACATTTTAATTTTAACCTGTTTTTGTCTGTTCCAAGTTATATTTTAACTTGACCATTTATTTTCCATTTAGCAGAGTCACATTATTTTAATTTTAATTAATTTAATTTGAATTCTTTTTTTCTGTTTATATATTTTACTAGCAGCCATACCCAGCTGGTTGATCTGAAAAAGCATTTAATTAGAATGGAGCAAAAACAGCATCATGTTTACATGTAACAGAGTCTATCTTCAATTACTTTAAAGTACTTGCATTAAAAAACATTTTGAAGTTACTGATATAACAAAAATAGTCTGTATTTATTCAATCGAAGTTAGCTGAGGACATGAAGGGGTAAAACAGGCAACAGGAAGACCCACTTCAGACCACAATTATTTTTGGATTTTTTTGAAATTCAATTTGTCAATGTGCTACCAGGGATGTAAAGAGGATACATTTATAAAGTAATTTTCAATTCTGATGAAATTGGTTGAAAGATCAACAAAAAAAAAAAAAAGAAAGAAACCAGTAAAAAAAAAAAAGATTTTTTAAAAATCACTATTTTTTTCAGGTTTTCACTATATGGGTGGATTCACTTATCAAGTTAAATGACTGTTAAACAATAAACTTCTTGTTGGCTACAATTCAGTGAAGTTTGCATTCAAATGCTTGAAAATTGAGGGAGTTTTTAGTTTAAAATTCGAGTTTAAATCAATGTGTGTTGAAATTTATTTTTCGTTTTTTGCCGTTTTTTGTTAAACACTATGGTTTAGAAATAAAAATGAGGTAATTGTTGAGCTCATCATGATGTAAATAACCTACATACCCAATTTGAATGAAATCAGATAAAAAAAAGTTTAATTTATCAATTTTTGATCAGCTTTATCAATTACTGATGTTTTAAAAATTATTGATTTTTTAAACAAAGAACCTATCTCTTACAATGTATGTGCCAAGTTTGGTCAAAATTGGTTAGATGGATTTTGAGTGAAAAGATATCACACAGACGTCCTCTGTTATATATATATTTTCATGTTATTTTTGTGTTTTTTTTATCTGGGCTCACCACAATATCATTTAAGTTTATTTAGAAGATATTACATCTAAAAAATTAAAATCACTGCTTTATAAAAATTTCTAAGATTTAAACATTCTAAACTACAGCCTATATTAAAATTTATAATCCGGCCCAGTGTATAAAAAATTATAAAGAAAATCACCTCAATTTTACATTTCCTAGAAATTTTGATCAAATTTTAGAATTATGTCCCCTTGTGCATATATACAAAATAAGAGATTTAAAATGAATATATTTCCTTATTTTTATTTTAAACTAAGTAAATTGCACTGATTATTTTATAATTATGGCAGCAAACATATATCGAATTTTTTTTCTGAATGTATATATCCACAAACATACTCCCAATAATGATCAGTTCTGTTATGCACCTTTTTTTTCTAAAAAACTTTTTAAAGCCAGAAATTCTAGAAAACAAAATTGGAGGGGCGGCATTATTTTGTATTTATACCGACATTTTTTTCAAAATACTAATTTCTTTTATCTATTATATGTAATGCAAGTTCGAGTTTCAGGAGAGGGTTATCCTGAATTTCGGATCAGAGTTGTTTATTTTTCAGTACTTTGACCAAAATTAAAATTCAAGAAATTTTAGTAAAAAAATTAATACTTGTAGTTTTATTTATTTAAACACATTTTCCAATCACTATTTCTATTGGACTAAATACATTGTTCAAAGAAATGGACATGAAAAAAAAAATAATAATGTCACAGCCATAAAATACTTAACATTAACTGTAAAAACCGAGATTAGATGCAAAGTTAAAAATAACAAAAATTATTTTAAGGGAGATAATTCCAAATACGAAACGTTTCCAAAGGGAAATAACTACAAATTATAAAGGTTAGCTCCCTTGGATTACAATTTGCATACAGTAATATGAGGAACAGAAACAACAAAGACATAAATATGTGTATTACTTTAAAAAGTAATGCATGATTAGCAATGAAACTTTTACCGAATAAATATTAGGGTGTAATGCATAAATATTATACAAAGTTACAAAAATTTACATAATAGTTTTTTTTTAAATAAAGATTTAATAAATATTACTAACTTATAGCATAAAAGTTATTTTATTTACTAAATTTTTAAAGTACTTAAATTTTATTATTACTTAAGTTAAATAAAATAAGTGTACAATTACTTAAGCATAATCTAATATATCAAACAATATAAGAAAAAATTGCTACCATGCATAACAGTTATAAGACTTTTGGGAATATTTAATGTCCCTGAAAAGGGACTGTTTTTCACTTCAACCGTTCTCGGAAGTTAAATGAAACAATTTTACTTCCAGCCAAAAATGTTTATCCGTAAGGGAGACAACACTTGAAAAACGAGATCATTTAACGATAATATCATATATGAAACACCATAATTTAAAAAACAATAAAAATTTAGACAAAAAACTCTAATTTTAAAACTTTTTGGTGTGATGATTTGTATTAAACTTTTCAAATTTCACTTAGTAAATACAGTCTTCACTTAATAACTTTGACGATGTTTGGTAGAATTTTTAAAACATTTTTGAAACTTTATAAATTAAAAAAATGTAAACAATTGTAAAAATTCATTATTAATCAAAAAATTGTTTTTCTTTATATTATACTTATTAAATATATTTTTTATAAAAGCAATTAAAAGCTTATTTAATTAAATAATTAGAGTTTTATTACAGGTTTTATTTTATAACTTGGGGAAAATTTTAGGGAATTTGAAAGAGTTAAAAAAAAAAAAAAAAAAAAAAAAAAAAAAAAAAAAAATTGATTTGATTTCTCCAAGGATCCCAGCTTTTAATTAAATTCTACAAAATTTCATGAAATTCAGTAAAAAATGAGTGTTAACAGATGTAAAAAAATATTTTTTTACCAAGATTTAAAAAAAATAATAATTTCAAAATTAAATTCATTAAAAAAAAAAAAGAAAAAAAGATTTTTAAACCAAATTTTGAACATGTTAGAAAGGAGTAAAAAAATAAAAAAAATAATTTAAAATACTTTGGTCTTTCCTCTTAATAATAACAAACATTTGGAAATAAAATATAAAACTTTTGTTTATATTTTCATACATTTGTGTATATTTTTTCATCATGCTATGCTGTTTTTTAGCAAAAAAGTGTAGGTATGTAAATTTGAATGTCTGAGACGCTACAGATATTCAATTAATTTTTAAACTTTTTCGGGCAATATTTAGTTTTATTTGTGAAATTATAACAATAATAATTATCCGAATGTTAACAAAAGTTAAACATTCACAGAGTTCAACATTAATTAAACAAACTAGATTTCACTCAAAAATCTACGACATTTTGGTAAATCATTTTTATTACAAAAAATATAATGAAAGTTACTTGTTTATCAAATAATGCCTTTGCCTTTTATCACATTTGTTTATTGTTTCTTATTCTCTTCTTTGAAGAGAAAAAAAATTTAAATTATGTATGGCGGATATGTAATTTTTGCATGCACCCTATAGAAATTATTCTTCACACACAAATATCCCCCTAAAGCACTACTTCAAACGAGGGGTTAAGGAAACTGCGATCAGTACCGGGAAACATGATAACCATTACAGAAATTGAAAAACCTATTTTCTAGAAAAATTGTTTTAATAGAAAGATTTTATATATCTCACCCGACAGTGGCACTTGTTCAGTTAATGTATGCCAAATGTTTCTGTATAAGGAAACAGCTGATATCAACATTACTACAATTTATTAGTGATTTTCCAAGCATAGCTCAGATGTGGCACAAGGCCGGAAGTATGGGGCACCCAGTGAGGATTGAACTCACTACTCAGTCGTAATTGTTCTAGCGAGACAAGCTTGCTAGCCATTACACCACTTCAAGGTGCCCAACCAGAATTTATTAGTACCTCACCCCACTACACTCTCTTATTAATTTTTGACTATTCACATTCACCTTACAGAATAGATTGCTAGAAAATTTTATTTTGAAATGTACTGCAAACTTTCTTTAGTGAAGAGACTCATTTATACCAGTGCTACTCAAAGTGTGGTACGTGTACTGGTGCCCATACGTGAGCTATCATCTGCAGGTACACAGAGGGTTTCCTGGAAACAAAGAATAGTAGTCATGTTCCACACCACAGGATATCTGACTGGCATTTTTTTCAACATTTTCAATTTAGTTTAATAGTTATTATAGTTGCATCTTTCAATAACTCATGCTAAAAGTCATTGGTATAAAACTAATGATATAATGAACAGAAAAACCATTGAACTGATATAAGTATAAGAACACCATGATGATGTGGCATGTGACTGTGTGGGAACAACACCTCGGAATACCAAGAGGCCAATTTTAAGGACACATACAGGGGGTCCGTAAAGTTCATGTGCACGTTTAGAAATTTATAACTTTATTTGTATTTGCGATAGAAATAATCTGTAAAAAATGTTATAAAGTTTAATGTACCTAGTTTTAAGTATAGCTAAAATAACTAATGTGATTTCAGGCATTACTGTAAATCAGTTGGCAAATGTGTTCCGTGAACTGCAAAATCGTATTACCCTTTGTCTTGCTAATGATGGAGGACATGTGGAAACTTAAATAAAATTTCAATAAAACCTTAAAAAATATAGATTTACTTATTTCTAATCCTTTTTACAAATTATTTCTATCGCAAATACAAATAAAGTTATACATTTTTTAAAGTGCACATGAACTTTATGGACACTCTGTGTGTATATATATATATATATATATATATATATATATATATATATATATATGGCCTGAAGATTGTGTTGGAGTATAAAACAGACGGTTGCTTTGAGCACTTTTACCCATAAATATAGCATTATAAAATAATTACACACACACACATATATATATATATATATATATATATATATATATATATATATATATATATGTGTGTGTGTGTAATTATTTTATAATGCTATATTTATGGGTAAAAGTGCTCAAAGCAACCGTCTGTTTTATACTCCAACACAATCTTCAGGCCATATATATATATATATATATATATATATATATATATATATATATATATATATATATGAGAACAGTATTAGGGAAATTGTAAGACAAAATGGAAAAAGTTTACTTGTGACGCATTTCATCCATTAGGACTGCATCGGATTGTGTTTGTTGAAGTCTGAACGCGAAACATGACTCAGTTAATAGTGTGGTGGCCCGATTAAGCGGGAGTATTAATTACAAATATACTTTGATTCCTTTTATGCAAAATTGTTAGAGGTTTAACGAATAAGTAAATATTTTATTTGTTGTACATCGAATTAAATGGAGACAAGTCAGATGATGAAGAAGACCATTACAGTTTCAAAGTGTTTTTACAAAAATAATTCACAATGAACTTTATGGACACCCTGTATTTCTAATAAGGCATTTTAAAAATTCACCTGTTGTGGTTAAAAGGAATAGAAAAGTTTATTTGGGGAAATCAGAAACCACCAAAACCCCCAAGCTGGAATGAAACGCATTGCTCCTTTGCAAACTGAGAAAAAAAATTGCGGGTATGGCACATCAGGTAGGATGAGAAACACTGATTTAAACCATAAACTCTATAAATATAGCCAAGTACTGTACATGTGATACACACTTGAGCAATCTGGTCTCTTTTTTTCAGGACTGATTCATCAGAAAATTTTCCTGCAGAAGATTGCCATTTCTCTGTGGTAGAATATTTACTAAACAAGGCTATAGTTCCCCGTCTGTCTTGCTATCCAACACATATCTCGAGGGAAGGGTTTGAGAAGAGAGGGATTCATACCTTTCCTAAGGGTATTAGCGCATAAGTGAATGTAACAAACCCTAATGGAATTCAAACTCGGCTCTCCAATTTCTCATTTCAAGCCATTATCCATTACACCACCCACACATCTTTAATCAGAACAGTATTCAAAATTGAATAAAACAACAATTTGCACGTGTGACAAAATGGAAAATATAGCTTAAATGAGAAGAAACAACTTTGCAAATGATACAAAGCAGATTTTTCCCTAGTTGTACCCATTTATTACAATTTCGGATTTTCTCCTACCCAAATCAGCCCATTTTATCACAATTTTGGATTTTCTCCTACCCTAATCAGTCCATTTATCACAATTTCGGATTTTCTCTTACCCTAATCAGCACATTTATCCCAATTTCGGATTTTCTCTTACCCTAATCAGCACATTTATCACAATTTCGGATTTTCTCTCACCCAAATCGGCCATTTTATTACAATTTCGGATTTTCTCCTACCCAAATCAGACCATTTTATCACAATTTCTGATTTTCCTCTACCAAAATCAGTCTATTTATTACACCCTCACTTCTTTTTGGCATTTGAGAATTGGTAGATTATTGCTTCAGTTTGGCTCTATCACTTTGAAACCTAACTCTAAAATGGAGCAAACAACATATTTCATCTCATACCATTTGTGAAATATGGACGTGTGGGTGTCATAAAGCTTAGTGATTTCGAAAAAGAAATCAGTGAACCAAGTTCAAATCCCAGCCAAATTCATTATGTTCACTTTCATACAAATACCCTTGGGAAAGTAAAGAATCCATCACTTCTCTCCCTACCAGCTATAGGTTAAATAGCATGGCTGACTGATCACTCTTGCCTTCAAAGCCAGCTTGACGAGTGAGGGATTCCATCAGGCTATCTTACCTTAGATACACCAATGTTGCTATAACTGCAATACATGTAGTGCTCCAACAACTCTAAAGGGTTACGGGACTTGTAGTGTAACAATCTGTAGAGAATACCTAAAACCCAAAAATCTATTTCTGGTAAGAATTTCCCTTTGCTGGTAATATTTTTTTTTTTTTTTAAATGTATTGCTGGTAATAATTTTTTTTATACAAAGTATTTCTGGTATTAAAACCTATTTTTACACTTTCATAGTGTTTTGATCCAAGTTTGGGGGGTTAAATATTTGCACATAGCTAGGATCCTAACAGGTGCTACTACCCAGAGTCAGGGTGGACCAGGGAACACCAGCAATTAAGAGGTGGTTCCACGCTTCTCAAAACCTCCTGATCAGAGGCCTTGCTGTCAGACATAGTTTAGCGTCATACCAAGGACACGGATGTAGTTTATCACCATACCCAGGACAGAATATATCATATATACTTGTGTATAAGCCAACATTATATATAGTGCAACCCCTATTTTGTTTTTGTAAGAAAATGATCATAGAATCTCACACATAAGTAAATACAGTATATAACCATCTTTATAAATAAAAAAAATATGAATTGCATTTTTTTTTTCTGTTTTGTTCTAGGATCGTAAATATATATATATTACTAAGCCTAGTTTCATTTGGCACAAAGATAAAAATGTGATGGGCACCCAGTTAAGATTAATCTCACTACAGTAATAAAAGGGGGTCCAGCAAGCTTCTCTTGCAGTCCCTTGCTCTATAGCAAGGAACCCTGCCCTGATATCTTGATCTTTTGATAGAAAGAAAAATAAAAATAAATAATTTTTTTTTTATTATTGAATAAAAAGCTACAATCTTTTTGGTCACAAAACAGCAATCATGTAACATCACAAATAAAGACGTGTCATTTAGGGAAGAATTTCACAAGAATTTCACAAGATTTTATCACTTACACATCTGTAGTGAGGAAGGAGGACAACTCAGAGATGAAGAGGAATATGATGAAAATAGTACTACTGATGGAGATGACAGCACCGGTGTAGGTGGGTTGAGTGAGATCTTTGGGAATCTTCCGATAAATATCTAACCTGAAATAGAATGTGGGAAGAAAAAAAAAAATGGCATAAAATTTCTTGAAATAAAATAATTTCTGAAAATAAATTTACAAGAAAAAGAAAATCATTCAGGATCTTCAAACTGAAAAAGTAAGTAATATAGGGTGACCCCAAAAAACGGGAATTTTTGAAGTGCGTATTGCCAGACATGAGCAAGTGGCAACACTGCGAGACAGTGACATTGAGCAAGTAAACATTTCGCCATTTTTAGTAACGAGAATGAAATTCACAGTATCCCCGCTGAGATGTTGCAGCAGTCAATGAGGAATCTCAACAGCAGTTTTCAAGAATGCATTCGTACAGGAGGATGTCATCTACAGGACGTAATTTAAAAAAAATGAAAATTCGATCATTGTTTCTTAAATGGCATGTTTTAAGGTTTCAATTACTATGAATTAAATATTTTTCTTCACTCACTCTTGGTTTTATTGGATTGTTAAAAAGTTCCCGTTTTTTTGGGTCACCCTATATTTGCTTTGATATTCCCAAATTAACATGCACATATCTTCCTTCAAAAATTTTATATTTATATAATTTTTTAGAGTTCTCCCAGGAGCTTTGGTATACTGCATTACTTAGAAAAAGAAAAGAGATGAGAGATGGAAGTCTCTTTTTAATCATTGTACCCCAAACAAAGTTGAAAGGAATGGAGACGACAGGATTCAAGGAGACAGAAGATGATGACTGATATTGCCTTTCAAGTTTTGTAAATTGTAATTGGCAAGTGGAGGAGAGTTCCACAGACGAAGAGAGATTTTTTTTTTTTAATAAATAAAGGACAAGTGACAAAATACTTGGAAATAAATAAAGATAAAAAAATCTTGAAAAAAAAGGTAAATCTTTGAAAAAAAGGGGCAAAAACCTAAAAAATAAGAGCTATAATAATAAAAGTGATAAATTGAATTTAGCTATAAGATTAAAAAAAAATAAGTTTTCTTTTTTTGTAAAGATGTCAAAAACATAACCGATAAATTGTCAGAGTTTCATAAAGATAATTAAATACAATAAAGATATGCTTACATTAATATATTTTAAACAAATATTTCATTTTTCACATTATACATTTTTTTTTTTTTTTTTTTTTACACATTTCTATTTTATGTATAGTCATATTCCATTTACGTAAATTGACATTTATTGAACATTTATGGAGAACAAACAATGGATGTGAGTACAGTCAAGTGAGGAGTAATGGGCAGGAGCTTCTCAATCTTCACTTTCCAGCTTGATGGAATTCAACATCATTAACACTATGTAGTTGGATGAAGACGAATCCTACACTCTCTACCTATTCTATCACTCTTTCCTTTCACTGGTTTAGATGTTTACCACTAGGACACATCATGCCACTTCCAGAAAGGTGAATCATCCTCATTTCCTCCATATTCCAAATGTAAGGAGAAAGTTCAACTTTGAGAATAGACTTGCACAGGGATGCTTCCTTGAAAACTACAGTTTAAACTTCTTCGAGTCGGGGGTGATGGAATAATCCATACTAACCTTTCACCCCTCCAGCATAAGCCACTTCACACCAAAATATCTATCAACCAATCAAAACTCCAGTTTCAGCAAACAAAGTTTCCTATTGGTCAAAAGCCTTAGAACTGTAGCAAATTCACGTGCAAGCCACCGGAGCCTATATTTTTGTCCAGAAATCTATAAATAGGAAATTCCTGATCGCTTCAAACGGTCAGACTTTCATTTCTAGAGAGATGCCAAACTGACCCACGCAAGTCAAAACTCTGACCAACCACAACTTTGCCGCGCAAAATATCTCTGACTCAACAATCCACAAGCATGCTCTCTCTCAGGAACGCTATCTAAACATCGCTTACAATACTTTAAAAAGTGACATTTTTCTCACTACTTAATATGTATTAGTAAACAAACAATCAAATTCTCACACAACTAAAGGTATGCAACTCCTACCAATTCTGAACAATAATACAAGTAAACTTACGTACACACACTAATAACTGAACTAGTAAAAAGGACAATTTTGTACGTAACTGGACACTTAGTTTTATTTTGTGAACAAATCTGAATAGCAATTGCAAACACGTTGAAACATTCACAACAATATTCACGCAGCCAAATACATCTATTCTCATTTATCCATCAAAGTTCAACACAATTGTATTCTGGAATTGTATATAAACCAATGTTATTGTTGTACATTTAATGTTTGTCTTTGCTTCTTCTTGCATGGTTTGTTTCTAATATTTTTCTTTAATGGTTGTGGACAAATGTTTTAGGACACCAACACTAAAAATCCTTCTGATCACTCAAAATACATTCGCCAGTCTGCAACAGGGGTCAATCATTATCTATCATCCTCATCCTCACTTCCTACCATCACCTTTTTCATTCACATCAATGCCTTATTCACCATAACCAAATTAACAGTAACTGTATACCTTGAGTAGCGCTAGAGCCTTGTATTAAAAGAAATTTGTTTTTTTCTGTGGAAATTAACAAGAGGTGTTACTTGAACACTATCTCTTGTACTTTCATAGTTTATAACACTCGGTAATCCCTTGCATCTTAGTGGTTTTCCTTTTTGTTGCATGGGGTGAAATTAAAAAAAGAAAAAAAAGTGTCAATAAAAAGCATTTAAAGATGATTATATAGATATGAAATAAAATGAAAATCCCTCTTTGGTTAGGTTCATATCGAAAGTACTTCAAGTCAAACGTCCAATCTGGAGATAAAGAGGCAAGTAACAAAACAATTAGGCCAATGTTCTGTTGTTTGAAGAACATGGTAAAATTAACTAACAACTACTAAGTTAGACAGATACTACATTGGTTCCATGCAGAGCACAGACGCTACACTGGTCCTGAGCAGAGTGCACAGATGCGACACTGATACAAAAATAATTCCATTAATTTTGACAGGTACAACGTTAGTAAATAAATCAAAGTAGAAGTAAATTATGCTTTCTGTATTTTCTTTCTGGTTCAATCTCTTCATGTGTAAGCTACAACTTATTAAATTCCCCCAAGCCTGAATTAAATAAATTAGAGCTTTTGTTTCAATTAACAACCCCCAAATTGGCATAGTTATAAAACCAGCATTGCTTTATGTGGATTTGATAAAAAATACTCAATAAATTTTTGGTGTGCATAGACACAAGTTATATTGACTAACACAATTTTGATACCTTGAAAATCACATCCCTACATAAAAAAAGGTATCCGACGCTTATATTTTATTTCATATTGGGGGAAAAACAGCTAAATAAATATCAGAACAATTCTGATAATAGCAAACTGTTATCAGTTTGTAGTTATAAATGCAGATTGTCATGTTAAACAGATAAGAACATGTATAAAAAAAACAAAAAAACACAAACTAAAATAAAAACTTATCTAAAATCTGTCCATCTGTGGCCAACATAAAAAACGACAGTAACATGCTTACATCTACACAACAGTTTAGGTAAATGTTAAAGCTTCTTTGTTATAAAGTGTTTGCAAACAAAAAAAAATTGTGAATTATTTCTTCACTGTTCTCATTTCTGTATTCAGAGCCATTTTAAACAACCAGATTGTTCTGTTGAAGTCATTTCACTAAATCAAAATATGGTCTAATATCGAGACAGCTGCCATGTTTAGCCCATATTCTCCTGATTTAAACTGATAGCATTTCCCCTATATATCTAAATTACAATTATAAACTATTATTTTGGAAAGTAAAAATCTCAGTAAAATATGGTGGAAAATTTCCAGATTTTAATTGAAATCAATATGAACTTTAAAAAAAATGGAATATTATTATAAATAGGAAATATAATAATCAAATAATATATGCAGGTAAATATGCATAAATTAAAATAAAATTCAATACAGACAGCTAGCTTATATTTTCACAAGCAACTTCATTGCTAGATAGATCTGGTCAAAGTTCCAGGCTGCCTATTTTCTTACTGGACAGAGTCTTAAAAAGTGATGAAACAACTTTTTTTTTTACATGCAGATCTCACTTCCCACTAGGCAGGGATGGGGAGGGTGTCAAGCAGCAAATATTTTGGAACAAGTTTGAGTTTTCTTCATTTTTTTAATTTTTTTTTTATTTTCCCTCTTTTCTGCCATTTGAGAGAATCACATTTTCAAATGTATCTACTGAAATGCAAAGTAAAAAGATTATTTATTTCTGTATTAAAAGAAAATGTGGCACAAGGCCGAAGTGGGGAATGGGGAAAAGGTTGGTCTTCTGTCTTAACTTCTAAACTTAGCTAGCCACAAACGCTGACCCAATCATACTAACAATATTTCTTGCACCAAAACAACACATTCTTACTTACCTTTCTTACCACACCCACCATAATACCTCAATGACTATGAAAATACTAACACTAACTAGACCCCATATGTACAATTTATCGTTTGTGGGGGGACGAGAATAAAATAACAATTTAAAATTTTAAAAAGTAACCCCAATGAGTAATTACAATATTAGACAAATAACTATTTACAAGAAACTAAACAAAATCGTGTTAGTAATAAAACCCCCACAATCACTAAATGTGGCAGAAACATCAGTTAACCGGACGAAATTAATGCGGGACTATAAAAAATTAAAAACATTCATTCATCCCAAGCACTCACACAGACATGCACTCATTCAGACACAACAACAGATACGAAAAATGCAAAGTAAAAAGAGAACGAGGCAAGAAGTTGCCCAGTATTTATAGTGTAGGGAGAGCGACCCCTAGTGAACGATGAGGAAATTAAGGAGGAGCTAACTGCGACAAAGTTTCTTGGATGTACTCCATGTGGCAATTATTACAGGTAATAGAGTAAATTCCCCCTCCAAGTTTTAGTTTACTATTTTGTTTTGTATTAAGTCTGTCATTGTTTTAGAAGTAGTTGTGACAGATTTTATGTTGAGTTTAGATAAATTCTTTTCACTTGTACTTGTGAAAGAAACTTTTTCCACTTTGTCATAGTTCTTTCTCCTAAAATCAAGCCTCATAAATTTTTTACTAAAAAACTCAAAAATAACTTCCAAATTTATTTTGAAAGGGCAATGTTTTCTAAAATAGGAAGCCCTCGATTTGTCACTGCTGAAGCCTTATGGCCACATCACAGTGAAACACTGGTTCCTATACAATCACTAAAGTTAAGTAACATCGATCCTAAATGGGTCACCGCATAAAAATACCAGGTGTTACAAGCTGGGATTTAATGGATAATGGCTTAGAATTATTAATTGGAGAACAGAGGAGTAGGAGTAGTAGTTGTAGTAGAAAGAAGAAGAATCTTGTTAACAATTTGCTTTTTATTTCTTTTGTTTTGTGCTACCATACAAAATTCTGTAACATTGAAGATTTTATTTAATAATGAAAATGTTTATTATTTATTAAAAAATAAAAATAACCCACAGTAATTATCTGTCTCTGTGGTATATCTCTTCAGGATACGGGTAATCATGGCTCTCCACAACTTCCTGTCATTCGTTATTTCTAAGTTTATTCTTGGAACTATTTAAGTATACTAGTCAACTCATAAAAATTGGGAAAAATATTTTGGAAATAATTTTTGTAGATTAGCATTCCTTAGAGCACTACGGTGCACTTAATATTTTTATACGGCACACTATACCCTAAAATCTTTAGGTATATTATCATTTAATTTAGTAACATACATGGAGAAAATTATTCTCAGATTGTGCTAGTAGGTCCTCTTCACATTTGCTGAGACACACCAGCTGGTGTGTGGGACAGGAGCCAGATTTAAATAAAAATTATTTAGCTTATCTAGAAAACTGTTATGCATATGGGGGTGGGGGGTAATACATACTGCTGTGAACAATTCTTTTTGTGTACAAAAAACATCAAAACTGCTGAATGAAGACTGAGTGGTTCCCATTTAACTAAGATTCTTAGATTAAAAACTAGTTCCATAAAAGCAGATATTGACAATATTATAAAAGGAAAGCAATGTCAAAAATCACATTGAATTTATTTTATTTTGTGCATGTATAATTTTTTGTTTTCTTTTTTCTTTTTTAACTGTCAATAATTGTTGTGGAGTCAATAGTACACCCCCGGTGATGATATGAACTAGTCTATAAATAGCTCCAGGTCAGAAGAAGCTGTTTGGAGTCAGTCTTTTGACTAATTAATACAGACACCACAGCAAGTAGCTGAACCATTACTTATAACGGCTACAAAGTGCATTATAACTGTGGCAACAAGGGATTTGAAACTCATTTAATTTATAACCACAGTGACAAGGATTTGGAAGTCTTACAATTTATAACAGTAACAAGAATTTTGAAAACTCATACAGAGTGAATAAGTACAAAAACAAAAAATACTTGTTGCGGTTAGATACAAGAATACAAGTGGTGACAAGAATTTTAACCACACTGGTTTGAAAAAGTGTTTTTTTTCTTTTAGTATAGGAAAAAAAATTCTTGTGAATATGGAGCAAATTTTGGCTTTGATAGTTGAACAACAACAGAAACAACAACAACAAAATCAACATTTGCTAGAACTACAAAAAGAACAACAGGAGTTGTTGGATATAATTCTGAAGAAAACAAAAAAATCTTCAATATCTCTTACACCAGACACTGTCCAAAATACCATATCAGAATTTGTATGAAATCTTGATGAGGGATTAACTTTTTCTGCATATTTTCATAGATATGAACAAATATATAATTAATCTAATTTTTGCTATTGTCAACTGGTGTTATGCATTTTTTTATAATGTTATTAATTCTGCATTCATCCTGTTTATAATTTTCAGTCATCTGATTTTTATAAAAAATATTAATATTATTGTTTGTTTCTATTCTCGCCGTTGATAAGAATTACTTTGGACAAGAAATGCCTAATGTGGAAATCCAACAATCAAAGATAATATTTTGTAACAAAGCAAGTTCAGTCGACCAATGATGACAATTCCAGAACAACGTAACTATAAACAATTATTCAGGTATGAATGAAGTGGCTGAGAAGTTGAGAGAAAAACAAGATTGTTGTCAAGGAAAATAGATCTGATGGAGTATGAAAAATACTGCGACTACATATTACTGAAAAAAAAAAACAGGTAAAATCAATTGTGACGACATGGTACACATCATGACGAAAATCTTTAGTGACAAGAGTTCTGTTTAATGCTTGTTGTAGATGCATGAATCTAAGCAAAAAAGAAGACAAAGATTTTATCATGTATGCTGGTATTGTCAACATAGAATTTGAAAAGTTTAGAATAAAGGAAATGACTCCAGATATGTTCAAAGAGTTAATTTTCAGTCAAGGTTTAACAGTAAGTGAAAATTTTAACAAAAATTGAAAAGGAGTAACATTACATTGCAAGAAATAGTGGACGATTGCCAGACAATTCTAAGTCTGAAACACAAAACTGAAGAAATTCAGAAAAAAGAATATGAATTGGTACAAGCAAAGGACAAATGTACAAAAAGGAGAATAAATCCTTGTTTCAGATGTGGTAAATTACATCTTGGAAAAGACTGTCCATTTAAAAATATAGAATGTTACAAGTGTGGTAAATGAGGACATATAAAATTACACTGCAAATCCAAACTAAGAAAAAATTCTCACAGTGAAGAAAAATACGAATTGTTTTTGCTGAAAATGAAATACCTTGGTCAAATTATTGATAAAAATGGTCGTCAACCAGATTTTTCAAAGAGGCCTTATGAATTTAAACGTCCTACGAGGCTAGCATCCCGTTCCCACCCCTTCACCGCTGAAACTGTTAGATGTAGACGTATCTTCTACTCCAATAGCTTCATGTCTCGCACATCTCACCTGTGGAACTCCCTTCCTTATTCCTGTTTCCCTGACAAATACAATCTCCAACTATTTAAGTGTAACGTCAATCGACATCTCCAGTTGCCTTGATCTATCCACTTCCCTTCTCTACATCCTTTCACCTTTCATTCCTATCTGCTCTCGCTCCAAATCTTCTGTAACCCCCTTACCTTGAACAATCCACTATCTTTCTCCACATCCTCTCCTTTACCACTCCTATCTGCTCTTCCTACAAATCTTCTGTAACCCCTTGCGTGCTAGTGGCCTCCAGCCTTGCTTGGGGTGATAAGATTAAAAAAAAAAAAAAATTAAAAATTTACCTCCGCCAATAAACATAACAAATTTTTCAAGGACTGGCTAATTACTATCAAATATATATATATATATATACATAATATCTATAGTTCGAGAGCACCACTGAACAACCTGCTTAAAAAAGGAGTAAAATGAAACTGGAATGATAACTGTCAAAAGGCACTTGACAAAATAAAAAAATGACTTACATCAGATTGTAAGTGTAACTGTAGTGGTGTCAGGGAGTACCACCAGTAATGGTGCTCTGCTGTCGAACTCTCTGTTTGGCAGAGAGGAACTCAGATGAGGCTTTGCCGTAGGGCAAAGTTTTGTCCGGGGAGGTAGATCGTCCCTAAACTCGTGTGTACAGGTTGTAAATGGGCATATTTTTGGCCGAGCATACGGGCTCGGTAAGCCCACATTAAACCGGCCTTGTGCCACATTCGACCCGTGTGGGGGGGTTGTTAAATATCGTAGTGGTGTCAGATACTACTGGAATATGGTAGTGGAGCTGTGATTTTACACAAATACAATGGCTGAAAAATGAAAACCTTCACTCATGCTTGCTTCTAATAGCAGAGAAAAATTACAGCAAGCGGCTCAAGCAATTATATTTGCCGTGATGAAATTTCTTAAATTTATTCATGGAAGAAATTTCAGGTCACAAATAAACCACATATCTCCATTAACAATATATGGTTCAAAGAAAATAATACCTACGCATGCAGCACATGGACACAATGCTGGGGTACCATGTTATTAAACTCTGATTTTACAATGGAATACTAACCATCTAAAAAATTAGAACATTAGATGGATTATCAAGATTAATACCTAAAAATGCAGAACCATATAAGGACACTGTCATTGCAGCACGAAAAAGCAAAATGGAAATTAAAAAATTTTGTGCAACGTAGTACGAGAGTTACCGGTTACCCTGGAAGAAATAAAAGAAAAGATAGAAAGTGACGTTTTTATTGCAAAAATTAAAAAGCAATTGAGAGAAATTATCATAGAATGAAATCCAAACTTAAACACATACTAGCTATGCAACGGTGTAGTAATGTTCGGTCAAAGGGTTGTAATAAAGAGTGTGTTAGAGAAGCGAATATTTAAGGATTTCCATAGCAGACATTCTGGTGTTTCAAGAATTAAATCTCTTGGATGTTGGACCAAAATGGACTAAGATATTGAAAAAATAGTGAAGGCTTGCAGAGGTTGTGCTCTGGCAGCAAAACTACCTATTGCAAAGATAGGGCCTTTGCCAAAGACAGACATGCTGTGGTTAAAACTGCATATAGATTTTGCAGGTCCTCGGAATAGATCACATTATCTTGTAGCAGTTGATAGTTTCATTAAATGTCCGGAAATTTACAAGTGCAAAAATCCAACATCTTCAGTGACAGTGAATTTCTTGCATGAACTGTTTGTAAGATAGGGTATATCATATACCATAATCTATGATAACAGAACGCAATTCACAGGTAAGGAATTAAGGGATTTTTGTAAGATGTTCTCCATTGAACATATTATGACCTCTGCCATATCACCCAAGGTCGAATGGACAAGCAGAACGGTTTGTGGGAACGTTTAAAAAAGTATTGAAGAAAGCAAGTCTTGAGAAAGTAAATGAGGAAGCATTTCAAAATTTTCTGGAGTTTACTGTGTGACACCTAACACCAATAGGGACGTCGCCAGCAGAATTAATGTTTGCTAAAAATGTAAAATCAGTGTACGACAAGTTATTACCAAGTTGAAGAACATGAAAAGGTAACAAAAATGACACCAAATGTTTCAAAGTTGGCGATAAAGTGTTCTTTAGAGCATATAAGGATAGCAAAGAAACATGGGAAGATGGCACAATATCAGCAAGAATTGGGAAGTTGATTTACATGGTAAAAGGGAAAGGATTTTAATATAAAAGGCACTATAATCAGCTGAAAAAAAAGATTCAACAATGAAAGACCTGAAACATTGAAAGAACTAATAAAAATGCTATATGATGTTTTTGATGTGCCAGCACTACAACAAGTCATGAAACCTACAAAGACAAATTCCAGAAAAAAAAAATGTACTGAAGAACTGGAAGTGGATCCAAGACAGAAAAGCTGCAAAGTCAAGTACATTGGTGAACTCTCCAGAAAGAGGAGGAGGAGATACTAATACTAATAAAAAATAAAATATTACAAAAGTATTCATCTCAAAAGAGGTGGATGTTGTGGAGTAAATAGTACACCCTCAGTGATTATATGAACCAGTCCATAACTATATATAAAAAGCTCAAAGTCAGAGGTTAGAATAAAAGGCTGTTTGGAGTCAGTCTTCAGACTAATTAATACAGGCATCACGGTAAGTAGCCAAAGCATTATTTATATTATAAACACTACAAACCGTGTTATAACAATAATACAATATTTTCTGTAATTATATATATTTGTTATTAAAATTGATATTCACAATGTTTTGAAGTTTTTAAAAGAATATTTATAGAAAATAGTTTTGTGGCCCAGTGAATATACCTAAATTTCTAACATTTCCATTAGGAAAAAAGGTTGAACAACCTTGCCTTGGAGCTTCCTGATGTTGTGACATTTGTCAGAATCAGAAATATTGATTTATTTTATCATTTTAGAAGTGTCCTGTTTGTAATGTTGATATAGTGCAAAAATCAATCTCTGACTTTCTACAAAGTTATCAGGAATTAGCTGTTCTGTATACAAATCAGACTTTTTTTTTATTTTTATTTTTTAAAGATTTTTAAATTAAGGACAAATGGATATATAGATCTATATAATAAATGCAAATGTCAGTGTGTCACAGTGTCATACTTTTTCAACTTTACTACTAGAGGCTGTAGTCCAACATACACCATTTTGGAATTAGGCCAACTTCATGAACAAATTAATAACATTCCAGATCCGGACCCACAATCCTGAATTTTGATTACTGTAATTGTTTCCGGCGACATTTTTTTTTTTTTTTTTTTTACTGTGATTTTTTGCGACAAATTTTTTTGTATGATACTTTTTATAATTTGGAAATACATTTGGGAATAATAGAAATTAATTGCAAAATCCAGCAAAAGTCACCCATGAAATAAAAATAACTGGTTGTACAGAAAGGATCTTTGTGCACGAAATTGAAGTGGCAGTAGAAGAATTATCATTGAACTTTTAAAGAGTAAGCTTAAATATTAATGCAATACTTAAAAGTATCAATAAATTTTGAGTTCTTCTGTAGTTTACTGTTGCCTATTGCTTCTACTCCTCCCTACCTATTGTGATGAAGGCTCAATCAAGATCCTTCTGCAGGAGCTAGCTTAAATACCACCTGATAGTCTCTTATAAAAGAATAAAAATTTGCATAAATTAATTAAAGTATCTTATCTGTTTATTCTTCATTAAAGATAAATAATTATTATTATGCATGTTTACTGTACCACATTTATGCATGTGTTTCTGAAAACATCTAAAAATAAAGTTTTGAAAATTCAGAAAATTAAAAAAAAAAATAAAATATGCTGATATCAAGGTGTAAGCAAGGTGTTTCAAACTTGACATCTGGAAATAAATTAAATTCAGATAACTTTTAAAAAGATGAATTTGGGACTGTATTTATATTATAATAATAATAAAAAAAATATTCTTTGACTTTGACAAACATTGTGTATTGAGGAAGATCTGATGAATGATAATCTACAAAAACTATTTGCAAAAATTTATCTCTACTTTTTGTTTTCAAGGAGACTATTTAACTTATTTTAGTTCTTTTTCTTTTATTATCTGCTTTGCATTTGTGGTACTCGTTTTTTGCTTTTTGTTGTTTTTATTTTCTGCTTACTCTCATCTCTTGATTTCAATGTGCCCTATGTGTCTGAAATTTTCTAAGCCTTCTTTCCTAATTTACAAATCCTAAAAATTTCAGCTGTCTCTTTCCAATTGTTAGCTGCAGTTTTTTGTAGTTCCTTTCTCTTTAAAACCTAATTTCTCACATGCTCTGTCTATGAAATTCTCAACATTTATCAATCAAACCGTATTCTTCTCTTGCTTCGTGTCTCTTCTTCATTGCTGATAAAACTAGTCAACATTCACTGAGATATGCAAAATAAGGAATTATTTAGCAGTCCAGCACTTCTAAGGACATTAAAACTTTAAACCTTGCTTAGTTTCAGAAAAGCCACTTTTGCTATACCTATTCACTTTCAAATTTTGTTGTCATACTTTCTATCATCTAATACTATCAAAATAGTTATATTTCTACACCAGTTTGATTTTTATATCTTCAATACTTGTCTCACCTCTGAGATTTTTCTTTGAATGACAACCATGCATTTTGTCTTCTTACAGTTAATGACAGCCTTTCTTGTTTTCTCAAAGTATTTTTATTCTACGTAAAGATATTTCTATCAAATGGTGCCTTCTGGAGCATGTCCATCATGCATAACCCTCTTCATCCACTGGTTCAGCTGTTGAGACCTGTTGTAATCATTATCTGCTTGTTCAACCACTAGAATCTTTTGAGTTGGCCACACTTAGACTGGACATGCTACAGAATGCACCACTCAAAATTATAACAGTGTCAGCAGCAGTCCGTTGCAGTTTTATAACTGAATTCTGCAAGTCTCATTCCATATGTACCACAGAGGAAGGTCATGAAATCAAATGTGTGGGTTACTTCCTGGCAAGTTGAGGTCCATTTTAAAGAAATTCCTGTCATCGGCACTTTCTTCTGTTTTTTTTTTTTCTTCCACTTCAACCAACTCTTGCATAGCCAAGCAGCAATAGAGAATCAATGATGGGAGCAGGATTTGCTGAAACGGAAAGCTTCCAGTCCTGGACCTGCACAATGGCAGAGAATTTAGTTAGTAATACCATCAGCAAAAAAGAAGCAATCAGCAAAAAAGAAACTAAATTCTTGGATACAAAATGAATCTGATATTAATGGATTTTATTTTTTAATCTGACATATTTTTATTACTTCAAATGCCATTGTTAGTGGATACCCATATTTCAGTAGACGCTCAGTTTATTTGAAACAGTATTTTGTCTACCAGCCTCTGTACTGAAGAAAACTTAAAGAAGTCTGCTCAAATACAAGTAATATTCAAAGTAATATAAGTATAGATATATGTAAAGAAGGAGGTTCTATTTAAGTTCTTACGTTCTATTTAAGTTTTCTTAAAAGAAATGTTTGAAATATAATCATTTCCCTGACCCACGTCTTTCCTTTCCTTTTTTTTTAAACCATTTAATTTTTCAACCCCCCTTAGTTCATTTTCAACTCACCAACACAATTGATGCCACCATCTCTTCCATATGAAACAAGTCAGCTGCTTTAATCTGTCTAGATTCATTTCTATGGTGTATCAACACTTTGAAAGGTATTTAAATCCAGAAAATATTTTTAGATTGGAAGAATAATGGTTTATTGATACAATTACGAGTTAACAATCCACCTCTTCTCCCAGCTATAGGTTATGTAATATCAGTCCTCCTATATGGCAGTAAATGTTGGACAATCTCCTCACAATTGAAGAAAAGACTTGAAGCAACAGAAATGTGGTTCTACAGAAGGATATGGTGAATAGCATGGACCAAACATGTAAGCAACAACAAAATTCTAGAAAAAGTGGTAACAAATAGGACTCTTACTTAACATCAAGAAAAGATAGGTGAAATTTCTAGGGCATAAGGAGGAAAGAGGGTTTGGAAAATTTGATACTCACAGGACAGATTGAAGGTAAGAGGGATACAGGAAAACAACACTTCACCTACAGTATTTACATTAGTCGGACTATTGTCCTCATCTCTGTCACCATATTTGTCACAGCGTTTCGCCCGTTGTACGCTCCGGCCTTCTTCAGGTGGTTGGAATTTCGAACCGAACCCTTTATTTCGATCACTGGGGTAGACTGCTCTAGTTCCACGAGCCATGTTTGATGGATGTCAGTTATCAGTTATCTCCTGGTAATTTTCCCTCTGAAAGTTCTCCACTGCCTGAACCGGGTATTGAACTCACACTCTTTGGGTCTGTCACTGGATCTAACCAATGCCTTTATCCACTGTGCCATGTATCCTCAAGGTTCAGGCAGTGGAGAACTTTCAGAGGGAAAATTACCAGGAGATAACTGATAACTGACATCCATCAAACATGGCTCGTGGAACTAGAACAGTCTACCCCAGTGATCGAAATAAAGGGTTCGGTTCGAAATTCCAACCACCTGAAGAAGGCCGGAGTGTACAACGGCCGAAACGCTGTGACAAATATGGCGACAGAGATGAGGACAATAGTCCGACTAATGTAAATACTGTACATAATACCTCATCTCAGAAATATAGACAAACACTTAACCTACCTGCTGAGCTTGAATGAATAGATGGCGGAGCAGGGTTCAGTAGAGATAGCAACAGATAAAATTGATTAGGAGCTACAAAGAACAGGAAACTGTGGAGAGCCATCACTGTTCACATCTTAAAGGGATGCGAAACATAGAAGAATTAAAAATTGAATACAGGTATACCACACCTTATGACAGTAATTTGTTCCAGAAGTGATGACTGAAGTCGAATTTACTTGTCTCCGAATTTACTTGTCACTAGTCTAAACCACAAATAATCATTCCCAGTTGTGTATTTTATTTATAAATGCATTTTTAATAATATATGGTCAATAAGAATCTATTTTAAGTTTACAAACAAATAAATTTTAGTTTTTAATATAGTACAGAAAAAAAATGTAATCTAAATTTATGAATACATGTACGTACATACTTGTAAATGTAGGTGTTTACAGTATCTGTCTATATTTCCGAGATGAGTTATTATGTACACTATTTACATTATTTGAACTATTGTCCTCATCTTTGTCACTATATTTATTACGTTTTGGCCGTTGTACACTCCAGCCTTCTTCAGGTGGTTGGAATGTCAAACTGAACCCTTTATTTTACTCACTGGGGTAGACTGTTCTAGTTCCACATGCCATGGGTCTTGTCACTGGATCTAACCAATGCCTTTATCCACTGTGCCATGTGTCCTTGAGGACATCTGTGTATGAGTTTCTGGCAATTATAACTCTAATGCCTTCAGCAACCATTTTTTACCAGTACTCATATTGTAATTTTTGCTGTTATCATTACTGTTTTTACCAGAGTTCATATTGCAATTTTTTGTTGTTATCACTTTTCTCTGGTGTTTACAATTTGGCAATCTTTACAGTACATTGCAGACTCTCTATTTGTGAATGTGGTTTGCTCTAAGACATTATAAAATAAAATGATTTTGAAAGGTTAAATAACAAATACAGTTATTAAAATTATTTTGCAATAGTATAAAATAAATTAATTTAAATTTACCAATATTTACATTCAATTTGTTTATTTTCGTCAGGAACATAGATGGCTATGGAGTGTTAGTATCAATAATTGATTTTGGCTGTTGTTGTTGTTGTTCAATACACATAATAAGAAACTGGTCAAGAGTTCCTTGAACTGTGTTCTTCTTTTCATCAAGGATTACCTGATAAGGAGCAAAAGATTCGTGACAAGCATGCAGAACTTTTCAAAAATGGTGACCATTTTTCAATAAAAGCAAATACTTCCTGCATTTTCTTTAGGGAAAAGGGACGTGGCTCAGGTTCGATGACAACTTCTTTCTTTTTTTTCGCTGCTCATTGAGTTCTATCAAAATCCTTGTTCATTAGGGGCTGCTTGTTTTTTTTTCAAATAAATCTATGAAATCCTCCCCCTCCAAGTCCATTTCTAGCTTTTTGCTCAGTCACCAACGTTTTGTTGATTTCAACATTATCAAACACCTTGAAATTATTCACAAATTTCAGGCATAGTTTTTTTCCACACACCATTCATAGCCATGTTCTGAGCATCATCCCATGCGGCTGCTATGTTCTGTACAGCCTTATATATGTCGTACTTCTTCCAAAAGTCACAAAGTATGCATGACTCAACAAGATCAGTTGCAGCTATTGCTTGTCACAACGTACACTTCATATAGTAACACTTGAATTTTACAATGACACCCTGATGCATTAGTTTTATAAGTGGTGTTCAGAGGGAGGTACATGATGATAACTTTGGGGGTGAAAATCTACAATGTTTTGCAAGTGGCTAGGAGCATTATCAGTTATTACTAATGTCTTAAATGGAATCCCCTTCTTCTTGCAATAGTTTTCTGTTGCCAGGATAAAATGATTAAAGACCAATCTTGAAAAATAACAACAGCCACCCATGCTTTTGGATTAGCCATCCATATAACAGGAAGAGATGACTTGATTACATTCTTCAGGACACGGGGGTTGTGTGCATGATACACCAGCAATGGTTTTAATTTAAAATCTCCAGCACAATTACCTCCTAACATAACAGTCACATTCTCATGCAACCTTATAGACTGGAATTGATTTTTCTTCTTTGAAAATGGAA
>OZ038481.1:117409869-117414869 GCA_964036315.1 Acanthosepion esculentum
TGTGACTTCATGCTAACATAACCATCAGCATATTTCCTTTCTTCAATCCTCCATATACCCAGTCTTTTCTCTCACTTTCATTCTCTGTAAACCCCTGTGTACTAGTGGCATACCCAACTTGCTTGGGGTGAAATGATTAAAAATGTCAAAATATGTGCTGGTCATTAAAGTAATATAATTTTTTATTAATGTGAAAAAAAAAAAAAAAAGAGACTGATGTCAACATGACCTTAAATTGGCATCTATAAGCTTGGTCCTCTGAAATAAGTCACTTACTCTTCGGACTGTAAAGATATTGGTGGCTTTTCATAGTAGTTGAGATTCTTTACCAATACAGGAAAACCAAAACAGTTGTAATTTTTAATTTCATATCCATTTTTTTTTCTTAATTATGTCGATACAATGCATCAACATAATTAAAAATACAACATAATTATTCCTGATAAATCCTCAGTGCCTGAAAATTATTTACTGCAAAAACCAAGCTTTTAGGCCAAATTAAAAAAATGGCGGCTATCTTTTGAGAGATTTTAAAAATTTTGGTCTTAATTCATACTACTGTTATAAATAATCATATAAACTTGTTGCTAGAAATAGAATAAAACCATAAAAAATACTTGGAATATTTTAAGCCTCTTCTGAGCTTTCATGAGTATTTTTAATTGGCTATTCTGTGAAGGATTATTAATTTACATAAATTTTATTATAAAAAAAATTGGTTTAATTTCATTGTGTATAAACATGTTGAAAAATTACAGAAGAAATACTTGGAAAAATTCTATTTAGAAATGGTTAATGTTCAGTTTCTCTTGCAAGGAGATAAAATGCGAGACTTTTTATAATTTAACAAGTTAATATTTTCAAAAGCCGATATGCTCTCTAAGTTTCTTTCATGCTGTTTCATTTGTTTCCAATGTCTGACTTTTTTCATTTTTGTAAATTTTAAATTATTACAATTTTTTTTTTTTTTTTTTTTTACAAGATTTTTGGTACAGTCTTGTATGTTCTCATAGAATGATATCAAAGAAAGCACATGGCAGTTTTTGAAATATTTACAGTCTTGTCACAAAATTACTATGAAATACTTTTTATTTGATGTAAAAATTTTGTTTTTTGTTTTTAGAGAAAAGTTTCAAACTAAAATATTTGTTTTTAAGACATTAATAATCTTTTACTTGTTGAATTAAAATATGTATCAACAAGACTTTTATTGGACAAAACATGCTGCAACCTTTTTAAAATGCATTAAAAAAAAATTAAAAAGGTTTAAGAGAAATATCAAAAGAATTTGCTGATAAAAATCAAGCAACTTAAATTGACCCCCAGTAAAAAAAATTGCGACCAATGAACAGAAGTATCTGTCTATATTTCGGAGATGAGGTATTATTTACATTATTCGGACTATTGTCCTCAAATTTGTCGCCATATTACAACATTTGGGCTGTTGTATGCTCCGGCCTTCTTCAGGTGGTTGGAATGTCGAACTGAACCCTTTATTTCGCTCACTGGGGTAGACTGTTCTAGTTCCACGTGCCATGTTTAATGGATGTCAGTTATCAGTTATCTCCTGTTAATTTCCCTCTGAAAGTTCTCCACTGCCTTAACCGGGTATTAAACTCGCACTCTTTGGGTCCTGTCACTGGATCTAACTAACGCCTTTATCCACTGTGCCATGTGTCCTTGAGGGAAATCAACAGGAGATAACTGATAACTGACATCCAATAAAGGGTTCAGTTTGACATTCCAACCACCTGAAGTCAGCCGGAGCGTACAACGGTCAAAACGTTGCAATAAATATGGTGACAAAGACGAGGACAATAGCTTGAATAATGTAAATAATGCAATGAACAGCATTACCAGAGTTTTCTGAAAGTAGTTCAATATCAGCTGAAGACCGGCTATAGCCTTCTAGCATTTTTGTAGATACTGAAAATGAATTGCAACTTCTTAATGAGTCACTGTCAATGAATCATAAATGAATTGAAAAAGAAACCAGTTATGAGGAGAGAAAAAAAGTAGGAAAAATTAAAGGAGCCGTATCAAAGAAACTTAAACTGAATTTGACTAAGATTTCTCAACAAGAACCTACCAGTGTAAAAGAGCACAAAAGATCTGATGAAAAAGAATTATTACACAATTAAGAGAAAAGTTTGCAGCTTGTAAAAAGAGGGTCCCAAAATGTACAAGTTTTAACAATAGTTCCAAACAGCCGGAGTATCCAAAGAATTTAAATGGAATTTCGTGCTACAACATACATGGCAAAGATAAGACAAAACTTGTAAAGTAACTAGGAATTTTTTTTTTTTTTTAAGCGTATCACCCCAAGCAAGGCTGGAGGCCCCTATCACGCAAGGGGTTAAAGAAGGGTTGGAGGAAGAGCAGATAGGAGTGGTAAAGGTGAGGATGTGGTGAAAGAGAAAGACAGTGGGTCGATCAAGGCAAGGGGGTTACTGAAGATTTGGAGCGAGAGCAGATAGGAATGAAAAATGAAAGGATGAGGAGAAGGGAAGTGGATAGATCAAGGCAACTGGAGATGTCGATCAACGCTACACTTAAACCGTTGGAGATTGTATTTGTCAGGGAAACAGTAATAGGAAAGGGAGTTCCATAGGCGAGATGTGCGAGACATGAAGCTATTGGAGTAGAAGAGACGTCTACATCTAACAGTTTCCACGGTGTAGGGGTGGGAGCGGGATGCCAGCCTCGTGGGGCGTTTAAATTCACGAGGCCTGGGGACAAGCGAAAGCAGCTCCTCAGAGCAATTACCCTGAAAGTACTTGTAAAAAAGGCAGAGCGAGGCAACATCGCGTCTGTGAGAGAGCGACTGCAGACGAGATGACAGATCAGGGCCAATCACGTTGCCTATCCGTCTCTGGATCTTATCAAGAACCCTGAGTCAAACAGCAGGGGCCCCAGACCATATATGGCAGAAATACTCCATGCAAGGGCGAATGGTCAATTTATAGACTTGGAGGATCGATTCCGGGGAGAAAAATCTCCTGGCTTGGCAAAGAGAACCAACTTTCCTTGCGGTGGCTGATGCAACTGACTTGATGTATTTGTTCCATCTCAGATCAGCAGACAGTGTAAGACCGAGCAGCCGCAGAAAGAAGCTCTCGAGAAGTTGGTCTTTAGACATTCTAATGGGATGCAGGGATGGATCCTTGTGGTGGTTAATAGAGAGCAGTTTTGTTTTAGAGGCGTTAGTTAACCATCCATTTCTCACCCCAGTTCACAACCGATTGGAGGTCCTTTTCAATTTGAGCTGCCAGGTTAAATTTTGTCTGCCTCACTAGATTTGTGTTTGAGACAAGAGTAAATAGTGGTGTCGTCAGCATAGATGCCGACTTGGGAGTCTATGGCGTCAGGAAGGTTGTTTATAAATATGAGGAACAGAGTAGGGCCTAGGATGGAGCCTTGAGGAACACCTGCGTTAGTGGGATAGGAGCTGGAGATGAATCCACTGAGAACAACCTTCAAATCCCAGTTTGACAGGAATGATTGCATTAGGTCAAACAATCGACCTGTGATACCATAACCCCGGAGCTTGCGAAGAAGGCCGGCATGCCAAACTCTATCGAATGCTTTGGAGATGTCAAGGGCCACGGCACGAGCTTCACCATTATTATGGATAGCTTGGTAGACAAATTCAGTGATGACCGTAAGCACATCGGCAGTAGATCGGGCAAAGCGGAAACCATACTGCTTGTCTGAGAGCAGATCATGGGATATCAGGTGATTAAACACTTCGGCGTTGATAATGGCCTCGAAGACTTTGCCAAAGAGGGGTAGGAGACTGATAGGACGGTAAGTGGAAGGGTCACCAGAGTTCTTAAAGACAGGAACAATGGTTGAGGACTTCTAGCAGTCAGGAAAACAGGACTCCTTGAGGCAGGGGTTGTACAATTTAGAGAGGGCAGGCGCCAGTTCAGGTGCGCATTTCTTCAGGACAATGGCTGGTATTCCGTCACCACCAGTAGCCTTGTGGTGATCTAAGTTAGAAATAATGCCCAATACCGACGACGGGGTTATGTGCAATCCGTCCAGGAGGGCTTCAGTTCTGGGAGGGAAATCGGAAGAATCTAGCGTAGAATTGGAAGAAAACTTCCGAGTGAAGCATTCGGCCTTGTTGGCAGAGGTGGTCAGGACCTCAAACTGATTGAACAGGGGAGGAATGGATGGTTTGTTATTGTTCAGAACGCTCTTGCAGAGGCGCCAATAATCTTTGGAGCCAAATTTGCGGGATGCAATATGTTCCTTCATCCGAGCAGCAAATAGTGACTTGGCATCGTCGAGGATACGCTTACACTCATTGCGGGCAGAGGTAACACTACCAAATACATGAAAAGAGACATTTGCAAAGTTGTGCTGTTTTATAAAAGTGAAAAGCAGAGGGGTAAATAGAAAAATGGCTATAAAACAGTCTTAAAGAATTGTAGAGTTCTGGAACAAAATTATCTTGTACTCTGTAATCTGAAAAAGGCATGTATGCTAACAAGTGGTAAACTGACTAAAGATGAACAAAATCATTATTTACATTATTCGGATCTTTGTCGCCATATTTATCACGTTTCGGCCATAGTACGTTCGGGCCTTCTTCAGGTGCTTGGAATGTCGCAATGAACCCTTTATTTCACTAGACTGTTCTAGTTCCACGTACCATACATATACATACATACATACATACATATATACATCACAATATATATTTTCATCATAAGTTACCTAATATCGCTTGATGACGGGACAATTTAGTTCCAAAACATAGAAACTTTTATGTAGCAATGTAAAATATTTTTAAATAAAATTATTAACACACACACACATATATATATATATATATATATATATATATATGCAGCATATTTTAATTCAAATAGGTTTGGTTAAATAATTTAGACACATCACGTTCTGATCCTTTCAAGTTCACAGATTAATTTCTTGGTAGCCTTAGAAAATTGGCTAAGAAAAATACCAAAGTTTTCTTTCAAGTAGTTTTT
>OZ038481.1:117419869-117422369 GCA_964036315.1 Acanthosepion esculentum
GTCTCATTCTATCAACAGTGAATTGGCCTTGCTGAAGAAATGTTTCTACTCATTATAAGCAGATACAAAGATGTCTATTATGATCTGAAGTGTCACATTAGGATAGCCAGAAGAAGTGATTCCTGTGGGCTATAGCAGCTGAACAGAGAGAAGATTATAGTTTCACTTAGTTTGATTGATATGTTTGGTTAACAGTACATCAACTCCTTATGGGTAATTTAATGCTGAAGCTTAATTTTCCAACTAAATATGCTTTCAACTCAATTGTATGCCTTCAACTACAGATAAAATATATTGCTGGTCATTTTACTATGAAAATGTATTTGTCTATAGTTCTGAGACTAGGTATTATGTACATTATTTACATTGTCATCTTCGTCGCCATATCTATTACAACATTTCAAGGACACGCGGCACAGTGGATAAAGGCATTAGTTAGATCCAGTGACAGGACCCAAAGAGTGTGAGTTCAATACCCAGTTAAAGCAGTGGAGAACTTGGAGAGGGGAATTAACAGGAGATAACTGACAATTGACATCCATTAAACATGGCACATGGAACTAGAACAGTCTACCCCAGTGAGCGAAATAAAGGGCTCAATTCGACATTCCAACCACCTGAAGAAGGCTGGAGCATACAACGGCTGAAACATTGTATTAAATATGGCAGCAAAGTTGAGGACAATAATCCGAATAATGTAAATAGTGAAAATGTATTGTTGGTAATTTTACTATGAATAGGTATTGTTGATAATTTTTTTAATATAAAAATGTATTGTTGGTATTTTTATATTCAAAATATATTTTTAGACTTTCATAGTATTTCATTTTTCTTTGGGGGTTCAGTATTTGCCCATGGCTGGGAGCCTAACAGGCACTAACACTCTGGGTTAGAGTAAATCTAAGTACAGTGTAACCCGGATATAAGAGAGTTATCGGGACCGGAGAAGAAGTATCTTATATCCGGGTTTGGTCTATTATATATTATATTAGTATATTATATATGTTAATGTATATATAATTATATATACATTAACACAGGCTCTAATTTGGGACCAAAGAAAATCTCTTATATCCGGGTTTATTTTATATCCGGGTCTCTTATATCCGGGTTACACTGTACAACAGCAAATCAGAGTTTGTTCCATGCTCCTCAAAACCTTCAAACTTCTGTTCAAAGGCCTTGCTGTCTGATGGAGTTTATTGTCATACCCAGAACAAATTTCACTTAGTATCTCCATGCTGGTTTAAAAGCTTTGATGTCAACTTTGATCCAAGAAGAAATCTAGGTAGTACAATTTTCAACAGAAAGAATAAAAATTTACCTACAAGGGTTGTCATGAGAAAAAATCATGAAATGAGTATCAATCAATGTGTTTATAAGAAAAAGATGTCCTGTGAACAGGGGGTTCTTGCCTAATAGACAAGTGGGACAAAATATCTACACACACTACTGTGCGGTCAGAATTGACAAGAGGACAGAGTTGTAAAGTATCGAGAAAAACTTGTAATAGTTTGGATTTTTATCTAGCCCCCACACCCAAAACCAATTCAAAGGCAGATAATAAAGGAAAATTATCCAAAGTGTTTCCTTCTAAGAATAGCTAGATGACACTTCAGTATAATCACCCACACTTTGTTTAATTTTCATTCAAAGAATCACCCACACTTTCTTTATTATTTAAAACATTTAGTGAATTAATTCTTTATATACTGAATAACACTTAAATGCCTAAAAGAAAAGGGTGACAATCATTTATTTTTTATTTTTTTCACCCAAGCTTATTAATACCACCCTGTTTATTAATTTTGCACGTTTTGAACTGTGGAGTGAAGACGGACATAAACAACAAGACAGTCAAAAGCCAAATGACAAAAAATGGTTTCCAAGTTGGAGGATTACAGATTCTTCTGGTTAATGTATTAATGCCTTGAAAATAAATATTTAACATTTTTCAACCAACAGGCTGCATTCCTGCCAGTAATAAAAAACATGATTCATGATCCCTTTGAAGGGTATTTATACAAAATTTCTAGATGGACAAACAACTAAGGAGTGACAGACTGCAACAGTTTCACAACACTTGGCTTAAAATAAATTTCCTTACTCATTCCCGTCTTCCTCACCAAGCTACATGACACTTACACTTTCCTCCTCATTTTCTCTCTTGCCTCTTTCTCACACATACATGTGAAGAAATCACATTTCTTTTCATCTTAACAATTACAAACAAGGACTGTAAGAACTTTAACACTCATACCCGTTAAAAAAAATTTAGATATAAAAAAAAAAACACAAAAAAAAACACAAAAATAAGAATATCTTATATTTTTATATTTAAACACCTTTTTCTTTATTGTTGGCCGATTCAAACCCACAACAAACCCATTAAATGATTTTCCAACAGCACTTTTAAGACAACCCACCATTTATTGTATATTGAGAAAAATTCTGACCCACCCACCCCAATTATTAAGACCCTCTCCTTGTAATAAGCACC
>OZ038481.1:117427369-117444869 GCA_964036315.1 Acanthosepion esculentum
TATATATGATGAAAATGTGGAAAAGACAAAGCAAAATCCGAATATGTGAGTTTACTGTTTTTTATTTTGTTTTTTGTTTTTTTTTAATAAATAAAAATAACAATAAATAATAATAAATAAAAAACAATAAACTCACATATTCAGATTTTGCTTTGTCTTTCCCACATTTTCATCATACCGTCGAATCTACATCCACATATTTGCTTACACACATATATATATATATATATATATATATATATATATATATATATATATATATATAGTATAATGAGAAGCCACATATACTTTCTTGATATGTATATAATATGAAGAAAACAACTGAAAAGTTGCATTAAAAAAAAAAAAAAAAAATCGAACGTGTTTTTTTTTTTGTGAAAGTATTTATTTATATTTTTTATATATATATATTTGATATTTCAGATCTGCCTCGATCTTTCATCAGAAATAAGTTAAATAACTGTATTCAGAAGTTTGTTTACAAGTAGCGTCCGGCACGAGACGCGGACGTCACGTGATGTGGAATGCAACTGTGTTTGAATATTTCTAATACATATAAAATTATTTCCAGATTCACCAATATATCCACTATTGGGACTATGTACATTGTATGAATCTAGAAATAATTTTAGATTTCGCTTCAACAATCATAAACTAACCATACGTCAAAACAATCCTTATTCCCCCATAGCTGAACACTTTAATCAATCAAGACACTCATTAGACAATTGTAAATGTTTATTGATAGATTCCGATTTCAGTTCCACATATACACGCAGAAAAAAAGAAAAATACTGGATTTTAAAATTAAACACATATAAACTAGGGTTAAACAAAGACTTGGGAATTTTAAATCTGTATAAATATTTCAATAGTTAAAAAAGATTTGTTAGATATAATTAAAAAAAACTTTTTTAAACAACATCTAAAATATCATTATCATTAGATTTACGTTAGAAATATTCAAACACAGTTGCATTCCACATCACGTGACGTCCGCGTCTCGCGACGGACGCTACTTGTAAACAAACTTCTGAATACAGTTATTTAACTTTTTAATTTGCAACTTTTCAGTTGTTTTCTCCATATTATATATATATATATATAAGGATCATTTTCCAACTCATATATATATATATATATATATATATATATATATATATATTGAACGTTATTTCAATCCTTCATGAGCTTCCAATCCTTAGTTATGATTAATTAATGAACATGCCATTTTTGTTTATGATCAATTTCATCAAGATTCTTCTAAGTTTGAAGAGTAATTACACAGTCTTAAAGTAGCGTCCAATAGTGTTATAAAAACCTTGGAATATTCCAGTAAGATATCTTTAATCATTCCTAAGATACAACGGTTCAAAGCTTAATACTAACAAATGGAAAATTTTGGTGTTACACCAGGCATATATTTCTCTTTTTCCACTAAGCAATTTTTCAAAATGGTAGGCTGTTTATTATATATATTTGTATGTTCTTTTTTTTGCTTGTAATATGTTTCTGTTATACTATATTTTTCTCCCTTAAAATTGTGAGGCCAGGTAGCAGTATCTTGGTTATGACAATGGCAGACTGTTCAAAAATCTTTTTAAAGCTAAAAGTCTGACACCATCCAAGAGCAGAAATGAACAACAATAATAATAATTATTATTGGAAAAGAATTAGAAAAGAATATATTTAACGATTCACATGTGGGAACTATCTAATAACAGTAAAGACTTAACAAAATATAGAATCATTTTTGACAGTGTGGGAAATCTTGTGTGCATGAGTGGAAGATACGTGTGAGTAAAGTTGTATGAGAATCCTGTGAAATGTGAAAGATGTGACGCTATTGAATTTTTTTTTTTTATATATATATATATCTAGATCAATATACTAAAAGTATCAACCATCTTTGATTGGATTTTTCATTACTGGGAATTTTTGCCATTCACTTGAAGCAGTTTAAGTTTAAAGTCAGCCCACCAGAAAAATCAATATTAGTACCAACAAATGGGTGCAACCAAGACACATCCCCAAATGGGTTGGAGGATTTAACAATTTTAATGGAGGGAGGGTCTGAAAAGGTTGTTTTTGTGTTCTCAATCTTGTTTCAGCCTCACATACAGCAGCAGTTGAAGAGGCATTTCTCCTCAGACGTTGAGTCCTTTGATCATTATTTCATTCTTGCGCACAGAAGCATTCAGGTAGGCTCTTCTGGAAAGCCATTGGCTACATTGATCTTCTGACTCAGTGGCTCTGATTGTAGCATTCCAAGAGGCATTTTGAGACGAGCTAAGTGAACATTCTAAAGACTATTCGTTATCTCTTATTTGCATGGCGGACCTGGCGGCAGTGGTGTTGCAACCTAGGCAAGTTCTTTTCTTTGGTGGCATGTCTTAGGCAAGAATTAATTGTCAAATGGAATGCGTGGACAAATACCAGAAGAGAACGCTGTAAATCTACAGGGATCACTAAGCTTGAATAACTTTAGGAAAGGTTGGGAAAATAAAGGCTGAGTAAGAAAAAAGCAAGTTTACTTATTACTACAGTGAATGCAATGCAAAAACTGGCAGGACAATAAAAACAATTTAAATTGGGAACCACTATAAACAACAATGAAAGCAATGCCTTAAAACTGCAGTAGTAGGCTTTATGCAACAGAAAAAGTAACCTAACTTGGCTAAGTGAAGTGGAATGTGTAATTTGGACTCAAAACTGGCACTGAAGAATTATCTATCAAACAAATTTCATCGAAATTGGATGAAAACTGTGAAAATGCATAAACAACATTTGATCACACACACACATATATATATATATATATATATATATTGAGAATTATGGATATAGATAATATTGTAATAATTTAAACTATTTATTTTTATTAAAGTTTTTATGAAAGATATATATCCAATAACAGATAGTAAATAGTAAAAATTTGCTGAGATTTTTAATGGACAGGAAGTAGTGGAGAGCCATTGTCACCAACAATTTGGACTCAAAACCGGCACTGAAGAATTATCTATCAAACAAAAAAAAATTCAGTATTTACATTAGTTGGACTATTGTCCTCATCTTTGTCGCCATTTTTGTCACAACGTTTCGGCCGTTGTACGCTCCGGCCTTCTTCAGGTGGTTGGAATTTCGAACCGAACCCTTTATTTCGATCACTGGGGTAGACTGTTCTAGTTCCATGAGCCATGTTTGATGGATGTCAGTTATCAGTTATCTCTTGCAAGGACACATGGCACAGTGGATAAAGGCGTTGGTTAGATCCAGTGACAGGACCCAAAGAGTGTGAGTTCAATACCCGGTTCAGGCAGTGGAGAACTTTCAGAGGGAAAATTACCAGGAGATAACCGGTTCGAAATTCCAACCACCTGAAGTGACAAAAATGGCGACAAAGATGAGGACAATAGTCCACTAATGTAAATACTGTACATAATACCTCATCTCAGAAATATAGACAGACTCAAAAAAAAAATTCATCAAAATCGGTTGAAAACTGTGGAAACACATAAACAACATCCAATCACACACACACACACACACACACACACATTTTGAGAATTATAGATATAGATTATTATAAATGTTATATTTAGTGAGTACACATGTTTGAGTAGGCATTCCTGTTTTGTTTTTTTAAGTAAAATCAAGTATAAAAATTTTATTTTTATTATTTTTAAAAATGTTAAAAATTAAATGTATAATCATCTACGGTATTTTTTTCTACTAACACCATTTTTGAGAGAAGCATATTCTGAAGGCCAGATGGTTTGTGTGAAAATCGTTGCATGTTTTATGGTCTTTTAGGCTCAAGCGGTGGATACCACTAAAATTATTTGATTTGTTGCAGATTCATTTTTTTTAAAATACGTTTTTTCTTAAATACTTATATATTAGCCAATGAGAAACAAGTTTTTCCAGCCCTTGTGAAAATTCTGGCCAAAGCTGGCATGGTCTGGCTTTTTCAATAAAAAGGACTGCTATGAGCAGATAAGATCAGAAGAGAGGAAAAGAATGAGCCTTTGACAAGGAAGCAATTCACTGAGGAGGAGGAAGAAGGCTTTTAGCACCCATGCTTCAAAGGACTGGTCCAGGGAAGGAGGTCATAAATCAACACAAGGAAATAGGTTTCTACCCCAGAACTGAAATTCCTTTCTGAGCCTTCCAGAGAAGATTTTACACCAAAGACCATTCAAGTGAATGTTGCAGCAAAATTCAAAGGGCCCTCAAGAACAACTTGAAAACACAAAACCCCTTCAAACTGAGATGTGAGGTTTTTGAGATTCAAATGGGTTTGAATATTCTGTTAAGAATGGAGGTGGGTGTATTTTTAAATTTATGCCTTGTGCAATTTTGTCATTGCAAGTCTTTCCCTTTTTTCTATTTTTAAAGGGTTTAATTTTTTGTCTTTGAATCTGTGTCTTTATCAAACAAATTATAACATATTTTTCTCGTTTCTGTGGATAATCCCTTTTTGTTACCCCCCAAAATTGTTATCCTGCCGAAATAGGTGCACAAAAGGAAATTTTTGTGCAACCCTTGAATTGTACCTTTTCACATTTGTAAATTGTAAAATAAATGTGTTTTTCCATTTTAAAATATTACACAGTGGTCATCCTGTTTCTAAATTCTGCACTTATTATCATGAGTTGCTGTTTCTACCAACTAAGTCTGGTACAAGAACTTGGCATTAGTAGGAAAGTAAAATACTTTGAAAGCAAGTATGCCTTAAGCCACAGGAAGTCTTGTCTTGGGTATGATAATAAACTATATCCAGCAACAAGGCCTCTGATTGGATGTTTAGAGGTTTTTGTAATTCCCAGGTCCACCATTACCAAGAGTGGTAGGATCTGTTAGGGTCCCAGTTATGGGCAAATAGTGAACCCAAAAACAAAGACAAAACTACGAAAGTATAAAAATACATTTTATAGTAAAATTATCGACAATACATTTTGTAGCAAAATGACCAACAATACATTTTATCTGTAGCAAAATGACCAACAATACATTTTATCTGTAGCAAAATGACCAACAATACATTTTAACTGTAGTTGAAGATATCCAATTGTGTTCAAAATATTTCGATATCAGCATTAGAGGATGATAAGCTGCTAAATAAAATCAATCACACAACCTCTGTTTCGTATATGGTATTCTATTTATGTCACCTGTATCACTTTCTCTTTCAACTACACACCATAAGCATCATCTACAGAATTACTATTTTGCCCCTAGCAAGCAATGTAGCTGCTTCTTTAGTAAGCAACAAGTGTTGATACATTTGCATAGGTGTGATGTCCATTTCATCAAATCACAGTCAATGCACACACTTTGTACTATGTAAACCATGCTCTGCGTTACTACACAACCAACATGAAAAACTCTTTCATGACATTAATCCATATAATATCCTACAATTTCTTAAATAAAAAATATTCCAAAATATAACTTCAACAAAGCTACAACATCAAACACATATCACCGCCTCTAGTAATTATGCCTACACAAACATGTATATGCACAAAAGCAGAGTATCATCTACCATGTATTCAATTGTGAAAGCAGAATAAAATAACACATATTTTTATTATTTCTGAGTTCCCAAGATAATTAAATTTTGGCATTGAATGACCCATAAGGAGTTGATGTGCCGTTAAACAAAACACACATGGTATCAAAGACAGAAATTTTTGGTAATTCCTCCATACATACATACACTTATTCAGTAAGCAAACATTACTTTTTTGAAGAATTTCTTGGTCAGAGAAAGAACATTAATACCACTTTATATATATATATATATATATATATATATATATATATATATATATATATATATATATATATATATATATTAGTGTGTGTAATGTGTTTTATCACAGCAATACAAGGCAATATATACATATCTCTAACTGGGATATTTCAAAGTCTACATATGCTCACTTTCTTTTTCCTACACAAAATGTGAACAAAGTAATTTTCAAACAATTAAGACAGAATTGTTTTTTAATCAGACATGTCATTCTTACTCCGAAGAGTATATTTAGTTGGCACACATACTTGAATAGATATCCCTGCATTGTTTTTTTTTCGATTTTTATCATTGATTTCACAGTTTGAAACCATCAAAACGAAGCTTTTTGTAGTCCCATTGGACTAATACCCTTGGAAAAGAAATGAATTTAATCCTCCTATGCTTTGTCTCATTACCAGAAATCATGTCAAAATGTCTTGTCACTGGCATGTCATAATTGTTGACAGATGAAAGTGTGGATGCATAAGTGCACTTTACTTTTCTCACAGTAACTCTTATTTTATTTTCCTTTTTTTTCTCTAAATCCCCAGGGTTCATTTCCACATATTTACTAGGCACAAATTTCATTGATTTGTTATGAATATCTTAAATGTTATTAAGTGTTCAAATTTTTTTAAGTAATAGGGTTGCCATAATAATGATTGTTTTTCATAAATTTTTTCTTTTAATCATTTCACTCCAATCAAGGCAATAAGACCACTAAGATGCAAGGGTTTACTGAATGTCAGCGAATATGAGAGAGAAAAAAAAAACACTATTGAAGAGAGAACATTAAAAGAACAAGAATTAAGACAGAAGATAATGACTGACACTGCATCTAAATTTTTGAAGATCAAAGTTGACAAGGAAGCAAGAACCCAAAAGAGAGTTCCACAAGCAAGAAGTGCAACAGAAGAAACTGTTATCATAGAAGTTAGTTACATCTGGCCATTTCAACTGTAAAATGATGAGACCTTGCTGCTTATCTAGTACTGAGCTTAAATTTATAATGTCTAGATACCATAGAGGAAAGTTCATCAGAACAGTTACCGTGAAAGGATTTATAGAAAAGACACAGGGAAGCTACATTACAGTGGTGGGAAAGTGATTGAAAGTGAGATGCCAGGTCAGGACCAATAAAACTGCAGATTCCTTGGATTTTATCAAGAATCTCTAAATATATTGCAGGAGCATCAGACCAGATATGGCAGCAGTATTCAAAGCAAGGATGAATGGTAGACTTATAAATATGCAAGATACATACTGGTAAGAAAAATTGTCTAACAGAACATAAAGAACCAACTTTCTTTTGATAATGCTCGTTACTAATAAAATATTAGTAAAAAAATTATTCCAACTGGTCTTCATCTAACATACCATTTATTACTTTATCTATAAAAAGGTGATGCTAATGTTTTTAATCTATCTCAACAAAGACGGCTTATTACACCTAGAATAATTTTTAAAAGCTATGATGAAAGAAAAACTGAATTCAATTCAACTTCTTTCCTAAGAAAATGTTGGACTGATTATAAAAAAAAAATATCTTTTAAGAGTTTGTTTATAAAGGATGTCTGATAATAAAAAAACATGTTTTGTTTTGCAACTGTATGTTTCCCTCCATAACCTGCTTGGCAAGTTTGAGTAAATGGATGGGAGAACAAGTTTGCGAGCCACAATTGCCAATATTGTGAAGGAAGACAGAAGAATGTTTTGCTTTAAAAGGAGCATACAAATGACTGTCAATAGAGCTTAATAATATTGACAATCATGTATGTGGTATTGGATTTTCTTAGCATTTACCATACAAGCTGTTCCAAAAAACAAATATTTGTGTCCTTCCATAGCGCTGGATGACTGTCTCATTTATAAAATTTAAAGAAAAAATAGATTGTTTGTGTTTCATTTGAAGTCATGAACAATTTGGAAAAACTTGATTATTTATCAAAAGATGAATTTGACAGGTGACCAAAAATTTTGTTTGACCTTAATCCTGCCACTGCACTTCACACTATTTAATAGAGTATTTATCGGAATGGTTGGCAATTGATTCAAATTTTATAAAATGGTAAATATTGATTTCCTTATATTTGGTTCAAATATTTTAATAATATTGTAAACATCTGTAAATTTATGAATAAAAAATTGTTTTCGCATTTATTTCTTAAAAATTGGTAAAATGATAAATATTGCATTATATTACTTTTTAGAATGTAAATATAAAATTATTCTTGTAAATAAAAAATAGTGTTTATTATTTTTGTTGTAAATTCTTAACAACAAACAAAATTACTTACATTCTTCGGACTGTTATCCTCATCTTCATTGCCATATTTACAATGTTTCGGCTGTTATACACTCTGGCCTTTTTCAGGTGATTGGAATTTTGAACCAAACCCTTTATTTTACCCACCATGATAGATTGTTTTAATTCCACGTGCCATGCCACTTCCTGATGTCTCAGTTATTTCACTTTTACTCAACTCTCCAACATGGCCCAGTGGATAAAGGTGTTGGTTAGATCCAGTGACGAGACCAAAAGAGTTGTGAATTCAATACCAGGCTACAGCAGTGTTGACCCAGAACTTGGAGAGTTGAGTTAAAGGAAAATAACTGAGATATCTGGTAGAGGCATGGCACGTGGAACTAGAACAAATCTATCCCAGTAGATGAAATAAAGGGTTCAATTCAAAATTCCAATCATCTGAAGAAGGTCAGAGTGTACAACAGCCAAAACGTTGTAAATATGGCAATGAAGATGAGGATAACAGTCCAAATAATGTAAATAATATAAGTAATTATAATACCTTATCTCAGAGACATGGACAGATAACAAAGAAAATGTATAAATTCACTTTCATGTTTACGTTTTATACTAATTCTAATCATCTCTTTAAAAGAATAAACATTGCCAAAGAGTGAAGAGTTAAAAAACACTGTCATGGGAAAAACCGACCTTTTGACAGAACATCTTATTGTGGACATGTTTATCCATGTTCACCAGAAATCCTTTTACTTCATCATCTTACATAAAAAACCTTGGATAATTTATCTGCATTTCTATCATATTCACAACATAATTTTAAAATTATATGAACAAACACCAATTTTTTTCAAAAATTCTTCTATTTCGAGAGAACTCAAACAAGTAAAAATAAAATTATCAAACAATGATTACCTATAAGCATTTATTTCAAGAAACTGCTTCAATTTTATTTTAATTTAGCACTGACTAAGAAGCCACATGCAAATAGATACAAGCACAAGACAAGTGCCAGACGCAAATGAATGCAAGTGCCAGACGCAAATGGATGCAAGTGCCACCAGACAAGTGCCAGATGCAAATAGATACAAGTGCCACCAGACAAGTGCCAGACGCAAATGGATGCAAGTGCCACCAGACAAGTGCCAGACACAAATGGATGCAAGTGCCAGATGCAAATGGATGCAAGTGCCAGATGCAAATGGATGCAAGTGCCAGACACAAATGGATGCAAGTGCCACCAGACAAGTGCCAGATGAAAGTGCCAGATGCAAATAGATACAAGCACAAGACAAGTGCCAGACGCAAATGGGTACAAGTGCCAGACGCAAATGGGTACAAGTGCCAGACACAAATGGGTACAAGTGCCACCAGACAAGTGCCAGATGCAAATAGATACAAGTGCCACAAGACAATCAGCCTAATGAGCCACATAATGAAACTTATCCAAAATCTACTGAATAGAATGTGTAACAGAATTAGACTGGAAATAAAACAGTGCTGTTTCCTTAAAGACACTGGAACAAGGAATGCGATATTTATGCTCAGAATGAAATCAGAAAGAGCAATACAAATACAGAAGGATGTATACCTAAGTTTTATAGATTATGCAAAAGTGTCTGATGAGGTACAACACAAGGAGCAGGCTTGATTTATTTGAGAAAGATATTACAATTATCCAGGACTTACTGGAAGCAAATCACCTGCATATGAATAGAATATGAATTCAGTAAATATAAAAAAAAAAAAGAACGGGCATAAGACAAGAATGTGCCTTATCACTGGACTTATTCAACTTTTACAGTGAAGCAATCCCGAGATAATGAGAAGTCCTTCCAGGATTCATTATTGGCAGTCGCTATCTTAACAACATAAGATATGCAGATGACCCTGTTGAAAGCAGATACAGGAAAGAAACAACAGTAACTCAAAGAAGGTAGTAAAGAAAATTGAGAAGGCCTTAAAATTGAATAATATGAAAAGAGAATGTATAGTTATCAGTGAACGGATTAGCTCAATATGCAAACTACAAATTGAAGACACTAAAATCAAGCAAGTATGAAAATTTAAATATCTAAGAAGTGTTTTAACAGAGGACAAAAATGTAACAAAAGATCTGTTCCAAAAGCTAAGCAGAGTATTAAAAAACAGGAAAATTTCATTAGAAACAAAGAGTGCTGAACTGTTATGTAATATTGGGCCTTCTATATGGCAGTGAAAATTTGACAGATGAAGAGACTCGAGGCAACAGTCTTCTTCATTAAACTTCCTTACTAGATCATGTAATGAGGGTGTTGCGGAGAGGAAGTGTCGTTCACCCTCTGCGAAAAGAATTTGTGTGGCAACATGCATTGTTTGCAGCCATAAGCAGAAATGATTTTGGTGCAATTCGAACCTGAACCTCAAATTAACCAGTTGAGGTTGAATTATCCGAGTAGAATGAACACACAATAGACAAGCCAGGATGTTGGGAAAATTGACGCAATCTGTATATCGATATGCAAATTTAATTTAAACACCTGGATTGTGTACTTTGCAATACGATAAAAGAACAAACGAGATCAACTCTGGGGAGAGAGGAAACAAGCATTCCTAACAGTGTTTCTTAGGACAGCTAGTGCAGGCATAAAACTGAGAAGAGTGATTGAGTTTAATTTCTTTTTTCTTTGCAATGCTTTCTTTTTAGTTCAGATCATTATTCAAGGTTTGGAGTAAACAGTTTCCTCAAATTTTGATGTTAAGTCATACTTAACATTAATAATACTTATTCAGAAATATTGAAATTGTTAGATGTATACAACTGCTTTCTAAGATCAATGATTAAAAATGCCTTCCGAATGAAGTCTGTGGATCTTGGTGAACCTTGTTGCCTGGTGCTACAGTATCACCAACAAAGAACTGTACCAAATAACTGAAACCACATCACTTGAAGACTTTCAACAGCAACAACAATTAAAATGGATAGCACTGATAACTCAAAGAGAATGTTCTAAACTACTTCAAACAAAAGATTAGGAAGGGAGGCACCATCAATATTGGAAGGAACAATAAAAGCTACTGAACTTGAGAAACCCATTTTCTTGCATTGTTTTAAGAGAAACAATTGATAAATTTCAACTGACTGCAAACATTGACTGCTCGACCAATGAATGCCAAATACTTCCGAATAAGGAAACAGCTAATATTGCTACATATATATATATATATGAGAAAAAAAACTGTTGGTGGAACCAATGGACAACTTGCCAAAAGACTTAAATAACTTTAAGCAAGATAAAATTTTAAACAATGGCAACAATAAAGAAAAAGACCTAAAGGCAAACACCTACCTATTAGTAAAGTGCTCAATGCCTAGATTGCCAAGGCAGAGCAAAAACGATTGACAACGTTAATTCCTATGAAAAGATGGCCCTAGTTGTAACCAGAGTTTCACTCCCACACAATCTTCAAACAACTTGAATGCTTTTCATATTAATTCCTTTCATAGGAATTATTATATATTTATATATATAGGATTAATACAAATATAAAATTTGTCACTTAGCTGATTGAATTTATATTCAGCCCGTTTGTAGACAAATCATTTTGCAATCACTTGGTCCACTCCTCAGGAGGTATCAGCCATTAACTGCGGATTTTGCTGTTTTCGGTATTTTTATACAAAGTTAAAAAACAATTTATGCACTATTTATTGGTGTTAGGTTGAATTTCCTCTTTTTGTGTGAGTTTGCATATGTATGCATGTGTCGAATTCCATTATTTCTCCTTTTTATTATATTCTTGTCTCTTCATACTCTCCCTAATCCTTTTTGTTTCTCTTTTGGCTCTGATGTCAAAGACAATGTAACAATGTCATTTCCGGTATCAAAGATAGAAATTTTTGGTAATTCATACATAGATACATACATACACAATTATTCAGTGACCAAACATTACTTTTTTGAAGGATTTCTTGGTCAGACCTTTCTACCACATATATATATATATATATATATATATATATATATATATATATATATATATAATATTGTGTGTGTGTGTGTGTGTGTGTGTGTGTGTGTGTAATACGTTTTATATACACCTCTGTTCAAAATCCTAAGACCAGATACAAAAGGGTTTAAAACTACATATAAAATACTGTTACTTTAATCAAAATATATTTGCAAAACATTTACATTTAATTAGAAAATGTAATTTATCAACAAACAAGTGAACATTTTAAGCTTTTAATTGATTAATTTAAACAAACATTGAAAAAAGGATTTTTGGGGTTGGTCATAAAGACCATGGAAATAAAAATAGTAAATACAGAACAAATAAGTCACAACAATAATTTAATTCTCAGTATATCCTCCATTTTTGCAAATTACTTCGAAAATTTGCTTTGGCATGTTCATTATTAACTTCTGCATGAGGGTGCTTGGAATGCTCGCCCAGGGTGCATAAACTGCAGCACGAAGAGCATCCAGTTTCAAATTGCGATCCATATTTATAAACATCCTTTGATATCCATCCCTAAACATTCATGATTGGGTTTCAATCTGGAGGGGATTGTGGATTGCAGCATTGTCTGGCTGGAAAATCCAGTTTTTTCCACATAGACAAGGGCCTTCAGTAATTAGCGATGCCTTTCTTAACATGTCAATGTAATTGCAGCTGTTTGATGACCTTTTACCGCCTGTAACTCAAGAGTTCCATTGTACGAAAATGAACCCCAGACTATAATTGATCCACTTCCACTGTGTCATGTTGAGAAAATTTCTTTTGCGACATCTTTTGCATGCCAGTAATGCTGAAAACTGTCTGGGCCATCAAGATTGAATTTTTTTCTCGTCTGAAAACACTTTCTTCCATTTATCCACATCCTAAGTGTGATAATCGGAAGCAAATAGTAAACTGGAGGTTTTATGGTGAAGAAGAAGGTGAAGCCTCTGCAGCCATTTCAAGTTCTTAAACCCTTTCTTATTTAAATGCCGTCAAATTGTTCAAGAGCTGCATTCAGCTGATTTGATGTTAGACCCGAGTCTCTCTTAACTTCTCACGTAATGTGTCCGTCTAGAGATTTTATTGGCGCAGTCTTAATTTTTAGAAGCATACACACATGGATTTTTAATGAAGATAGCAATGATAGTTCTGCTATGGCCAGTTTCATTTGCAATGGCTTGTTGCAAAAGACCATGTCTTTGAAGTTCAACAATACTGCCCTATTCAAATTTTGTTAAAATTTTACCCATACCAATTTTAAAATCTGAAATTTAATACTGGAAATGAGCCACGTAGATGTCTACATGCCTGAAGCTATGGACACAATGACGAGTTCTAAAATTTTTGTCCACTAATTTGTTTTTTTCACACAGTCTTATCTTTATGACCAACCCAAAAAATCCTTTTTTCAATGTTTGTTTAAATCAATCAATTAAAAGCTTAAAATGTTCACTTGTTTGTTGATAAACTACATTTTCTAATTAAATGTAAATGTTTTTCAAATATATTTTGACTAAAGTAACAGTATTTTTTTTTTAACCCTTTTGTATCTGGTTTTAAGATTTTGACCAGGGGTGTATATACTGATATCATATGTAAAATTCGGTAGTTAGTTAAGTTTTATTAGTAATGACTTCAGCTGAAAATCAATAAGTAAACATGTACATTAAAGACTGTTAAAGAAAAATTATTAAAAAAAAATATGGAGGTGGAAGAGAGTTCCAGAAGCGAGATGGGCAATCTTTTTATTTATTTATTTTTTTAATCGTTTCACCCTATGCAAGGCAGTAATGCCACAAAGACACAATGGATTACTGAGTGTGAAAGAATAAGAAAAATGAGAAAGGAGCAAGAACAATAAAAGAAGAGGAATCCAGAAGGCAGCAGATAACGATGGATACTACATCTAAATTTTTTTGAAGATCAAAGTTAGCTGGAAAGCATGGAGCTGGAAGAGTTTTCCACAAGCAAGAAGTGCGAAAAAACTGTTACTATAGAACTTGCAGTTACATCTAGCCAATTCAAGTGTAAATTGATGAGACCTTGTTGCCAATCTAGTAGTGCATTTAAATTTACATAGTCTAGGTACCATAGTGAAGAGCTCATCCAAACAATTAACATGAAAGTATTTATAGAAAAGGCACAGGGAAGCAACTTTATGATGGTGTGAAAGTGACTGAAGCCAAGACACAAAGTCAGGATCAATAACATTGCTGATTTTTAGGATTTTTTTAAGAATCTCTAAATATATAGCAAGAATACCAGATCACATGTTGCAGCAATATTCAAAGCATCCATAAATGGTAGACTTATAAACATGCAAGATAGATTCTTGCAAGAAAAATTGTCTAGCATGACACAATGAACCAACTTGCTTAGCAGCAGACCTAGCAGTTGATTCAATATAATTTTTCAACTTCATGTCAGTCAAGAATGTTAGCTAGAGAAGGTGCAACAAGTTTAATTTTGGTAACAAAAGCCTGGTTTATTTAACATTTAAAGCACATTAATTCTGGTAGAACTAGAAGTTCTACCAAGATTTATTATTGGTAGACATAATCTTAATAATATGAGATATGCAGATGATACTGTATTGATGACAGACAAAGAAAACCGTTGGTACTACTAGACAAGGTATAAAAGGAAAGCAAGAAAAAAGGACTAATTATCAATTGTAAAAAGACAATATATGGTCGTTTGCAAGAGGAATAGCCCAAAATGCACTACAAATTGGAGGCTTCAAAATCAAGAAAACCTCTTGAACAGTCAACAAGTTGAGTAGAATTTTGGAAAAACCTGTAATTCACCAGAGATTAACAGGTAAAGAAGAGTCTATTATGTCAATTATCTTAAAAAAAAAAAAAAAAAAAAAAAAGGGGACTTGCTTCTTTTTAACTTAATAACAAAAACCAGCTTTTTATTTGGCCTTGAATACTGACTGTGAAATACTAAATTATTTCACTCACCAAGCAAGCTTAAAATCATATTTATAGCTTAGCATTAATTCAGTCACTGGCCAAATTAGGAATTATATAATCTATAAAGTAATTATTCAACAATACTTGGGAGAAAAAAAAAAAAGGAACAAAGTAAAAAGATTAAATAAGGAATACAAACATACATTAATAGATATGTGACGTGTTTATGACATTTAAAAAAAAAAAAAATCGTTTTATTCTCAGTCATCAGACATTTTTTTTTTTAGAACCAAGTCAATTTCTTCCTAAACTACAAATACATACATTTCATCTTTATAAATTTACTTGTAACATTTTATAAAAAAAGCTATCAAACCATATTCCACATATTCTCACTCATGCTGACAGTGTTTCCAGTCTAATCATTGAATAAAATTCCCCGATTTTGGGAGATCACATGACAGTAGGAAGAATATAGCTGTCCTTCAATACAGTTAAAAAGATAAAGGAGAAGACAGCAGACATTTTTAATAAAATTTTACTCATCCTAGAAAACATCTCACATCAATAATACTTAGAATTTATCATTTATTTTCAAACAATTTCCAATCTAAAAAAGCATATCAAACATGTCATTCAATGCATATCAAACTGCATTAGAAAATTCCATGATTTTGCTTAAAAAAAATAAAAATAAAAGTAACTATTTCTTTTTTGTATTTCATGATTTCTTTGTTTTCCAAGTTGGCAGTGAGCCCTGGCTGACATTCTGACCAATAACACTTGTAGAGATACAAAAGGCAATTATCTCCTTTTGTTTTTGATGAAGTTACATGGGTCATGTAATAACTGCTTAGTGATATCACTTCACAGAGTGATGAAAGTGGTCAGTCAGCTTCCAGGAATCAATTTAAGCATACTAAGAAGTGATGTCACTAAGCAGCCATTATGTGACCCATGTGGCGGCATCTCAACCAAAGGGAGAGAATCACCTTTTGTATCCGTACACATTCTTTGGATTACAAAAAAAATAAATTAAAATAAAACTATATTAGCTAAACCATAACAGTAAAAACTAACAAGAGACAATGGGCTAGTTGATGAAAGCATTGGTTTCTGAATTTGGTGAGAGTGATTGCGAGTTCAATCCCTGGGTCAAGCAAAATGGGTGAGCAATAACTGAGCAGTATTAAATAAGAACTAAATGATATCCCTAGATATGAACAGTGGAACAAGAACAATCTACCCTCATAGATTAAATAAAGGGTCCAGCTCAAAATTTCCTGTAGCTTAATTAGATTGATATGCACCAAAGGAAGGCAGAAAGGTGAAAACATTGTGATAACAACACCAACAAGTATGAGCACAACAGTCTGAATATAAATAATGTAAATAACTCTTCATCCAAGAAATTCAGACAGAAAATGAACATTGAAAATTACTTTGGACATCTAATGCAATTAATGATACTGACTCGTCTAAGAATTTCAGACAATATATAGTACTAGCAGTATAACCTGTCTTTGACGGCATCTTTCATTACTGGGAATTTTTGCCGAGCAGTTTGAGTTTAAAGTCAGCTCACTCCTCCCCCCCCAAAAAAAAATCAGTATTAGTAACAACATTTGGGTGCAACTGAGGCACATCCCCAAATGGCGGGGGTAACAATTTGAATGGGGGAGACCTTGAAAAGGGAACTGTATAATAATAATAAATAATATTGTAATAATTTAAGCTATTTATTTTTATTAAAGTTTTTATGAAATATATATATCCAAGAACAGATAGCAAATAGTAAAACGTTGCTGAGAGTTATAATGGACAAGAAGCAGTGGAGAGCCATTGACAACAATAATTTGGACTCAAAACCGGCACTGAAGAATTAGCTATGAAACAAAAAAAAATTTCATTGAAATCGGATGTAAACTGTGGAAATAAATAAACAACATCCAATCACACACACATATTTTGAAAATTATAGATATAGATAGTATGGCTGGACACTCATTTCCAAGTATGCATCTTAACTAGGGTAGCTAGCTAATCCCAGTTTTCATTTCTCCAACAAGAGCCAACCTGTGGATTATACTACAAATATACTGACCGGGCCATAATTACATTTTCTAGGAGAGAGCTTATGTTGACTGCCAAATATTTCCTTGTAGGGAAATGGCTAATATTACCATTGCACTCTGGCATAATCACCATTTTGAACAAGGCCAGTATGCTTAAAAATGACTTTTCACTTCATGCTACCACAACCGTCAGTGGTTATTGAATTGTTTTTTCTATCTAGTTTCCCCTCAAGGCCAACATATGGATATAGTTTTCAGGCCCTTCCAAACGGTTTCAAAAAGTATGATCATCTCCCTAGGCTGATATTATCAAGAAGTTATCTCCTTGAGAAATGGTGGGATTCAAACTTGGGACTCATGGTCAGAACACTAATGTTCTAACCATTTAGTCACTTTTGTTTTGCATATTGAGAGAAAAGACCATTTTTATATTGAACAAATTAAACAGTAAACATTTTTG
>OZ038481.1:117449869-117482369 GCA_964036315.1 Acanthosepion esculentum
TCATCTCTAATTTTCAATAAAAACGTTTTTATTTTGTGTGAAAATGATTAATATATTCTAGGTCCACTATAATTTCAATCTAATTTATTTCTCTCTCTCTCATATATATATATATATATATATATATATATATATATAGAGAGAGAGAGAGAGAGAGAGAGAGAGAGAGAGATATAGATTTTAAAGTTTTTTCCGCAAACATTACAGTAGCATTTTAATCATATCCTCCCCCTATAAGTCCATAAACAAAAGACTCAAAATATGCATTATACAAAGATTATTAAAGTAAAGTCTTTAAAAGTTTGCCTAGAAACTTAACTGAATATATTAGCAGTTGGAGAAAATAAACTGATAATTTTGAGTAAAATCTTTTTCAAATTTCTTTCATCTTCTTTTTCTTTTTATTATTTGAAAAAAAAAAAATACATATTCTTTAGTACCAAGTATAATAGCAATTTTTCTTAAGGAGATGAACTATTGAAATGAAATAAATGAACTTGAGGTTTGTTAAAATAAATATCATAAAAACGCGTAAATAGAACAAACTTTAAATTATTCAAATTTATATCAATGCAGATCCTATACACATGGTGTAATGTTTAATTATTCTACTTTTATTCAAAAAGAAAAAAAAAAGAAAAAAAGGAAGACGAAGAAAAACAAACAAATGAGCTAGTGATGCAAAATAGGCCTTGTTTAAAGAATTGGAAATAGACATTATTACATGAATAAACATTTTATATATATATATATATATATATATATATATATATATACACATATATATATATATATTTTAAATAAAAAAAGACCACTTTAAGGTTCCATATAATAAATTATTTCACCACAGCCCTTTTAAAGGACCGTGGATCATCAGATTTTATTTCCAAAGGTTGAAAATAAAATCTGATGATCCGCAGCCCTTTAAAAGGGCTGTGGTGAAATAATTTATTATATGGAACCTTAAAGTGGTCTGTTTTTATTTAAATTATTAGCTCTGATTTACATTGAGCTCTCTGGATTTTATCTACCTTGAGTCTACCCATACGGATTACCTAATTTTTCGTAAACTAAATATATATATATATATATATATATTTTGTCATCCACAGACAGACTGTTTTGGTTTCGCTGTTTCACAGCTCATCAGTGTGGTTAGACGTACAGTTGCCTCTAGCTAGGATTGAAACCCGGAAACATAAACACATTCTGTGTTAAATGTATAAAGAAAGAGGTTTGGGAATATTAAGTTATGTAATAATTTTGGGTATATTTTTTTTAACTTAACATGCTAAACAATTTCTGCATACCAAACACTGAATTACCTCCCTTACATTTCTCTCACAGCCTCATATTCTGAAACATTTGTTTTTTTTGGTCTATCATTTACTGATCTTTGTTTTTAGCCATTGTCAGACTTATTGGTTTACAACTATTGAAGTGGGTTTATATTTTTTCTTTATTCACAAGAAACAGTAGAAAATTTCAAATGCATTTCCGATTATTTTTCGCTTTATTTTATTTCGCTTTGTTTATATAACTTAAAAAACAAAAGAAGGGTTTATGAGGCCAGGTAAAGAAATTTACGTTCATGACATGATCATGAAAAAAATGTCAAAGAATAAAGTACGATATTCAAATGAATTGGATTTTTACCAATAAAATATTTATTTAGTTACTTACTGTTACTCATACTTGTTATACTTGGACTACACAAGTTCAGTTCAGTTTTTCAGCATTTTTAAATGAATAAAAAACTCAATAGGAAATGAATTGTTGGAAATTTATTTTAATTTTTATTTATACACGTTTATTTTTCTTTAATGTTCTTTTTTTTCTTTTGCTTACAGGCACTCAACGTGTACGTATATGCACGCTTTAGTCTTGAAAATATTCTCAAAATTCAATCAAAATTTATATTTCGTTTGAAGTTTTTAAAACTTTTTTTAATCATTTTTTACCCTAAGCAAGGTGATAAAGCCACTAAGACGCAAAAGGGAAAGGAATCAGAATAAAATATTTTTAAACTTTAGCTTTTTCTAGTTTTAATTTAAATATAAGCATTTTTTCTCTTTTGGTTTGTGAAAATATTTTAAAAATCGCCAAACTATTTAAAAAAGTAAAAAAAATGTTTCTTTTTTTGCTGTTAGTGTTGTTTCATTTGGAAATAAAAACGTGTGTACTTGTTCGTAATTAATATTTAATTCAGTTCAGATTCATCAACAATTTCTGTTTTAACAAAGAAAATATTATTTTTCTCAATACTTTTTATTTCCTTTTAAAAAAAAAACTAAAATTTATAATCAAATTGCTAATGTTTGTTTAATAAATGTAAAACTTTATCAACAGCCTGTCAAACACTTTATAAGACGAGAAAATATATCACACCTTTTCACATTAAAAAATTCATTCTTAAAAACAAAAAAAGATAAATTAATTATCATCAATGGAAAGATAAGTTTCTTTTACTTACCTTCTAAGATCAAACTGCATCTTTTCATGCCCGTCAGGTCAGTTCTTCCTCGTCTGTTTTCTTTTGACCTGTGACAAGTGGTTTTCAATTTTGATTTCTCTTCTTGACGTCACAGAGAAAAAGGTTAAAAAAAAAAAAATAGTTAAACTTAATATTTCATAACTTTGAAAAAGTGAAAAAGTTTTCTAAAAATTTTGAACTAAAAGTGATTGACGTGTGGCAAAAAAAAAAAAAAGCCTCGCAAAAAAAAAAAAACTGTTACCAAAGAAAAAAAAAGAAAAGAAAAAATACACTAAATTTAAATGGGTTTCACCTAGTAAGTGAAAAAAAAAACAACTCTTTCATGTCGATAAATAATGATAATAACGGCGAGATGACAGTAAGGAATAAAATAATTTATAAGCAACTTTTTCCGTCCCCCGAGGTTTGTTTTTGTGCTTTTTTGTTTTTTGTAGATCCAGTCTGAGAAAAATAAAATGTCAAGCAAGAGTCAACAACTTGAGTTTTATTTTTCTTTCTTTTTAGTCACTAACAAAAATAATACAACTAAGTTTTAGTGAATTAAAAAAAAAAAGAGGCTATATTTTGTGGGGAGGATTGTTTTAAAATTTTTATTTTAAATGTTTGACATACACATAGCATTATTGCAGGTGCTTGGTTAAAAAAACGTCGGGGCAAAATAAGTTATCGAATCCGAACATGAACACAAAAAATTAACTTTCTTTAACAACAGGTCAGTATTTATTAATTAATAAATAAGAAACGTCTTTGTTGATCTGTTACATTTGCTGTTAAAAATAATTAAAAAAATATATAAATTTGTTAGGCTCTAACAAAACAGCTGTTAGGATTTCTCAATCAGAACACACACTGGGCGCACGACTACAAAAATCTCTTCTTTAATTAATTTTATTTTTAAATAATAAATAAAATAATCCAGAACATTTTCGGTGAAAAAAAAAAAAAAAGAAAAAAAGCGTCACGGCAATTTGAAAAATGCAAATTAAAAATTAAGAATAGCGAATCGTCCAAGAAATTCGGTTTATTTACATTATTTGTTTTCTTCTTCCTTCTTGGATTAAAATTAACAGCAGCGCGAACGTTGTTGGGGTTTTTCTTTTCTGTTTTTTGTAGCTTAAAGAAAAATAAACTCTCCTCCGCGAATTATTAAATTTACAAAAAGTGAATGTCGTGAAACGGAGAAGCAAAATACAAAAAAAAAAAAAAGAAGTGTAGATCTTTGGAAGAATGTTTGTACCTTAATCAAGAAAATGTAGAATCATAAGAATTGTTTATGGTTGTTGATGTTTTATCTCAAGACTACATCCGTTTTCGCTAAAATAAAAATACTCCTCATCATCATCATCAGTGCGGTCACGTGACGGCCAGTTGATGCCAAACACGTCAGGCTAACTTTGTTTCTGGATTGGTTTCTTTCGACCGGAAGTAAAAGAAAGTGACCGTGCTTGGACCCGGAAGTGGTTTTTTCTACCACATGTTGAAAGGCAGTGTTAGAAATTTAAAAAAAAAAAAAAAGGTTTGTATGCTTTTCACGGGGCTCTTATCTAAAATCTGTTCCGCCCTACAGTGGCCACGACTACCTAAGACAAGCAAATGACCACTCATCCGAGTGGGTTCCCCACGTTAAATAACTGACCTTATGTCGTATCCTTTACAGACTCAACAATGAGGGGTAGCAAGTAAATACCGGCGCTGTTATCTCATAAAGATCATTTTGGGGGCACGACTACCTTGTAGTAGTAATAGCAGTAGCAGCAACTAAATGAGAAAAGGACTACCGTGTGCATGTAAATTTAATGTGCATGCGTGAGTCCACTTTGTAAAGTACTCCCCATTATTGGGTACGAACGACGAGAGAGCTTTCATTAATTCCCAGATGTAGTTTTTTTTTTTTTTGGTGGCTTAAAAATCATTTCATCTATGTGGAAAGATCGATTTCTTTCTTTTGCTTTTCCTCTCTAAATGTCATCTTTCTTTCTTTTCATAAAAATCATAATTTTTAAATCAATACACAACTAAAAGAAGCCTTTAATTAATCACATAGAAATTATTTTTTTAAATAAGGAGACAACGTTTTTAAATGCAACCAGAAACAAACTGAACTGGAAGATTTTTTTATATCGACTTTTTTTAATCAACTAACAGAACTGCTTGAAATGGTCCAGTACATGGACCGAGGTATAAACATCAGCCTCTCTTCGAATATTTAGAAATGTTAAAAAAATACATGCCAAGTCTCCAGTAATTCTCTCAGCCCCTACCCACATTACACCCGTGCATATATCTGTCTGTGCCTGTGTAGCAGTAGTTATAAACTTTTCTTTAAAACGGATTTTATCTGAATTTTATTTTATAGGACATCTCACTGTGTAGTACTTATTACTGATTATCTGGCCTTGTAGATTATTCACCTAGTGCCCTACAAATATGGCTTTGTTTTTTGTATTAAAGCTTATTAAACAAAACTGGATCTTGTAACAAAGCTTATTTCATCATATTCTTGACTTGAATGACTTGCTGAAAGAAAGTAACATTTTTACAACAACTGAAATGTTGATGATCATATCCTCAATTTAAAAACTGACACCTTTTTTTCATATTGTGACCATTTTTCTTAAGGTTCATATTTTCTTGATATTTGATAAAATTGGAAATTATCAAGCATATCTCTGAAATTTTCACTTTCTAAAATTAATCATTGTTTAAATATATGGATAAGAAAAAAAATTATATATACAGTGTAACCCAGATATAAGAGACCTTGATATAAAAGAGGAACCCGGATATAAGAGAGATTTTCTATGGTCCCAAATTAGAGCCATACTGACCTAAACAAAATAGACCAAACCCGGATATAAGATAAACCCGGATATAAGAGACTTCTTCTCCGGTCCCGACAACTTTCTTATATCCGTGTTACACTGTATTATAAAATAGTCATTTTAAAAAGAAATCAATAAAGTTAATGTAAGTAATGGCTAATTCACTTCGCAAACAGATTAAGGCATTAACTTACTGACCACTCACTGAACAACGTGGTCCTTGTTTTTATTAATTGTACTGTGGATTAGAAGATGTTTGGTCCATACAGTTTGACGGCACTTTCGGTGAATATATATGCCATCTTCAGACATAGATGTTATTTTTTTCATCAATTTCAGGTAATTTCAAGTAAAAAATTCCAAGACGAAAATGATTGTTACTTATCGAAAGATTTTTTATTAAAAAGTGTACTGTTATTAACAGTTAAGAATATTTTTTGAACATGCAGAAATGCTAGATTTTTTAATATTGTAGTAATGTAGTAATTAAAAATTTCTATTATTGAAAGTGTTTTTTTTCTGTTGATGTGACTTTGAGTATTGGTTCAATAATTAGAGAAATGTAGAAGATTCCAGAAATTTTCTTTTATACCGCAGATCAAATGTTTTAAAATTAAGAAATAATGTGGCTTAATTAATATTATAAAATATTTATAATATTAATTAAACCACATTATTTCTTAATATGTATATATATATATATATATATATATATATATATATATATATTGTGCATTATTTACATTATTCAAATTGTTATCCACATCTCCATTGCCATATTCACAACGTTTTGGCTCTTGTACACACCGTCCTTCTTCAGGTGATTGGAATTTCAAACTGAACCATTTATTTCATCCACTGGGGTAGATTGTTCTAGTTCCACGTGCCATGCCTCTTCCAAATGTCTCAGTTATTTCCCTTTAACTCAACTCTCTAAGTTTTGGTTCACCACTGCGTGGCCTGGTATTGAATTCACAACTCATTGCATCTAGTTTGAAGAAAGCCGGAGCGTACAATGGCCGAAACGTTGTGAACATGGCAATGAAGTTGAGAACAGTTCGAATAATGTAGATAATGCAAGTAATCATAATAACTCATCTCATATATATATATATATATATATATATATATATATATATATATATATATAATAACTGCCCACTCATAGTCAAGGATACCCGTCTACTGGGCCAGCTAGCCAATTCCTACTGCAGAAGCTCGCTCAGGCACATTTTTGTGTTTGCTCAACTCCCACAGAGCCCACCTGTGGTTTATACTGCAACTATGCTGAGCAGTTACAGTTTCTGCGAGAGAGCGTGTTATTTAATGTGATCAACAATTTGAACAAGGCCAGCACGCTCATGCCCTCAGCCATGATGACTTATGACTTCATGATAGCACAGCTATCGATGGCCCCCAAGAGTTCCGTCTACCCAGTTTCACTCACAAGGCTTTGGTCAACCTGTGGTATGGTTTTCAGGCCCTTTCCAAAGGAGCCACATGCTGGGATCAACCTCGAACCCATCCAATAACAAATCGACCCTGGTGAGATTCGATCCCAGGTCTCATGGTCTGAAAGCAAACATTCTAACCATGCAGCAATGTGCCCACATGAATATATATATATATATGTGTGTGTGTTTGTGTATATATATATATATATATATATATATATATATATATATATATATATATATATATATATATATATATATATATATATATATATAAATAAATCATATCCCCCCCTGCAAGGCAGTAAAGCCACTGACACAAGTGGCTATTCACTGTGGAAGTATAAGAAAATCTAGAAACATTATTAAGACGCTAGAAAAATAGAGGAGTAATCAAGAAGACAGTAAATAACGATTGACATTGCATTTAAATATTTGAAGATCGAAGTTGGCTTGAAAGCAGCGAATCAGAATAGTGTTCCACAAGTGATAAATGCAAGAAAAAAAACTGTTAACATAGAAATTATATTTTAAGACATTTTTTTATGTTTATGCATTCATTTTATAAATACAAATATTTAAGTAAATGCTCTGTTTATAATAAACACTATTAATGAAATTTCCAAGAAATTTTCATAGAAAATATTCGTCCTCCGACAGGAATATAACCTGTATCCTATACGGAACCATCATATACGTGCTTTTACCGATTGAGCCACAGAGGAGCATTTTGGTTAGCAAGGTCGATTTTACTGTTTTTAAACTACAATTCTTCATGATTTTCTCTCGTACATTCATATCTGCCTGATGCGTATCCAAATGTAAACATATGACGTCACACATTATGAAATGGACAAAATCCAACAATTACTTTAAGAACGCATAAACATAAAAAATGTCTTAAAATAATTGTCGGACTTTGTCCATTTCATAATGTGTGATGTCATTTGTTTACATAATAGAAATTATAGTTACATCTAGCCAATTCAACTGCAAACTGATGAGACTTTGCTGTCAATCTAATACTGCCCAGAAATTCATAAAGCCTATCAAAAAGTTCATCCAAACAATTACCATGAAAGTATTTATAGAAAAGTCACAGGGAAGTTACATTATGGCTGCGGAAAAGTGACTGAAGCCAAGATGCCAGGACCAGTAATATTGATGATGATTCTTTTAGTTTTATCAAGAATCTCTAAGGATACTGCAGAAGCACCAAACTCTATCTGGTGGCAATATTCAAAGCATGGACGAATGGTAGACTTACAAATATATAAGATAGATTCTGGAGAGAAATCACAATGACACAGTAAACCAACTTTTTTAGAAGTAGACCTGGCAATGGATTCAATATAATCTTTTGACTTCATGTCAGCCAAGAATATAAGCCTGAGAAGGTGCAACGAGTTACACTGATGGAGGTTAGTATCAGCCTTGATGATACGAGACAGAAAAGGGTCATTCAGGTGATAGAAGGTTTGTTGGAAATTCCTGAATTGTCTTATGTTTACCATTCTGGTAGATTCTCATCCAAATTTAAATCATATATGGGAAAAAAAAGGTGTCAGTTTAAACTGACATCAGGGGGATATGAATTGAAGGACATTGTAATGAAGATCAGCATTATTAAATAATGTTCTCATAATTAAAACTTTTGTACACTTCAAGTCAGATGACAATCAGCTAAATAAATGGCATAGAATCACACATTTTAACAGGTTATTCATCTTTCTTTCTTTCTTTTTCTAATCATTTCATCCCAAGCAATGCAATAATTCCACTATGTTGCATAAGGTTACTGGTAGTGAAAGAGAGTGAGAAGACATTAGTGAAGAAAAAAGATAATAAAAGAACATGATTCAGGAAGACAGAAGATGGCGGATAACATTGCCTTTAGACTTTTGCAGATTGTAGGTAACAGGGAAGGAAGAAATTGGAAGAAAGTTCCACAGGCTAGAAGTGTGAGAAAAGAAACTATTAGGATAGAACATAGTTGCATCTAGCTAATAAAATTAACTCCAATAAATAAATAGTGTTTATTATTATTGAAAATACTGTATAAAATATGCATAACAAGACATATAATGTTTAAAACATTTTCTAAAAACAGAACTGTGATAACCATTTTTGACCCTCACCCGTAGATGTGCAGTTGAAATGCACTGAAACCAAGTTGCATCTTTGTAGTGAGTAAAATGGTTTTGTCTATATGATAAAATTATAATAAATAAATAATATATATATATATATATATATATATATATATGTGGAAAATTTAAATTTACACATTAACCTAACGTGTGAAACAAAATAAAATAAAAAAATCATAATACCTTCTAACTGTCTCATGTCTTGTCATCACTTCAATGGTAATTTGATATAAGTTTTAAGCAATGTCTAAATTCTATCTGTTTATGTAAATTATAATCTGACAAAATTCTACTTTAAGTTTCTTTCTTCTTGGAATATTGATTTTCATTTATAATATTTAATAAAAATAAGTTTTATTTTGTCTGAAATTAGCCAACTTATAAAATATATTTTAATGATATGTCTGATATGATTTATTATGGTAATGGTGACATTATTTATTTCCTTATAAAGAAACATTTGACACTCATTGATCAAACAACTAGTGTTACTGTCAACTGGAATTTATAAAATCTTTCTCTTAAAATTATCTTTTAAGGAAAATGTGTTTCTAAAGTTCAGTAACTTTTACCACTCTTTCTATTATTGACAGGGATTTCCTTCCTAACCTTTGTGTAGTGTGGAAAGTCAAAGCCTTGATTATATCATTATTTTCTCTTTTAGTTACATGTGCTATCCATTTCTGTTGTTGCTGCTGTGGGAAGTCTTCAAGTGATGTGGTTTCTGTTATTTGGTAATATTCTTTATTGATTATTCTGTAGCACCAGTCTGTGAAATCTGATGAACTGTGTTCATTATGATCTACAGGGTTCATTAACTTGAAACCATTTTTCATCATATTTTTTTTATTGGGACTCACTACATGACAACCATATGAGAGTCTAGATCTGACAAGTTCATGACTCAAGTTCTTAGTTTAATGTTTCAGTTTTGTAGTGTCTTGTGGTTTTGGATAAAACTATCCCAGCGCAAATTATTCTATGTCCAATTTTTTTATCCCCTAGACTAAATTTATTTTAAGGGATCCATAGATTGACATATTTGAAGTGTTTAGTATTTATCAATTTTACATCTTGAATTTTTATCATAGATTCAGCTTTCATTCCAATTCCAGATAGAATTTTTGTTTTTTTAACAAATTTTAATTTCTGCAGATTTTCATAATTATTAAAGAGGCACATGACACAATTGGTACTTTTGTCAGAGTTAGCTCCTCCTCAGTTTCCATAATCCTTCAACAGGGGTCTCTCTCCCCTGGCTATAAATACTGGCTGACCCTTCTCTCTCTCTCTCTCTCTCTCTTTTCCGACTCAGGCCTTGGGCCGCTACCTCGCACGGAGACGAGGAAAAATCGTTCTTTTTCCACTTATGCCAATATGTGACCTCTCACAGATACAGCGTGCTCTAAGAACAATACACGTACGTACGAACACTTACAACACACGCACATAATTTCTCCATACAAACTCTATGTAACTGTTCATGTCTTTGTGTAATTCGTTATTAATATATATTTGTTTACCCTTCGGTCTTGTTTGTTTCCTTTGTCTTCTTTGGACTTAATTAAAGTCCAACATTCACATGTAGCTGGACCCGCCAGCAGGAAAGTTTAACCTTCTGATATCTCTTCATATCTTCACCCCCACGGTCCGCTACACTATTTCATTGATATTGAGGTTTACAAAGCTCAGCTTAGATCTGGAACCAAGCCAAGAGTATGGGACACCTAGTGAAGATAAAAGCTCAATAGTAATGGCCTACTAGAATAGCTAGAATCAGAATTAGTCAATAGTTCTTTGGTTCATTTAAGCAGGGTCCTCAGTTTCTTCTTCATAGGGGATTTTTAACTACGACTCAAATTACACTACCAACTCTCATTGGTATAAAGTCCTATATTATTTGATGTTCGAATATGTGTACAAGAAGCATGGTCAGACCAGAATTCTGTACATTTTATAACAGTATCTGCATGATAAATGCTAAAAGAAAGAAAACAAGGTTTTGTTTAAGCAAAATTGAGACTTGCTCTTATCACAACTACTTCATTCAAAGGCCTAAAAAAACTGAGAAAGATCTGTAGGCGAGACAGGAAGCTATTAAATTTGCCACTCTTCAGTTTGTTGTGATAGCAAAAAGACATTAACTTTGGTTAGAAACAGCACAAGAAAGTGTGAAAAGATCTGAAGTCAATATATTTTCTTTTCTATTTTTCTTCCCTCTCCCCTCCTTGACACATGCATGTTTCTTTTTTACCAGCTTTCATATTGCTGTTATTTACTTTTGTTTCTTTGTTGTATTTTTTTTATATTTTTATTATTTTTTCTTTTATGCTTTCTTTCTTTCTCTAAGTCTGTTATTCTATATTTTCTCTTTATTTTAATTTCTTTTATATCGTTTTACTCTCTCTCTCTCTCTCTCCCCCTGTTGCCTTTCTTCTTTTTTATTATTTTAAAGTTTCCCTTCTCTTTCTTTCAGTATGTTTCTCTATTTTTCCATCTTTCTTGTTTCTTTCTTGACCATTTTATCATTTTTTTACATTTTCTTTACGCATCTTCATTCAAGTAATTTATCTCATTTCATTAGATTTGCTTAATTGATTTCTTCTTTGCAACACTCAATATTTACAAGATAAGGAGACATGCATTGTAACTGCTTTTAAGCTCCTCCAATGATAACAAGACGAAGCAGCCACTATTGTTTTCGGCTGAAATTTATAAAATCTTTCTCTTAACCTTTTGCGCCCTGACCACCACTCTACTGTTGCTGGAGAAAAATTACGTAATGCCCAGTCACCGGTTGAACAGTCGTAAAAAAAAAATGGCCTAATGCCCAGCCACTGGTTGAACAGTGGGTAAACACTTGTAAGTATTTTTGTATCTATCGTAAAACATTACATACTAATTATTAGTGAATTTTGAGTCAAGAGCTCAGGCAGAAAGAGTTAAAATTGTTCAGGAACACAGGGCTCAAAGGGGTTAAAACAATTTTCCAGGCAAATAGATTTCTCAAGTCCAGTAGCTGTTATTGCTAAGTTTTATCAAATATTCCAGAATAAGAGAATAAATTACTCAAGCAAATCGAACAAAACAAGATACATTACTCTACCGACCAACTCTATCACAATTGAAAAGATTTTATCTAAACTTAACATCAAATTTGTTATAACTACATTTAAAACAATAACAGATTTAATAGAAAACAAAATAATAATAATAAGCTAATTCATAGTTCCACAATACTATGTGGTCTCTGAGCATCAAACAGCCTTGGTCCAATGACAAAGGCCAGTCAAGGTAATTGGAATCTACCTGTGCTGCATACAATTTGAGTAGTCTGATGGTAAGACACTGTCATGCCGTTAAAGCTTAAAATGATAAACATAAGTAATGGAAATAATTGATGAATACTTCTCTATTGTTGATAATATCAGGGTTCAAGCAGATCATAAAGGGAAAGAAATGATGATCCTTGATCATGTTAACTCAGATCTAACTACTTATTCCGTATTCTGAACATACTGAACTTTTCAGTTAGTTTCCTCTTGTGGCCTTTCTCATAAAATGTCAATTCCCCAGCTGCTACATTGTCTGAGAAAAATGGCAAAAGATGATTGGACAGTAAGAAATAACAATGAAAACAGCTGTTTCCATAAAATTCAAATTCTATCCATTGACTTCAAAAGTCATGATACCAGGCTTACAAAAAATGATTTGGTGAACAATTTTATTTTCCTTTATTTTTCTAATTTTACTGCTGATTGTAATTTATTTTTTATTTATGGAAAGAAAATGACCCATCATATCATTTCCACTAGAACAGAATTAATCATTCCATTTGGAATAGAATACATAGAGTTATATGTAGAATTGGATGGAGAGACTTCAACAGATTAAAAGAGACTTCAGAAAAAAGAAATTCAGAACATAAAACACGATAGATTGATTGGTTTGTTTTTTACAGGTTATCAACCTTTTGCAAGTTATTTAAAGTCAGAAAATAGTTTTAGATTGCAAGAATCTTTTTTCAGATATAATAATGAGTTAATAATACAAGTTTTACTAATTAACCCATAGCTGGGGAGATAATAGGTAGTCATACCTTTCCCAAGGATATGTGCAGATTATTTAAAACAAGAAAATATTTTAGATTGCAAAAATCTTTTTTCAGATATAATAATGATTTAGTAATACAAGATTTACTATTTAGCCCATAGCTGGGGAGATAATAGATAAAGTCATACCTTTCCCAAGGATATTTGCAAATTATTTAAAACAAGAAAATATTTTTAGATTCTAAGAATCTTTTTTCAGAGATAATAATGATTTAGTAATACAAGTTTTACTAATTAACCCATAGCTGGAGAGGAGATGAGGTAGATTCATACCTTTCCTAAGGGTATTTGTGCATTAACAAGAACAACTAGAATTTGAACTTGGCTCTCTGATTAACAATTTCGAGCCATTACCCATTACACCACCCACACATCCATGCTTACAGCACCTGGTATTCTCCAGCAGGCACCCACCCAGCCTCAATGTTGCTTAAGTTTAGTGATCATACAGGAAACAGTGTTTCAATGTAAAGTGGCTGTAAGCTGATAAAACTCACATATTTGATACAATAGTTTATAAAGCAGCTGGCATTTTAGGAATGAAAAGTGAAAAACAATTTTTAATTACATTTTAAGGATACTAAGATTTTTTTAATAATTTCTTTTATGAGGTGAATTATTAATTTTCAGCTGCTCTTGGAATTTGTTGGAAGGAAACATAAAGGGAGATAACTCCAAAGTATTGTAAGAGTTACCCCACTTGCTTTGGACATCGTGATGTCAGACGTCACGTGTGGCAATACAGGGAGAGATCCAAGATGGCGGACTACACCGGGACACGTGTGGCAAACGTCTCTCCATATTTCACTAATTCTTTTGTAGAGTAGTATTAACTCAGTTTATCTAGTAATTAATAAAATGCTGTAAACCTAAAAAACGTTTTTGGTATTTATTTCCAATCAACAAATGCATTGCTCGGTCCTCAGAACTCACGCAGACATAACAGAATTAAAGTGAATATACTGCTAAAAAGAAGCTATGGAGGTTGACAGGTTGTAGATTTTGTGTATATGTTTTAGGTGAAGGTTGTAGATTTTGTGTATATGTTTTAGGTGAAGGTTGTAGATTTTGTGTATATGTTTTAGGTGAAGTTTGTAGATTTTGTGTATCCTCCAAATCTATAAATCAACCATTTGCCCTTGCATGGAGTATTGCTGCCATATATGGTCTGGAGCCCCTGCTGTTTGCCTCAGGGTTCTTGATAAGATCCAGAGACTGATATGCAATGTAATTGGCCCTGATCTGTCATCTCGTCTGCAGTCGCTCTCTCACATACGCGCCGTTGCCTCGCTCTGTCTTTTTTACAAATACTTTCATGGTAATTGCTCCAAGGTGCTGCTTTCGCTTGTCCCTAGTCCTCATGAATTTAAACGTCCTACGAGGCTGGCATCCCATTCCCACCCCTTCACCATTGAAACTGTTAGATGTAGACGTCTCTTCTACTCCAATAGCTTCATGTCTCGCACATTTCGCCTGTGGAACTCCCTTCCTTATTCCTGTTTCCCTGACAAATATAATCTCCAACTATTTAAGTGTAACGTCAATCGACATCTCCAGTTGCCTTGATCTATCCACTTCCCTTCTTCACATCCTTTCCCCTTTCATTCCTATCTGCTCTCGCTCCAAATCTTCTGTAACCCCCTTGCCTTGATCGATCCACTATCTTTCTCCACATCCCCTCCTTTACCACTCCTATCTGCTCTTCCTCCAAACCTTCTGTAACCCCTTGTGTGCTAGTGGCTTCCAGCCTTGCTTGGGGTGATAAGCTTAAAAAAAAGAAAAAGTATGTTTTAGGTGAAGGTGCTTGTTCAGTATGTAAACAAAGAGGATAGAACAAGCATACAAAACATGAGTTTTTACATAAGGATTTATTATTCTTCTCATGGTGACTTTTCAATGCCTCTTCGGTATGTCTGTTTTCATTGTTAGTAAGGAGAATTGTAGTTTAAAAACAGTAAAATCGACCTTGCTAACTGAAACTCTGCGGCTCACTTGGTTAAGACACATCAGGCTGTATGATGGTTCCGTATAGGATACACATTCGATTCCTGTCAGAGGAAGCAATTTTTCTATGAAAATTTCTCGGACATTCAGACCGGTAAATGTTGTTAATACTGTTTATTATAAACGGACCATTTATTTAAATATTTGTACCTATAAAAAGAATGTATAAACATAAATAATATGTGATATGCAAATGAAACTCTGCTGATGGCTGATACAGAAAGAAAACTACAAGACCTCCTAGACAGAGTAGTAGAAGAAAGCAGGAAAAAAGGACTAACTATCAACTGTAAGAAGACAAAAAATCTGGTCATCACCAAGAGAAAAAGCCCAAAATGCAAGTTACAAATTAGAGATGTAAGTGATTTAACATAGGATGGAAAATGAAACGCCAAGATCTGAACACGCATTGGATTGGTGAAAAAAGCATTTCAAAAGCTAAACGAAGTGCTGAGAATTGGAATATTTTTCTTAGAAACAAAGAAAAGACTGCTGGATTACTATATGATATCCATCCTGTTTTGGTAACCGCAGTTGAGGAGTTCGGGGATAGTAAGCACTGGCCTTGATTACAAGATGAATATTGAAAATTCCATGGACGGAACAAGTGTCTGCAATGAGAAGGTCTTAAAGAAAACGGAAAGAACACTTACATTTAGATTCAGGAAATGATACCTGAAATTACTTGGACACATAATGAGGAAGGAGGGCATGGAAAACTTGACACTGACAAGGCATATTGAGGGCAAGAGAAATACTGCCTTAACAAAAGGGGAAGATCTGTTGTCTGTGTCAACGTTCCAATTCAGATATCTTGGTATTATTTATAAGGGTTTGATAAGACAATTTATTTTTAAAACCATTTTTTGGAGAGCATTTTCATATAATATAGAATCGAAACGCCGAGATCTGAACATGTATTAGATTAGTGAAAAAAGCATTTCAAAAGCTAAGCAAAGTGCTGAGAAATGGAAAAGTTTTGGAATAATCAAAGAAAGGTGTACTGGATTGCTATGTGACAACCATCCTCTTACATGGCACTGAATGTTAAACAATCTCTCCATGGATGAGGAGAAAATTGGAGGCAGCAGAAATATGGTACTACAGAAGGATACTGAGAATTTCCTGGATAAAGTGTAAGCAATAAGGAAGTCTTAAAAAATGGCAACAGAACACTTATACTCAGAATCAGAAAAAGACAGCTGAAATTCCTTGGACACAATGAGGAAGATGGGCTTGGAAAACTTAACAGTCACAGGGCATATTGAAGGCAAAAGAGACAGGGGAAGGCAGCAAGCCACTTACCTGACAAGTTTGCCTGAATGGATAGTAGAATAGGGGTAGGAGCCCTAGCAAATGGAGAAAACTGCTAAGGGCCACAAGGGATAGGAATCTGTGGAGAGCTATGATCGCACACATCGTGACAGGACACAACACAAGAAGTGATTAACATGCTAATATCTAACAGATTGCTAGTACGAAAGAATATTTAATCAATTTGTTTTTTTTTAAACCGAAACTAAAGTTAGTAAATATCAATAATCAATTAAAAATAGAATTTCTCTTGATTTAAAAGTGGTAAATAATGAAACAGTGTATTTTAAAGTAACAGGAACATAGACAAAAACCCAAGGGACTGGCTAAGCAACGATTGAAATGTTTAAAGAATTTTTCTTTTCAGAGAAGTTTTTTTTTTTATTTAAATCTTTAATCTATAACTTAAGGGACACAGACAATAATGATTTACTTTAGATAAAAACATACTGATTCAATGATGGCTACAACAAAATATACCAAGTTAATTTAGCTTGTTGGTGGCTTTTATTTTTTGTCCCCACTTTCTTTAGTTTATTTCCACATCCCCTCCCCTGTTAGGTGACCAGAAATGTTATTTCCCTGGTGGATGTGGGACACTTTTCGTTTTCCAAGTGTGTTTTTTCATATTTGTTGTAGTGTCTGAATGAGTGTGTAATTATGGGTGTGGTTGGTTGAATGACTGGTTTTAATTTATCTAAGTCCCACGTAAATTTAATTCAGTTAACTGATATTTCTGCCACTATTAAGGATTGTGATTTTTTTTTATTACTAACACCATTTTGTTTAGTTTCTTGTACATATAGTATTATGCATAGTGTAAATATTCATCGGGTTTTCATTTTTAAAAGTTGTTATTTTTATTTCCCACTCATCATAGACAAATTTTACATATGGGACTAGTTAGGAATTCATAGAGTCTTTGAGATATTATGGTGGTTGTAATAAGAATGGCAAGTAAGAATGTGGTGTTTTGGTGCAAGGAATATTATATAGTTTGTTTGGGTCAGTGGTTGTGGCTAGCTAAGTTTTGAAGATAAAACAGATGAAGACCAGCATTCCTCATCCCCACCTTTAGCCTTGGGCCACATTTTTTGTATTTATGCAAAAAGAAATATTATGGCGACATGAAAATACTTACCGGACACAGGAGTTAACCATAGCCAATGATGGTCTAGTGAGGCATGGTTAATGCCCTGTGTTATAAGTGGAGCTATGATTCTCCTCATTTTAGATGGGAGAAGTTGCTCAGCCCTGGGGATACCAACCCTGCAGCAGCACCTTCCTCATTGCACTAAAGAGGTTGGATCAGTGTAATACCGATGATAGTGGTCACTGAGTCTGGGCAAAAATCAATTTTTGTTCCTGGGCCATATGCATTAGTATATGTATGACACTCCAAATATTAAAATGACCTTATGTCACATCCATCCTTGGTGGACAAGTGGATAATGATACATGACTACACGAAAATACATGTTTCACATTTCTTCTGCCTTTCTCTCTAACAATCACCCAACAGTAACTCCCCTTTTTGAGGAGGCTGGGGTTATTACCCAGCACTTGAGGTGTCCATAAAAAGCAAAGTGCCAAGGGTGCTTGAGTAATTTTTCCATGGTATTGCCAGTAAACCCACTTCAAAACTTGGCTTTGTGTCACATTTGATAGTGACATGGGTGCACTGAAAAATCAATCACTTTCTTCTTCCTTTCCCAAATTAAAATCTATAAATAAGATCGTTATGACATAGCAAGAAAATAGCCAAGCAAAATCTATCAAGCGACATCTCATAAAATTAATGAGTGATTTGTTTTTCACGGTTTATCACCTCCTTGTGGTTTATTTAAGGCTGAATCAACCTATACAGTGAGGCAGTTCTGAAAGAATTGGAAATCCTACCGAGATTCTTAACAACATAAGATATGCAACATCTGTCTATATTTCTAAGATGAGGTATTATGTACACATGGCACAGTGGATAAAGGTGTTGGTTAGATCCAGTGACAAGACCCAAAGAGTGTAAGTTCAATACCCGGTTAAGGCAGTGGAGAACATGGAGAGGGGAATTAACAGGAGATAACTGATAACTGACATCCATTAAACATGGCATGTGGAACTAGAACAGTCTACCCCAGTGAGCGAAATAAAGGGTTCAGTTTGACATTCCAACCACCTGAAGAAGGCTGGAGTGTACAACAGCCAAAACATTGTGATAAATATGGCAGCAAAGATGAAGACAATAGTCCGAATAATGTAAATAGTGAAGATACACAGATGACACAGTACTGATAGCAGACATGGAAAAGAAATTACAAAACCTACTACAGAAGTAGTGAAGGAGAGTGAGAAGAAGGGACTAAGCATAAACTAGAAGATAGAATGCATGGTCATCAGTAAAAGAATGAGACTGAAATGAAATTTTCAGGTCAGGGACACTAAAATCAAGCAGGTGCAGAAGTTTAAATATCTGGGAAGTGTTTTGACAGAAGATGGCAATTACGACACAGCCATAGACGTATTGGGATGGCCAAGGACACATTCCAAAAGCTAGGCAGAGTATTGCGAGATAGGAGGCTCTCTTTGGTAACAAAGAAAAGAGTACTGAGCTGTTACATGACATCTGTCCTCCTTTATGGCAGTGAATGTTGGACTGTCTCCTCAAAGATGAAGAAAAGACTCGAGGCGAAAGAGATATGATTTTACAGAAGGATGCTGAGGATATGATGGACTGAGCATGTGAACAACGATGAGGTCTTGGAAAGGATGCAAACAAGGAGGAGGCTTATACTTAACATCAGGAAGAGGCAGCTGAACTTTCTGGGACATGTAATGAGAAAGGAGGGCTTAGAGAATCTGATACTCACAGGTCAAATAAAGGGAAAGAGAGACAAAGAGAGGGAAAGCAACATGACATAGCTGATGGGCTTAAGCAAGTGGATGTCAGAATGTGGTCTGGGAGAAGTGGCAGAGAGAAGAAACTTATTGAGAGCTACAAGAGATAGGGGGGAGTAGAGAGCCATGATCTTCTACGTCCTGAAAGGACATCCTACATGAAAAGATTAATGGTTCTTTTTTTTTTTGTAAGTGAATATTGCATCAATTTTTTGAGAATAACAATCATTTTTACAAATAAAAGTCCTACTATTTGACCCACAGCTGGGGAGTGGAGATGGAATTTGAACTCAGCTCTCCAATTCTTCATTCCTAGCTGCTGTCCAGTGAACCAAATTATCTGCACATGCCAGGAAATAAAGGAACCCAGCAAATTTGGCAAATCTAAAGACAGCGTTACTAACTTGTGTCCACAATAAAAAGAGGTCACATCAGATACCAAGTCTCTTTCTCTTTCTTCCATTCAAGCCGGTTTGTATTTACTTGACCCCCACCCCACCCCACTCCACCCCACTCCACCCCACCCCACCCCACTGAGTCAGGTTGCGACACAAGCTCAGTTTTTAACATGTGGATCCAAGTGTCTTCACTTGGGCCACTGGTCTTAGCTGGTGATAGATTATCTAAGCTGGTTAGAGCTGGTCTTAACTGGTCCAAGCTAGTCATAGCTGTGATACTACCAGCGCAGGGATGGATCCCTGTGAATGGCAAGTATCAGAATGTGTATACCACCCCAAAGAATGGTTTACAAACTTCTCTGTCCTTGCTGGTTTGTTGGTCAGTGACTGGTATCATCTGTCCAAGAGGTGATCAGAGTTTTATAAGGAAGCTATTAGCATCATGCATGTTAGTGAAATGAACTAGGATTTCATATCCAATTTTTGGGAGGTGAAAAAAACTAATTTATGTATTATTCTTCATACAGAGATCTCCTGTCCCCAATAAATATGTCTTCATTTCCTTTCACATGTGTTTGTTGTTTGTTATTGCTAAGCTTTTCCTTCAGGGTCTAGTAGCAGGAGTCAACTACTGGTGAAAGAAACCAGTATGTATATCAACCATATGTAAACAGAAGCAACCTTCTCAAATCACTCCAATAATCAGGGCTGGCTCAAGGTACTGGGACTTGAGCAGTTGCCCAGGGTGCCAGCAAGGCAAAGGGTGCCAATATCATGTGTTTGGGATCTTCTAAACAAAAAAGAAAAATTGTGAAAACAATAAATAAAATGAATTAAAAAACAAAATATTAAAATTTTTGAGTGAAGTAAAATTTCTGAGAATTTAATTATTAATTCTTTCTGTTATGGAGTGTTGATCAAACATCATAACAGAAAAATGAATGAGCAGACATTTTCATCTAAAACACTTCACATATCTCTTAAGTTTATTTGCCATGATAATGATGTTTTAGAGACCTTTGAATTCTATAAAATATTTACTAATGCAATCTAATTGTATTAATTTATATTTTTACATATTAGCCAGTGTTTATGTAGTATTGCTCAGCCATCAGCTTGGGCTGTCATCACGACAACACACCCGTATCAGGCATAAACCACATCAGTTGTCTTTCTGTTTCTTGAATGTGTAGCTAAGAAAATGTCGCAATTTCAAGTTACTGGGTACTGAAGCAAAATCTTCTTGCCCTTAGCAGGTACAAATCAATCATGGATTGGTCAAAATATCTTAAATCTTTCTGAAACTATAATTAAATTCTGGTAAAACAACTCTTTAGATAGAACAAAATTGGATGCAATAATAAGAAAGACAATGAAATGCAGCAAAGAAATGAAGAAAGATGAAAAGAATATAGAAATAACACAAAATCAAACAGCATGAACAGTTTAGACATTTTAATTTTTTCAGTAGTTTTTTTTATGTAAATTTGATAATCATATTTGCTGATTGGTTGAAAACATCTTTCACAAAGAAAGATTAAGTTAAAGGCCTCAGAAAAATATAGTTTTAGACAATTTTTATATTACTATCATAGAATTAATTGGTGTAATAGGAAGATATAAATAAATGGCATGACCTTGTAATTTATTCATTTGCATCATCTGACTCCAAATATAGTATTGTATTCATATGAACATATCAGTTTTATACATGGTTAAAAGAAAGCAAAGTACATAATCTGAATATATGATTTAAGTATATATCATAATCATGTGGCTTTGGCCAAGAAAACATGTAATTACTTAGTCATGGGTTTCTTAATATGTACTTATATATGATTAGTAATGCCTTAATTCAATCACTTCATGAAGACAAATGAACCTTTGATCACGCCATCCATAACCTTCTTTTCTCAAGTATATTAATGTATAATACATATTAAGCAACCAACACTTTAATCCACTAAGCTATTGTCCCATAGGACAATTCTCTGTAGTGAACTTGGAACCTTAAACCTAATCTACCTGCTGATTAATACTGCTGCTGCCTGTCACATTTTAACAGCTGCTGCTGTTGAAGACTTACTGTCATTTGTCTTTCTTTATTTATTAACAGCTTCCATATTGTATTTATTTCTATGCTAGGTCTACCAAAGAGGTCCTCATAGCCTAACATATGTGCTGATTCATTCAGTCATCTAACTCCCTAGTGCTCTTCTGTGTCCAGTATTTTCACTTCATTCCACAGAGGGGTTGATTACTACACCTTTCCCGGTCCTGGGTATGACGAAAAACTACATCCATGTCCTGGGTATGATGATAAACTATCTCCAACAGCAAGGCCTCTGATCAGGAGGTTTTGAGGAGCGTGGAACCTCCTCTTAATTGCTGCTGTTCCCAGGTCCACCCTGACCTGTGGTGGTAGCACCTGTTAGGGTCCCAGCTATGGGCAAATAGTTAAACCCCAAACTAGGGTCAAAACACTATGAAAAATAGGTTTTAATACCAGAAATACTTTGTAAAAAATTATTAACAACAATACATTATTACCAACAATACATTTTTGAAGAAAAATATTAACAGAAATAGATTTTTGAAGCAAAAAAATATTACCAGCAATACATTTTTGAAAAAAAATGAAATATTACCAGCAATAAAAATTTTGTCAGCATTAAATAACGCATTGTGGTTGATGTGCCGCAAAACAAAACAAACCAAACCAAAAACCAAAACTACCCATTTCCTTCTATACATGATCTGCCATACCCAATTTCATTGTCTCACTCCTCACTATGAATTTTTGATATTCTTCCAGCCTTACTTCTAGTGGACAGCTTGTTTCACCCATATATTCTTTGTCACAACTGCAAGAAATCCAGTACACACAATTCTTAGTCATGTTCTCCTCCATGTTAGGCTTTACTCAGCGGAGATTTCCCTGTCAAGTGAAACTGCTTCTGAATATTCTCTTGATATTGTATGCAGTACTGCAGATCTTTTGACTCTCTTCTGATAAACTCTTGACATAAGGTGCACGGACTGTGCCAATTCTCTGGTCTTCCTCCTTAACTCTTCTGTCCTTACCTGTAAACGATGACGTTATGTTTGCCAGGTAGTTGTTATTCTTGATGCGGATCATTTCATGTCGGTATGTGTCTGAGTCTCTACTTTTACTTTTTGCCCAGTTTTGTAGGCACCGGACAATCACTCTCTTCATATGGATGGTGGGAATTGAAGTTTGAGTATTGTCTGATAAAGGTTGGCTTGTGATATGCAGACTTTTTAAATCCATTCTTCTTCCATTGTGAACTGGATCGAAGATTTTATTGAGTTCACATAGTCCAGCAGCATTTGTATAGCTTCCTGGTGCAACAAGAGTATGAAGGTGTCATCTGCATATCTCAGACATATTGCTGGCTTTAGTGGTGCCATTCCGAAAAGTCATTTCCTTGAAGTATTCCATGTATATGTTCACCATCACTGGTGGTAACAGTGAACCCATCGCCAAGCTTTCTTCCTGTTGGTATATGTCAGACTCTGTTGTTTCCTCCAGTAGTTATGAAGAATCCTTTCCCTCACTTGATGTTGATGATAAAAAAATAATTTACATTTGAAATAAGTCACTTGCCAGTGATATAAACCATCAAATTTAGTCAATTTGTTGATTTTATGTTAAATGGTAAATTCTTTGAAGGAACAAGTGTTGGAAAAGTAGCATTCATTAGAAAGTAATTCTTTTATATCGAACTCTTGCCTGCATTAAAATAAGTTTTATATTTGAAATTTTGTAGCATATCTTGCATTTAAGAACATTGAATGTTTTATTGCAGATTCTGCTTTGAGCTTAATTAGCAATGGAAGCCAAAAGTTTCACGTATTGTGGGCCATATGCGTTGAGAGATAAACACAGATGTCTCCTGAAATGACCACAACAAACATGGCAGACTCGGGATGTGAGTTCACGTAAAGAAGTGTAAAGAAATGACAAGAACCAATATATATGTACAAACAAATGATAATGTATTAACAATCAAGGGTACAAGTGACAAAGACAAAGATGTGTGTGTCAAATGAATGTGAAAACCTAACTGGTGCAAAGTATGCATTGCGAGTGAATGTGCATACGTACATGTGTGTGTGTATGTATTGTTCATGCATTTCCCAAAGGGGAACATTTTCTCTGTCAGAGATTTACATATCAATGTGTAAACGGAAGATGGCAAGAAAATTATGGCAGAGTATTTATAGTCCTGAGAGCGTCCTCTAGGAGCAGTTTTGAAAATTAGGAGGTAACCCAGAACATGTAAATGACAGGTTGTCATCATTTGTAGAGTTAAAAAAGGAAAGAAAGAAATTTTTAACACAGAGATATATTCATACCTTTTTTAATCTATTTAATAAATGATTATCAAAAGAGAGAAATTATACCAGTATGTACACAGCTGAAAAGGAAAAGAAAAACATTAAAGACTTTGCTGCTAGGAAATGTGTGCATGCATGTGTATGAGCATATGTGCAAATGTTCAGATATTAGTAGCCTGGGAGGGGGAAGAAGTCCTACCCTGTGTGGATGAAGGCTCATGTGTTGACACTGCTACATCTTGTTGCAAAAACATAGAAAGAGGAAGGAATATGTACATCCTTTTATAGTACTTAAACAGTGCTGCATAATGGGCATTTTGGCAGACAAGTTTCATAACATACAAAGTTTTTAAATGTAATAAATCTCGTGTAAATCTCTGGCACGATGTCTCGAGCAAAGTCCGTACAAATACCTCATTTTAAAAGTGATATCTCCTCAGGTTAAATACTATCGATGATCCTGAAGAGAAGTAAAGTAAACAGCATTTAATCTATGTGCTAACGTTGATTTACTAATATAAAAGGAGAAAGAAAACTATGTACCATGATCTTACATATATTTATAAATATGAGTTTATATAGATTTATATATATATATATTGTAAGGGAGAATACTCTGAATAAATAATTACCAGTGCAGTAATGGATAGCGGCTCAGATTGAGGAATTGGAGAGCTGAGATCGAATTTCACTCAGATCTATTACATTCACTTACAAAACTATTACCCTTGGGAAAGATATGAATCCTCTTCTTCTCCACCCAGTTATAGGTAAATAGCAGGACAGACTGTAGCCCTGGATGGCAACTCGTCTACTGTAGAAAGAAATGGCAACCTACTGTGGGAAAAAAATCCGCCTCGTCAGTCATGTATTGAAAGATACATGATCGCCTAAGCGTGTATCACACATGGTACATAACTGACTGATGTCAGTATGCAAGATCTTTTAACCTTTAAAAAATATCCAAAAAGAGGGAGACGTCTTTTAATCTAGGTATATAATTTAAACTTTAAATCCTGTGGATTATGGCAAGTTGTTAGCATGGGAGATAATCGTAGATTAACTGCCTTGTTGACTATTGACACAGATACTTTCTATTGAAACAACTTCATTCACATTATTATAAGAAATTAATAAAAGCAAAGCATAATAAAATTACTCTTCTTACCTTATATAATATGTGGTATGATTGCGCAACAACAATAAAATGCATAGTGAGCTTATATCCTGATTGTGAGCAACTTGTTGCGAGAGACAAAAAGTTATCTCCCTTTGACTAACCCTTTAAAAAGCTAAAAAATAGACATGTAGATGGTTAACGAGAATAAAATAACATTACGAGATATCGTTAGGCGTTACTTTATTCTTGTTACCATCTACTTACGTCTATTTTTAGCTTTTTAAAGGGTCAGTCAAAGGGAGATAACTTTTTATCTCGCGCAACAGACTCTTGTTTCTGATTTGCTCACTAGACTGACATTCGTATCCTATGCGGGAGAGTGTTTCCGATTGGTTGGTCGAAATACCACTTCATGACCTAGCTATTTTGTATATACATCTATTTTTATGGTGAAATTTTGGTCTCTATGCTATTATTTGTTTATTTGCGTTTATCATTCCATCACTACATAGATACCTATGAAATGATTTTCATTTAACATTTTATTACATAGGGGTACGCATTCCATAACTGCTCTCTAGCTATAAACTAGGTATTAAAATGCATGGGTATTTTCGATAATGAAAGGTAAAACAAAATAAAAATCTGAAAATAAAAAGAAGCAAAAGGAAAAAAAAAACGCCAAGAAATAATTAAATAAATTAAATGTTCATCATTTATTCAGTAATGAATAAAATTTATGTTGAATAAGTGCAGTCATATTTTGTGTGTGTGTGTGGGGGGATCACTTTCACCAAACTACCATTTCCATATATCGTTAGTACTTAAATTTTTTTTTTTTTTTTTTGAGGATCGGGTGTTCGGGAAACACTTTTTTTTCTTTTTTTTTTTTTACAGTTATATATATATATATATATATATATATATATATATATGGCATAATGAGAAGCCACGTATACTTTCTTAATATGTATATAATATAGAAAAAACAACAGAAAAATTGCAAATTAAAAAAAATTGAATGTTTTTTTTTGTGAAAGTATTTATTTATATTTTATATATATATTTGATATTTCAGATCGACCCCGATCTTTCATCAGAAATGACTGTTTTCAGAAGTTTGTTTACATTAAGTAGCGTCCGTCGCGTGATATGGAATGCAACTGTGTTTGAATATTTCTAACGTAAATCTAACTGTAGTAATACTTTAGATGCTGTTTAAATTTTTTTTAACTATATCTAACAATGTTTTTTGTTTAACTATTGAAATATTTATAAAGATTTAAAATACCCAAGCCTTTATTTAACCCTAGTTTATATGTATTTAATTTTAAAATCCAGTATTTTTCTTCGTGTGTATGTGGAACTGAAATCAGAATCTATCAATACACATTTTCACAAAAAAACATTCAATTTTTTTTTAATTTGCAACTTTTCAGTTGTTTTATATAATATATATATATATATATATATATATATATATATATATACATATATATATATATATATATATATATATATATAATGTGTGTGTGTGTATATATATATATATATATATATATATATATATATATATTTCATATTAAATCCCCAAACTTTTTGTAATAAAATTAAAAAAAAAAACTTAAATCACTAACAAACATCAAATTAAATTCCTTATAGATTGTTTAAACATTAAAATTTATATCAAACATTATAATATTTATGAACTCTCAAAGCAAAACAACAGCGTCTATTTCAGGCCTTTCATTCCAAAGAAAGTTAATGACACTTTCTCTCATGACTTCTTTCTCTCTTTTTCTCTTTATGCCTTTTTCTCCTCTCCCCCTTCCATATTAATATATAACTTCCGTTAAGTTAACCGATTTAATGTGTCAATGTCTTGACTTCCTCAAACAATTTAAATTTGAGAGAATAGAAATTTAACATCTAACTCAATCATGTCTCTCTCCTCCTTCACTTCGTTAATTTACATATGCTTAGTTATGCACGTCAAAAATGTGTCAATTTCTTTTCATTTTTCGTTTCAACCTTTGGAAGTAAAGTCTGATGATCAGCGGTCCTTTAAAAGGGCTGTGGTGAAATAATTTATTACATGGAACCTTAAAGTGGTCTGTTTTTATTTTTATTTAAATTATTTTATGTAAATTATTAGCTCTGATTTACATTGAGCTCTCTGGATTTTATCCTCCTTGGGTCTACCCATACGGATTATCTAGTTTTTCGTAAACCAAATATATATATATATATATATATATATATATATATATATATATATATAAAGTGGACATGGAAGTCAGCACTTAGAGGCGACAGTCTGTTTCATGCTAGTGCAATCGTCAGGCAACTAGTGCTGTTATTTTTCTCGGCTATTTATATATAAGGGTCAGTGGTGCATTATGACGATTGCACTAGCATGAAACAGACTGTCGCCTCTAAGTGCTGACTTCCATGTCCACTTTTATATTTACACACGCTCTATCTCTGATATTGAGCACTTTATCCCATAAATATAGCACACTTTAAGACTATATTTCTTCATATATATATTGATGATATTAGTGGTAAATATACACATACATATGCAATCATATATCTAAAATATATAAATATATATACATACACATACATATATATATATATATATATATATATATATATATATATAAAATCCCCGAAGATGTTGTTATATCATTTAAAAAAATGCTATGTCAACCATGAACATACTGAAAATTCATCCCAAACCTTACCAATAATAATTAAATAAAACTCAAAAATACTATTTTCAAATCTGAGAGAAAATAATATTTTTTGAGGAAAAAATCTCCATTCAGTGTTTATTTTTCAAAAATTATTTGTAATTATTCATTGCGATTTTGAAAGTTATCCAGTTGCTGTTCATGACAAAAGAATAAAGACAAATTTGAAAAGTAAAAAAAAAGAAATGTAAAGTTCTTAAAAATTATTTTAAATTTGATTTATTTCTACTTTTTATTTTTGTAAATTTTTAGGTTATTTTTTGTACGGAAGTTCAAAAAGGAAATAATTCAATAATTATGTGACTGCGATAGTTCACAGCATCAATTAATTTAAATAAGTCTGTATCATTTTTTTCCATTTTGTAGCACTTCCTTTATTTTAATAATGTTTAAATTAGGATAATTAAAAAAGGCCTTATTGGGTGTGTGGCGGACTTCACCACCTTAATTAAACATTCGATTAGGAAACAGGGCTGACGCAGAAAAGGATAAGCAAAAGACATTGTTACACATAAAATATGTATTTAACATGATGTACAATATCAAACAACGATGTGAAGGAAAGCATGCATTTAAGTAAGAAAAGTTTGAATAAAACAAGAGTTGTCTCTCTTTAACAGTTATTTTAGTGTTCCAAAGTTCACTGGAAGAATGTTCATGAGAGTCTCTTGTAATGATTATTCTTGAAAGATATTGCTGTGTAAGAAGAGTTTATGTGAGTGTGTACAAGTTATGTTCAGCATGTCAGTGTTGTGTGTGAGTGAGAAAGTTGGCGCATGGTTTCAATTGTGGATTCGTTTAGCAGTTGAATTTCTCACTAATGAAATGAAAAAGACTTTAGCTTAAATAAGCGACCGTAGGCTCCAAATCGCTGCACGGGAAGAATTATTCCTCACATGCAAACGATCTGATTGGTTGGCATCGACTAATCAACGAGCGATCTTTGGCGAGACTTAAGAAAGCTTCTGTGATCCGTTTCTCCCAAAAGTACACAAAATTGACTACTTAAAAATAGAGCGATTACAAAATTGTCGCATTACTGCGATTTGTAAATCGCCTATAGTAACGTAGTGGCGATTAATTAACCAATGAATGCTTGGCGTTGTATGTGATTTGTATGTATGTATGTTCATGCGTAATAGATCCGCACAGGAGCAATTAAATATTTTATAACATCAAATAAGTAAGAAAATAATCAAAAGTAAATGCAATGAGTAAGTGCAGTGACACTAAGAGCAGAAAGAGGAAGTTATCGATTTCATAGCTTAAAACAATGACATATTTCGTGTTTTGCGCAATAGGCTCCATGCATACTTCCGGTTGAAGTTGATTAAATAAATATATGTTGACCAATGAGAAATGAGCGCGCCTAAAATAATCAACAACTTAATCGGAGCTTCTTAAATAGACCCCAGTCTAAAACAACAAGAAAGAGAACAACAAAAGTGTCAGCAATAGGTCTTAGCCGCGTACTAAGCTCTTAGTGCTTGTCGAACTCTCTGCCTTCGGGCAGAGAGGAACGTAGACAAGGCTATGCCGAAGGGCAGTCTCGTCTGGAGAGGTAGACAAACCCGACTCCGTTATTACAGGTTCTACGGGGAATATTTTGTCTGGGCTTATGGGCTCGGAAAACCCACGTTAACCGGCCTTGTGCCACATCCCACTCCGCGGGGAGCTAGGGTAAATATTGAGAACAACAGAAGATTCCTACAAAAGAGTCTAATAGAGAGACGAACACTTAGAATAGTGAGCGGATACATCAAAGAGATTTCGGCTTCAACAACAAACACTACCCACTCACTCCCCACACCTCTCTCGTCATTTTCATCCCTTTTACTTCTCTCATACACCCAACTTCCTTTTCTTCCTCATTACCAAATTGAACTTTTATTTAATTTTACCTATATTATAAATAACAACCTTCGGCCATCTATAAACATTACTACTCTTTTTGTAAAATACAGAACAGAACCATTAAGTTTAAGGCTACAGAATTTTTTAAAAAGTCATATTTACTATTATTGGTTATATACGATGAAAGGCGATTTACTTGGCCCTCCACAGAGTCAGGTTGTGACACAAGGTCGGTTTAATGTGAGGGTTATACAATGAATGATACCTTTGTTTTAAAGTATGAACGATACCATACAATTCTAGTAGTGTTGATCCTCCGTAATTAATCCAGTCTTCTTACACGTACTTTATTTAAGCGGGTGACAGTAGACGACTATTCTTGTTGGCCGTTGCGTAAATAAATGTAATTTTCGCTATATTTTAATCATGAAGTAAGTAGTTTTTTATATACAAATTACGGTTTATTAACTCTTAAATTTACTAAAATACTTAAGACAATAAATGTATATAGAATAAAAATGCTGGATTTCTTTAAGAGTAGGTATCACAGATGAAAATTTAAAACAGGTACTAGGTGTTATCTGATTGCATCTTCTTAATTTACACGATTAAGGAAACTCAGCAGTTTTTATTTCATCAAAATATCTCAAACCGTTTAATTTTGGCAGATTTATTTTTATTTTTACACAAGTGCTCGACTTAGGCATTTTTGTCTGTTATGAATTAGGACAAAATACCATATTTGGACTCCTATATTTTAAAAAGCAACTAAGAACAACAATTAAAATTATACTAGCTTGTTTGGTACATAACAAAGAAATTAATAATAAAATTGCAGATAGTATCACTGCATATTTCTTAAATAAATTCTGTCTGAATATGCAAATTTTATAAATCAAAACTTCTGCAACGACGTGCAAACAACTCATAACCTGAGGTTTGACATTTCATAAAACTGGAAATAAGACCCACATTCATCCCAAATTTCAAATATCAGATTATGACTATACCAGTAACATGCCTAATGGGGGTGTGATAGAATGGATATATTCTGGATTATTCCACTTCAAAATTGAAAAAAAATCCTTTTTAACCTTTTGTCACAAGGTATTTGAAAGGCCGATTTTAGACTTGCTTGAATTGCGTCATAAAATGAATACTTCTTACGCTAGAATCACCAAATTCCATATCTAGCCATTTCTGGGGGTGCTCTTTCCATTTATTATGGTTAAAATGACCTAAAATCAACAGATTAGAATATATATGGAGCAGATGCTGAACAAGTACAGTCCTGACTCAACATGTACAATTTCTGGACTGTAGAGAGAGAGAAGCTTAACACACGCCAAGCAATACCCACTAATGATTACTAATAATCCGTATGAAATAAATATTACTAAGAAATAATAAATTAGGAAAATGAATATTAAATCATAAATTTGTATCTAGATAGCAATAAATCGTAACTAAAATCCATTCATTAGATAATTTAAAAAGTAAGAAAATTATTTGAAGGGGTAACTTTAAACAAAATGTTACTTGGTAACTGAAATGCTGATAATTATTGTGAGAATACTGCAAAAACATAAAAGACGTTCTAGAATTTTTTGTAGAATGATTTTTTTATCTCATTCTTTGAATATGAACATTTTTCTTCAATAAGTCCTACTTTTTTTTGTGATTTGAATCTGAGCGTAAAGTAAACAAATCGATTTTTGTTTCATATTTTTTATGACGAAAATGGTTTTTAAATCCCATTTACATTATACATATCATAGAAAATTAATATTTAAAACAAATTCTTACCAATTTCCTTGAAAATTTCGTCCATAGAAAACATGTTTGTCGATTCTTTTGTGTCCGTGTTGGCGCTGTGTATTGAGTCTCGCGTGGAGTTGAAATGATGGCCGAGCGAGTCGCACATGGTTACACATAATCGCACACGCGCAAAATGGAGCTATTGTTTCATTTTGATTTTGATTTAGTTTCATAGATTATTAAATGAGCGTTTTAATGACATATTTTATGTTTTTATTTTTTAAAAAAGCATTTGAATTTTTCGATCAAACTTACCTATTTAAAATGAAAAACCTATGTCTTTTTTTAAACTAAATTTTAATTTTATTCGAAAGAAAATCATCATTTCAACAATAAAATTTGCATATTCAGACTGAATTTATTTAAGAAATATTCAGTGTTACTATCTGCAATTTTATTATTACTTTCTTTGTTATGTACCAAACAAGCTAGTATAATTTTAACTGTTGTTCTTAATTGCTTTTTAAAATATAGGTGTCCAAATATGGTATTTTGTCCTAGTTCATAATAGACAAAAATGCCGAGCACGTGTAAAAATAAAAATAAATCTGCCAAAATTAAACGGTTTGAGATATTTTGATGAAATAAAAACTGCTGAGTTTCTTTAATCATATAGATTAAGAAGATGCAATCAGATAACACCTAGTACCTGTTTGAAATTTTCATCTGTGATACCTATTTTAAATCCGTGGTAGTAACTATGAAACGTTGTCAATGACATTTCACATCACTTCGAAGCGCCCGCAGACACGACGCTATGGTAATTTTCTATGCGAAGCTTAGATGTGGTACAAGGCTGAAAGTATGAGGCACCCAGTGAGGATCGAACTCATTATTTAGTCATAATTGATCTAGCGAGACAAGCTTGCTAACCATTATTTCACAATTTCGAAGCCCCTGCAAACATCACACCGTGTACCAGGGAAATATATTTTCAGGGGACATTA
>OZ038481.1:117487369-117552369 GCA_964036315.1 Acanthosepion esculentum
CTTTCACCCACTAAAATAATTCCTTTCAAATACAATAAAATTCACACCCCTAGCTGAAAATTCTCAAAATTAAGCAGAAGGAGCAAGTTGTTAATTTCAAGTTGGACAGGCAGCAAAAGCACAACAGTCTTCAAGTCACCACACTGAAACTTGTAGTGGACCGGGCGGGGTGTGAAAGTGAGGATGATGAGATATCTCTGAGTTAAACTTTCCACTGGCCGGTCCAGCTACATAGGAATGTTGGACTATAATGGAGTCCAAAGAAGATAAAGAAACAAACAAGACCGATATACATGTATGCAAACAAATATATATTAATAACAAATTACAATGACATGAAGGGTTACAGAGTGTTGTATGGAGAAGTTATGGTGAGTGTGTTGAGTGTCCGTACGAACGCGTATATTGTTTTTAGCGTGTTCCCAGAATGTGGGAAACGCTGTATGTGTGAGAGGTCACATACTGGAATAAGTAAAAAAAAGAAAGTTTTTTTTACCTCGCCTCACGCGCGTGGTTGCGGCCCGAAGGCCTGAGTCGAGAAGCTGGCCGCACGTGTGCGTAAGCCGTAAAAAAGAGGAAGAGGCGAAAGGTCAGCCAGTATTTATACTCGTGGGAGAGAGAGACCCCTGTTGAAGGATTAAGGAAACTGAGGAGGAGCTAACTGCGACAAACTTCTAACATAAGTGAATATTTATTTTCATCAAGTTCATTTGCTTGTTCCTTTCTTTCCCTTGAGTGACATCGATGTACGTACACCTATTGTCAAAGACTTTCCTTTTCAAAGAAAACATATACTGACTTTTTGTTCAAACAACTTTGCCTCACATGAAATAACTTTTTGACCTGCCGTACGTATAAAGACTAATGGATATGTCCAAATCCTCATAAATACGTTGAACACTATTGTAGGTGTGTCTGTGTGTAAATTCCTCCTCGGATGGGTGTACGCATTCGGATACTTACCGGTCACAAGGCTCCGTCCCTGTGCTGGTGGTATCACGGCTATGACTAGCTGGAACCGGCTCTGATCAGTTTGGACCGGCTATGACAAGCTAAGACCAGCTATGTCTAGCTTACAACAGCTCTGACCAGTTTGGATAAGCTAAGACCAGCTTAGACCAGAGGCCCGAGTGAAAACACTCGGGTCCCCACGTTAAAAACTGACCTTGTGTCATAACCTGACTCAGTTGGTGGGGGGTTTCAAGTAAATACTGTGTGTGTAAATTCCTGCTTGGAGGGGTGTACACATTCGGATACTTACGGTCATAGGGCTCCATCCTTGTGCTGGAGGTATCACGGCTATGACTAGCTTAGACCAGCTTGGACAAGCTATGACCAGCGGCCCCAGTGGAGACACTCGGGTCCCCACGTTAAAAACCGAGCTGGTGTCACAACCTGATTCATTGTTTTTTTTTGGGGGGAGGGGGTCATGTAAATACCCTGTGTGTTGGGTGGGGGGTAATATGCTGTCTTAGTAGTCCACCACTTGGAGTTGCTTACCCACTTCACGCCGCTGACCTGTCTTACAAAGTTTTCCTATGAACATTATTCATTTTTAAAAGATATTCATTTTAAAGGACACATATACAGATTCTTGCTACAAACTACCTTGCCTCACATGAAATAATTTTTTGACCTGTCTTACAAAGTTTTCCTATTATTCACTTTTTAGATACACAAACATTTTGCTATTCCAATTATTTATATTTTTATCCTTGTTGATTTCAAACAAAATGAGTTTCTTTTTGTCTACAACTCAATTTTTATTTGTTCGGATCTCCCGACGCTTCTGTATTTTGGCAATATAGAATTAGACGGAGTATAACAAAAAATCTTGTATGATTCCTCGACAGAAGTTTTATATAACCTCCAAATTATATGAATTTTAAGTTAAAATATATTTCTTTTTTCATTGTATTATTAATTTCATCATTACTATCCAGGTTAAATAACCTCTGGTTGTTAAATTGCGTAATATGAACTTTGAATTTTGAGTTAAAATATATTTTTTTCTTCATTGTATTGTTAATTTTATCATTGCTATCCGGATTAACCTCTGATTGTTAAAATACGTAATATGAACTAAGAATAAAGAAATGGTTTCCAAAAGGAGTTGAACTTTCACCCCGATTTTTGGCAGAATAACTCATACGAATCAACCAATTAAAACAGAAAGGTATATGGTTATGAAGCATACATTTAGAAACATATTTTCACCTCTCTTCCAAATTATTGCGTCATATAGATTTTATTTCTTAGTAATAATCTTACATGACCTGAATTCCTGCCATATAGCACGTGCCGGCATATAATACGCACTTATAATTTGGCAAAGAAGAAAGAAAGACTATAATTACAACACTTGTATGAATTTTCTTTTTAATATTATGGTTATTTGGAAGTTGTATTTCACTACCTGATCCAGGATTTGAACTCACAGCCAACAAATGACGCCCTTTCGGAGTTCCACTGCTTCTAACAGTTCTAACATTGGTTCAATCGGAATACCAATACGTGGTATCACAGGGTTAAAATAACACAATAAGCAACAGATATCTCATATCCACCCGACGATGGCACCTGACGATGGCCATGGGTTACTTGGTCGAACCGTTCTATTTATAATAATCAAGACGAGAACAGTAGTTCGAAATTATATTAAATAATCCCTTTTCAACAATTGGTAATCCCACACCATTAAACTTGTCATCCACTACAGATCGTACACGATAATAGGCATCTCTTCCATTAATTGTTGTTTTGTTGCTTTGATTTATATTTACAAAATATCTGTTAAAAACACAACAATAAGATAACGAAAAGATTAACCAAAAAATGAACAGCATTATCTGAAAAGATAAAATCGCAAAGTAGATGACTTTACAAAGAAGCAGATTCATCAGTTCAAAGCATCTAATTTTAAAGATTTTTCGGTTACAGTTAAGGTCCACAAAGACAAAGACGGACACAAATGAATAAGAGAAGCAACACAACTGTATTATTTGATGTGTTTAATGTACAGAAAATGGTGTATACATAATGGGTAAAAAGAAGTCTTGCAAATATAATTTATATTTGCAAAATTAACTGTGAGGAGAATTTCCACATAATAAGGTGGGCTTCGAGGCTTCTGTATCCCTTAAGGCCGGAAGGGACGGACCCCAAAACGTGTGATGACTACGTCTGTCAGTTGCAAAAGAAGAAGATTTCAGAATTGAGTTTACCGCGTGACCCCTAGAAGGACTCCTGATTGGACAGCAGTTAGCCAATCAGACTCCTGGATGGGTAAGGTTGATCTTTGAATAGTAAAGGGTTAGCTCCCTTTAATATTCCTTTCAAATCCTTATACAATTTATGAAAACCCTTTCATATCTTACTCGAATTTTCTGTTTCTCATTGTTTCATTGGCATGTATTAGTGCACATCAGTTATTTTTAATATTTCAGATATTACTTTTAACTAGTTTCAATTCGGCAAAATGTCACGGTTTTCCAACTTTAATATTGTAATGAATCTTAATTCATAATTTAATGAATGAGTAAGTTCGTAGCGAGTTCTACAACAATAAAATATCCGTCGAAATTCCCCTATCGCATTGATCAATATTTGAGCTTAACAACATTAACAAAATATTGCAATAACAATCATAAATATGAATGCTGGTCGTTATTTTAAGAAGTAAGGGGGTACAAATGAAAAGATTTCAAATGGACAACTTTTTCCCTTTCACTGAAACAGCCGTTAAACACTTCTTTCTTTCTTTCTTTCTTTCTTTCTTTTTCTCACTGAAACCAAGTAATGTCTTTTCCCCTCTTTCAAAGCGATCCAAATGGAATAGTCCATTATTTAAGAGGTACTGGCGGGGTGTAACGCACGTGCGAATTAACGAAATAGAGTGATTTTAACGCGTGTAGCTTATTCTTCAATTGGGGGATTGTCTTTTCAGGCAGCACCGTTAATGTTTTGGTGGCGAAGACAACATTCTGATGACGGAATAAGCAAGGTTGGTTTGGTTTGTTTTACGGCATATCAACCTCAATGGGTTATTTAATGCAGACAATAGTGCTGGTAATATTTCTTCCCCAAAAATGTATTGCTGGTAATATCTTTTGCTTCAAAAATGTATTGCAGCTAGTAATGTATTGCTGGTAATAATTTTTCCCCAAAAATTTTATTGCTGGTATTGCATAGTGTTTTGACCCCAGTTTGGGAGTTAACTATTTGCCCATAGTTGGGATCCTAACAGGTGCTACCACCCTGGGTCATGGTTGACCTGGTAACACCAGCAATTAAGAGGTGGTTCCACGCTCCTCAAAACCTCCTGATCAGAGTGCTTGCTGTTGGACGTAGTTTATCGTTTTACCAAGGTCGCTGGAATAAACACTCTAGCTGAAAGGTTGCTTAAAGTCAAGGAAATCCAGTGAAATTACATTGATAGTTATTTTCCAAGCGTAGCTCAGATGTGGTACAAGGCCGAAAGGTGAAATTACATTGATATCGGAATAATAATGCGATGAATTAATAAGAGAGTTTGTTAAAATCTGCTTCAAACTTATATTAGTCCTCTAAAGAGAATTTTTAAACTAAGAAACTCTTTTATCTCCAGTGAAAACGACACGTTTTATCTGAATATGGCCAATAAGATCTGAGGTTAACATTAGCTTGCAATCCATTAAAACAAATAAACAAAAAAGTCCCACTAGGCCCCTAAACTTGTGTATTCGGAACGGATAGACATTAAAAGCAATATCCCTTGGTGTAGTATCTTATAGTCTCGGCTGACTTGATCCAATATATTTTGTGGATGAGCGATATCTCCAAGTACAACGTCACGCTTGATAACCGGTGGAAAATGTGTTTGCATTGCAAATTTCAATTCACAGAGAATTGATAAAGAGTAAGACTCTACGTTTCCCATGAGATCTATCCATGTTGAATTGCTATAAGTTGACATTTCGCTCCTTGACATCTCCAGATAAACCGACAGGTGAGCCAGCAGTTTATAATGGCGCTCATAAAAATCCAAGGTCTGTTAAAGAAATGCAAAAAATAAAAATAAAAAATAATGATAAAAAATGGACACACCTAAATGCTGCCCCGCTCGTTATCAAGTTTTTTAATTGAGTTCGCCCCACACAAGGCAGTGAAGCCACTGAGACACAAGGGGTTACTAGGTGTGGAAGATTCAGAAACAGAAACATTGCTATGGAGCGAGAACAAAAGGAGAGTAATCAGAAGGACGGTAGATAACGATTGACACTACATTTAAATTTTTGCAGATTAAAGATGGCTGGAAATCATAGAGCCGCCAGGGAGTTCCACAAGCGAGAAGTGCAAAAAAAAGAAACTATTACCATAGAATTTACGGCTACATCAAGCGAACTCAACTGTAAATTGATGAGAGATCGTCGCTAGTCTATTTACTGCGTTTATATGTTTAAAAAAAATCTAGGTACATAGTGAAAAGTTCATCTAAACGATTACCATGAAAGTATTTATATAAAATACATAGAGGGGCAACTTTACGGCGGTGGGCAAGTGAATGAATCCAGAACAGTGTTAATGATATTTCTGATTCTTTTTTGGATTTTATCAAGGAACTCTATATAAATAGCAAGAGAACCGGACCATATGTGGCAGTAATATTCTCAGCGTGGTTGTATAGAGATGTAATATAGATTCTTGAGAGAGTTTATATTGTAACTAGCATAGTATTTTTAAAAAAATATGCCTGGATTATTTAAGTATGTATCGGCCCTTCTGCTTTGGATTAGAGTATCTGTGAACTCTGCCTAGAATCAAAATGTTGCTCTCCGGCCTTCTGCTTAAAATCAGTGCACACAAACACACACATAGACACACACACAAATATATATAAACAGTTTCAAAAACATAAACAAAAAATGAAATCCTTAATCAGCAATGTCGTAACATTCGAAAGTACTTGGAGAAAAAGAAACAAAGCAAAAAAAAAAAAATGCAATTTAAAAATGTTTACTGATTGTATAAAACAACTTTTTTTTCAGTCAGTTTCTTAAATGCTATACGTGATACACGCTTGGGCGATCATGTATCTTTTGATACATGACTGATGAGGCAGATTTTTTTCCCGCAGTAGGTTGCCGTTTCTTTCTGCGGTGGAGTGGTTGCCAACCAAGGCAAAAGAACTCAGTCTCTCCTGCTTTCAACCCATAGCTGGGGGGAGAAGAGATGGATTCATAACTTTCCCAAGGTTATTTGTGCGTAAGTGAATATAACAAACTCAACTGGAATTCGAACTCGGATCTCCGAGTTCTCATTCGGACTATTCATTCGAAACGTTGTGATAAAAACAACAAAGACGAGGACAAAAAGAAAAATAATAATAACTCCTATCCCAGAAATTCAGACAGAAATTAACTTATTAACTTATTCGGAAATTTGAAAAAACTTAATAAAAACATTGGCTAGACTCTCTTTGTAGATATTGTTCAACAAACTTCTTTAAAAGAATTCTTGCACTGCCTATATGCACCATATATATATATATATATATATATATATATGTTTGTGTGTGAGTATATATATATATATATATATATATATATATATATATATATATATATATAGATATATATATATATATATGAACCTGCGTCTGCCTCGGAAGAGGAAACCATACTTGGACACCGTCTGTGAGAAAAAAGCACCCTGACGCAATTCACTCCGCCAGGAATTTGGAAACAGCATGCTGTACTGTGTGGCATTCGTACCTTGACCTACAATACAAACATTTCAGAGTGTTTGGGCGTCAAACTGAGGACAGCACAGAGGATTCGAAAAGTGTTGGGTGAGTCTAATGGTGATTATGAAGCTATTTGGCGTGTCCACGGGTGATGGCGACGTTATGTTTCCATTCATCTTCCCACAGGGCCCCTGACTCAACACGGAGGCCTACATCAAGTGTTTTGAGCAGTGCTCTGGGTCAAGAGGGTGGCTGTCAGACAATATCTGCGATGACATCACCCCTTACATCTGGTCACATAACTCCCTAGACTGCATGCCCCTTCATTATTATGTGTGGGGCGCAGTTGAGCGAGAGACCAACAAAACTCCTTGTAACACCAAAAATGAATTGAAGGCAAGGATTATGGCAGCATTCACCAACTTAAACAAAGAGACCGTCCAGAAGAGTTGCAAAAGATTCCGAAGACATCTGGAGGCCGTGGTTGAACCCAATGAAGATTTTATTTAATAAATTTGCTTTCGTATTTCAAGATATATTTGTGTAAATTTGTTAAAATGAGATGTCAGTGTTATTTTCATTTTTGCGTAATTTATCCATCTAACCATATATATATATATATATATATATATATATATATATATATATATATATACGTGGCCTGACGATTGCATCTAGCATGAAACAGACTTTCGCCTCTAAGTGTTGACTTCTATGTTCACTTTTATACACGCTCCATCTCTGATATTGAGCACTTTATCCCATAAATATAGCACACTTTAAGACTATATTTCTTCATATATATATATATATATATATATATATATATATATATATATATATATATATATATAGATAGATAGATAGATATATAGATATTCATTTGTATGGATATGAGTTGTTATTCTGATGATCTCAAAAGTGTGAAACCCAGGGTTACAAACTCATCCATACAACTGAATATGTTAGCTATATTACTGATATTGAGCGCTTACCAATAAGTACTGCGCATATATAATATATACAGTGTAACCCGGATATAAGAGACCCGGATATAAGAGATATTTTATCGGGACCCAAATTAGAGCCTGTGTTAATAAACCAAAATAGACCAAACCCGGATATGAGAGAAACCCGGATATAAGATACTTCGTCTCCGGTCCCGACAACTCTCTTATATCCTGGCTACACTGTATAGTATTTACATATATATATATATATATATATATATATATATATATATATTATATATATATATATATATATATATATATATATACGCTCACATATACATATATATATAATATATATATGTGTGAGTGGGTGCATTGAGCATTGCTATTTACTGATTAGGTAGTTGTTTGCCTTTTGGTATTTTCTTCTTTCTTAGTCTATTTTTGTGTATTTTTTTCTTTTCTTATTGATATCTCTCCACTTTGTAGGTCTTTTGGTCATACCAAACATGTTGGATTTTTTAAGTATAAATTGTACGATATTTGAGCATTTTCTGATTTCATAAGCCATTATCAAAGAATACAAAATAATAAAAAAGATTCTTATGCATCTGAAATAGCTTCTGACCACCGAGTCCAGCGACAAACCCGAGAATGGGCGAAGACAGAAAACTGCCGCCTCATAAACAGTATCCCATGATGGCAGTCGATCTAGGGCAATTAAAACCCTGATCTTAACACCCCGCTGCCTTACAAACATATCAAAACAGAGGAAAGGCTATGGAAGCAAATTCAGACAGAAAACCCAAAGTAGAGCCCCGAAGGCAATTCGCTTTTATCACTAACAACTCATGCAGACATGTAATGTAAGGACAAATGTAATGTCCGGTATTCCGACTGAGGGATCATATCATGTAGTCTGGGCAGCACAAGGACTCCATATATCATCTCCCAGGCCTGTGCCTTGGCGAGGTCACCCCAACTCCTGCCCTAGATCAGATTTACCATCAGTAAGCAAAAAAGCTCTGATCTAATTTCGCTACTCAGATCCACTCCAATTTCAATTTAAAAAAATATACGTGTGTCTGTGCGTATGTGTGTGTGTGTGTGTTTCCCCGACTCTCTTCCCTGTCACAATAGTAAAAACAAGTAGTCCTAGAAATTCTGACGTTAATTTTTTATTTGTACGTAATTAAGCTCTTAAAATAGTTGCTGGGGCTAAAACATACTCCAGTTTGTTCAACTTACCTGTGAATTGTTATCTGGAGGCTTATTTGTCGGAAAGCCAGGAATTATTGTATTTCTTAAAGAAGTGACTGCATCGCGATCATAGATTTGATGATCCTACAGAAAAAAATATACATATTTAAGGGAAATTTAATGTGCCTAAAATAACCGAATGTTATTTTCAAATAAATAAAGTTTTCCTCGTAGTTCAAATAGGTGTTTGTGTCGTGCCTAATCAGACACTATATAAAACATATATATAAAAAGACATTTATGTTTAAGTTATGTCTGCACCGTGAATAAACTAGAATTTTAAAGAAGAAAATTCATATTGATGACCAAATAAAGAAAAATATGTCATTCCATTCGGCTAGATTTTATCGAGTGATTTACTTATTTTTACGGTTTATCAACCTTTTGCAGGTTACTTAAACCCAGAAAATATTTTTAGACGGTAAGAATTTTGGAGCGATAATAATGATTTACTGAAATAGATCCTACCCATAGATGGCGGTGTGGGTGGGGGGAAGAAGTGGATTTGTACCTTTTCGCAAGGGTATTTTCGCGTAAGTGAAGATAACAAACACGAGTAGGTACTAACCAGGCTCGCCCATCTCGGTACTGACCAGACTCGACGTTGCTTAAGTTCGATGAACCGGTGTTTCAAAATAATGTCTGTAATCCTCCATTCGGCAAGGGTGTGTCAATCAAGAGGATGCGGGTTACCAGTACGAAAGCGTGAATACATTCACGCAGCTACAGATTAAATAGTAGGGCAGATTGTTCTATTAATTTTGGTTGGCAAACATTCTAGGAAAATAACAGCTCTACAACGGGAAAGTGATCCATTTTCTTTCACAAACAAACCGTGGAACCGTGAAAAGTAATGATCGCTTACGTTCTGAAGTGATATGACACAGGAGAAATAAAGAGGAGACAAGAAATAATCAAGAATTAAATAATGATTTTTAAGTTGTAGGACAATATATATATATATATATATATATATATATATATATATATGAAGAAATATAGTTTTAAGGTGTGTTATATTTATGAGATAAAGTGCTCAACATCAGAGAGAGATCGTATGTAAATATAAAAGTGAATATTGAAGTCAACACTGAGAAGCGACAGGCTGTTTCATGCTAGACGCAATCGTCATGCCGTCGTCCTGACGATTGCGTTTAGCATGAAACAGCCTATCGTCTACCTTGAAACAGCCGAGCGTTTAGCATGAAACAGCCTGTCGCCTCTGAGTGTTGACATTGATGTTCACTTATATATATATATATATATATATATATATATATATATATATATATATATATATATATATATATATATATATATATATGTAAAGGGAATTTTACAATTTTTGAAACAAATTAATCGGACACAAATCAAAGACCACAAATGATAGAATAATCGAAATTACATTTATTGAAAGGTAAAAAGATAAAATTTTAGGATTTGCAACCATTTCGTCTCAAATATGAAGCAAAAATGTCAAGAGGATCCCTAGTGTTCATGCTTCAGATGTCCGCTGTTCTGTTGAAGGGCCTGTTGAATGTAAAGTAGTTGATAATGCGTGCACATTCCACCTGGGTGATCGCTTGAATCCTCTCACTGATGGCTGCCTTCAATGCAGCAATGATGCGAGGTTGGTACTGGTAAATGTTGTCCTTGAGGAACCCCAGGGGAAGAAATCTGGCGGGTGGGGGGGAGCTAAGGTCAGCCGAATAAGGTGCCCATTCCATTTCAGCTTTTCGGCTGATGAAACCCTCTCAAAACTTTTCACGGAACCATGCCACGCTAACAATAACAATATAAAAATGAGCACAGTCCTGCTGGAATCACAGTTCTTTCTCATCAAGGTCCTCACCCTCTTCGAGCTCACCCCATCTTAGTAACCGTTGCTTTGTTTCAAAAAATGTGACACTCTTTGTGTGTATATATATATATATATATATATATATATATATATATATATATATATATATATATATATAATTAAGTAATTCATTGAGTCTGAAAGAAACCTCAACAGAATGCAGAAAGCACTGGACGGCCGTTTCGTCCTATATTTGGGACTTATCAGCAGTGCGCATCAACTACCGAGAATTGAAACTCTGACAGTTATCAAGCAAACGTCATACCAACTGCTTCAACGGGCCTGACGAAGAGGTGGCAAATCAGTTGAGTTCCACCACGGAATATGTGAACGAGCAATTTTGATTGCTGTAGTTTATTCTAACTATTATTTTGGCGGGAAGAGTTTTTAATTTGTTTATTACTTCATTTATTTATTTTCATTGATTATTTTTACTTGTTTTTTCTAACGATTAATTTATCGGGATCGTGGACTGACGATTGCATTTAGCATGAAACAGCTTGTCGCCTCTAAGTGTTGACTTCAATGTTCACTTTTATATTTACACACGCTCTATCTCTGATATTGAGCACTTTATCCCATAAATATAGCACACCTTAAGAGTATATTTCTTCATATATATATATATATCTGTTTAATTCGTTATTGCATTTTTCCAGTTTTCGAAAAGATCAAAATCACTATTGTGAATAAAATGTCAGAATTTTATTTTTTTTTTTTGTCAAGTACTTTCGACCTTCTTAGTCCTTATCAAAAACTGAGTGCTGTAAGTGCAGTAAACAAAATTATGTTGGATACATCCCGCGTTTTTTACACAACTGGGATTTCAATCAGTCCAAATTGATGTCATGTAAAACGGTTAAAGTGAACTAGGCCTTTCGGGAAAATCATTTGTTATATATTATTTGTACATATTATTATTATTATTATTATTATTATTATTATTTACTCTACTGTTATTGTTTTTTTTCTTCTTTTTTCATTTAAATGTATTGGCTGGATGCTATACGGACAGGCCTAGAATACGTAGATTAATTGTCTTGAAAAATAAGGTCGTATCCTGTCGGCACACTCACATTAAAAAAAACAAAAAAACAAAAAAAAACAATTAGAAGTAGTTTCTTCAAGAACCAGCGATTGATGTAAAATTGATTCATGTAAAACAGATTCAGGATAGAAAATAAATGGCCTCAAAGCTCGAAAAGCGGCATTCCGCGGCCAAGAAGACTAGCCATTATCAACAGCTCCACGCGCCACCGGCTGCCACTCCAGCAGACCCCCCAGTTCCAGCCAACCATCATCGCAAGCAGCGACAATATGAGATAAACTGTCATTTTCAGAGACTACAAAACTTTCCTTTTCAGGTCAACAATCTTCTACGACTGCAAAACTTCCCAGCTCACGACAACGCTATTCCCACCCCACTTCATGAACATGCAGAAACCATTTTGCCTAGTTCACTGTAAATTTTTGTCAATGAATTTTCTTTAACAAACATAAATTTGGCAATATATTTTTTTACTCAACTATTCGTTTGTTGTTGTTTTCTGTCATTAGGGCCAATATATTGTTGCGGGTGGTAACCTGCAATAATAGTATTCTTATCCTTATAGTATTCAAAAGATAAAAGCCTGATGTGATAAAAAAAAGATGCAACTCACATAATAAGTTCTTAATTCGTGCATTAATTTAAGCGTGATGTCCGCTTTCTTGGCTAAATGTTGGAGCGTAGTACTCATACTCTCAGTAACGTGGTATGTGGTGTGCCCAGGGAGGGACTTTTCATGGCTAGCCAAAAGGCACGGATTGTTCCATATTTCCTGGACTGGGGCACATATGATACTAGTCCAATGGGTGATAAATAGAAGGAAATATGTGAAAAGCCCTGTAAAATAAGTAGGAATGAAAGCTACAAGAAAGCAAGTGAAAAATAGACATTTAACAATACGACGACAATAAATAAATAATAAATAGAAGAAAATTGCACAATTTTAATTGTCTTTTGAATCTATTTAACTTTTTGTTTTCCAGCTCATCGGTTAACTATATTATATGTTGTGGAATTAGTTAACCTTGTCTGTCAGGGACTTCTCTTAATGACCGCTAGGTGAATTTGTATAAAGCAGTATAAAAGGAAAGAGCAATGACTCTCTATCTCTCTCTCCCCATAATTTTCTGTAAACGCAGCACAAGAAAAAAATCATTACATTTGCATTTATGGTATTTCTTCATTCCGTCCGTTTCGCCTTCCTTCGTTGTAGTCCTCGGTACCATCTTCTTAATTCTACTTTCTCACAGCAAGTATCATCTTTGATCCACAACTACCACTTTAACATTGTGCTCCTATATGACCCTAATGTGTTATAATAACATTTTCTCATAACCCTTAAAAACAATCCATTGTTAATTATTATTGTAAGGAAAATTATTATTATTGTAAGGAAAATTCTGATAATTAAGTAATTATTTGTCCCAACTAATCCCGAGGTCAGATATTTTCTATTTTTTCATTTAAAATTTTATACGACCCTTGTATTAAAGTTTCAAAGCAGTAATATACTGCATACAAAATATAGAATCGATTTAATTGGTAACTTATAGAGTCTTTAATTATTAACTTTGTACTTTAATTGATTTTGCTTGAATAGAATTAACAGGAAATGCAGGAAGATAGAAAAACATTTGAGGAATCGGAGAGCCGAGTTCGAATTCCAGTCGAATCCATTACATTCACTTATGTGCTAATACCCTTGGGAAAAGTATGAATCCTATTCTTGTCCCCCCAGCTATGTGTAAATAACAGGATAGACCGGGTTCTATAGCCTTGGATGGCAACTGGTCTACCTAAGAAAAGAAATGGCAACCTACAGCGGGAAAAATCTGCCTCGTCATTCATGTATCGAAAGTTACATAATCGCCTAAGCATGTCTCACGTATGGCACTGATAACTGCCTGATATAATTTTTTTTATTATAAGAGATTATAAAAAAAACGTATTGAAATCGCTGCACAAAAACTTTCATATTTCATTAGTTTGATTTGTACCACTTCAGGCGATGGCATGGTTTACGGGTATAAACTCTTTAAAAAAGTAAATGCTACGAACAGTGGAATTTTACTCCATCTGTTCTTTCTCTCATTTGGGTATGGGTATATATATATATATATATATATATATATATATATATATATATATATATACACACACACACATATATATATAGCTATTTTATAATTTTGTTTGTTAAATTTTACTCATTAATTATTATTGATTACGTAATTATTTGAATACGATCTATCCCTTTTATTGACTACATTTACATATAAATACAGCATACCTCAAAGGTGTATCTTTATATATATATATATATATATATATATATATATATACACACACACAGACACACACACACATATACATATATATATATATATATATATATATATATATATATATATAAAGATACACCTTTGAGGTATGCTGTATTTATATGTAAATGTAGTCAATAAAAGGGATAGATCGTATTCAAATAATTACGTAATCAATAATAATTAATGAGTAAATTTTAACAAACAAAATTATAAAATAGCTGCTAATTATGACTCAAATTATTTCTACTCACTCGCCTCCAGAATAATTTGAAAACAACAGTTACTACCGAACCAATAAGCGTTAGCATAATTGACCTGCATGCCATAATCCACTATTGACCGGCATATATAAATAGTCGATCTAAAGCATAACACACATGGCCTGAAGAATGTGTTCAAGCATGAAACAGATTGTTGCCGCTCGGTGTTGATTCCTGTGTCCAAATTTATATTTATCTTCTCTCTTGCACTGTCTCTGTATGTGCATAATATATATATATATATATATATATATATATATATATATATATATATATATGTATATGTATAAATATATATATATGTATATATATATGTATAAATATATATATATGTATATATATATGTATATATATATATATGTATATATATATATGTATAAATATATATATATGTATATATATATGTATATATATATGTATATATGTATATATATATGTATATATGTATATATATATATGTATATATATATATATATGTATATATATATATATGTATGTATATATATATGTATGTATATATATATATATGTATATATATATATATATATGTATGTATATATATATATATGTATGTATATATATATATATGTATATATATATATATGTATATGTATAAATATATATATAATGTATATATATATAATTTGAATTGATGAATAGTTAATAATTTGAAAAACTGTAAGAAAATTTCTTGCTAACATAACTTTACATAAAAGTCACTTGCAGATAGAAAGAATATTTTATATTTCTCCGTATATATTGAATATGGTGTGTGTTTTTGAGATCTACAGATGTAATTGAAAATACATTTTTTGATTTGAAGAATTGGATTAAAGAAATTACATAATAGTTATACAGAGAATAAGGCTCCTTTAATTAAAAAAAAAATTATAATGTCTTTTGCGTATAATTGTACTTAATATGGTTCTTTTTGTACCTATCTTTTGATTGTTAGAACAGAAGTCTTTCCTGGGTATGACGATGAACTACATCCGCATCCTGGATAAGACGATAAACTGCATCCATCAGCGAGGCCTCTGATCAGGAGGTTTTAAGGAGCGTGGAACCCCTACTTAATTGCTAGTGTTCCCAGGTCTTCCCTGACCCGGCGTTGTAGATCTTGTTAGGGCCCAAGTTATGTTCAAACAATTAACCTCCAAATAGGAGTCAAAGCACTATGAAAGTGTAAAAATTTGTTTTACCAGCAATACTTCTTTGTAAAAAATTATTACCAGTAATGCATTTTTGAAGAAAAAATTATTACTCTTTTTTTGAAAAAAAAAATTACCAGCAATACAGTCTTAAAAAAAAAATATTACCAGTAATACATTTTTTGAAAAAATATTACCAGCAATAAAAATTTGTCGGCATTAAATAACCCAATGATGTTGATATGGCGTAAAATAAAACAAACCAAACCATTTGAGCAGAAGACATTTTATATTAGAATAATCAATGAAACCATTCCAGTCACCATTCAATGTGAATTAGAAGCAACAAAAGAGCAAAGATTCGAAACCTTCAAACTGACCTCGGATTCTGTTCATTTCTGGAATAAGTGTTGTCTTGAATTATCGGTCGTCTAATTAAGACTGAGACAAAAGGCAAGAGGCTTCGACTCGTTTTTATATGAAACCCACGTACAGAAAATCCGCATGCTGCTTGGTTTACTACGATACCGGCGTTTTCTTCTTGTGACGTCACATGCACTCCATCTTGGGGGAAAATACCGGAAAAGACGTTTGTTCGCAGCTGACATAATCTTTGTTTTTTTCGCTGATTAGACACTTTAATTTTGCTGTGGTTACATTAATCAGAACTGTCAAAGATACGTCTGCCTCCTCCTTTGTTATTGGTTAATTAGCGCAAATAAACAAACAAAAAGAACAAGAGAGGAAAAGAGAAAGAAAGAGATAGTGTAAAATTAGGAATGAGAAAGAGAAATTGAACCGTGGGTTATATTTTAAGTGAGAAAGAGAGAGTAAAGTGAAAGAGAGAAGGACAGAGTATGAAAGAAAGAGAGCGAGACGAAGAAAAATAAATATAAAATATGAAGACTGGATAAGAGGAAGCATAAAAAAAAAAATTAAAAAGGTGGTCTGAAGAAAGAAAGGAAAACCGAAACTAAGAAATATATGAGGAAGAAAAAGCACCAAACTAAAAAGAATAAGGCTAAAAGAAAATAAGAAAAAACGACGACACAATGAAATGATGAAAAAAGAAAAACCTAAGAAAGAAAGAAAGAAAGAAAGAAAGAAAGAAAGAATGAGGGAGTTGAGGGAAAAAAGCAAAGAAAATGGATGAAAGAAAGAAAAGCCAGGGGAATGAAAATATGACAAAAGAAAGAACAGATGAAAGGGGTGAAAGAAAGAAAAGGAATTGGGAGAAAGAAAAAATGGAGAAAAAAAGAGATGAAAGAAAAAGAAAGGAAGAAAAATGATGTAAAAAAAGAAATTAATTAAAAAAACAACAAAAAAGAATGAAAGAAAAAAGAGAATGATCAAAAATACGATTAAAAGAAAGAAAAAAAGAATGAAAAAATGACGAGAACAGGAAATGAAAGAAAGAAAAAAGAAAACAAGGAAGAAAATGTGATAGAAATAGTTAAAGTGATTAAGTAAAATCCCAAGAAAAAAAGAACGAAAGAAAAAGAGAGAACGGAATACAGAAAGAAAGAAGATTCAAAGGATAGCAGACAAGAAGAAATGGAAGACAGGATGCGGGAAAAGAGAGCGAGAGAAATGATGGATGAAAGAAAAGAATCGAAGAAGGAAAATATAGAAAGTAAGGAAGAAAGAATGAAATATGAAAGAAAGAATGGAACAAATATGAAAGAACGTATAAACAACTAATGGACACACGATTGAAAGAAAGAAAGAAAGAATGAAAGAAAACATGAAATAAAAATGACGATAATAGGAAATGAAGGAAAGAAATATAAAATTAAAAGAAACAGAAAAAAAGAATGAATGAGATAAAACATTCGGTGAAAGAATAAAAGAAAGTATGAAGAATAAAAGGAAGAAAAAATTGAAACATTCATTAATAAAAAAAAATAGACAAAAAAAGACAAGTGACAGAAAAAGAAAGTAAATTATTTTCTTAAAAGACTGATAACCAACATCCGGTTGTAAGCAACAAAAGTCACGATAAAATCTATATTTATTTTCCTTGCGGTGCCTATTTCACGTGACTAGCACAAACCGTCCATCCTGGAGCGGTACAGGAAACCGATCATTTTACCCGCAACTTTAGCGATGGATTGTATATAAGAGTTCCACGAGCTTGGATGTCCAATATTGTCTCAAAGCACGGTGCCTCCTCGAAAGGACATCATTTCATCGTAGTTCGGGGTCTGATCGGCGGTGATGGGATGTAACTAGTTTGGTTTTCGAGGCATTGAATGTAACCAGAAGTAAGAGGCGAATTTATTCGTCCACTCTTCAGTGTTTTTTGTCTTCGTGTGTTAGTTTGTGCGCGTGCAGCAATGCATCCGTCTGAGCGGATGTGTGTACGTTTAGAGTGTCGTGATCATTTGTCCTTTTCGTTTTTTTTATTTCATTTTTCACTTTACATTTGCTCTTTTGCCTTCTTTCTCGGTTTTTCTTCTTTTTCTTTCGAATGTTTTAGTCGTGATTTGTTTCAACTCTAGACATATAGACTGTTTCGCTGTATCACAGCTCATCTGTGTGGCTAGACATCCGGTTGCCTCTGGCTAGAATCGAAAACCGGCTGAATTCGCGTCAGTCGGAAATTTTACCCTGAAGCCGTTGGCGCACGGCAGAGAAGAAGGTGAATTTAAGCGTATTTATTTTTAGATAAACACACAGTGACTGAGAGAACTCGATTCAATTTACCGAAGAGTCTTGCATTATTAGCCGTAATAGTCACTGTTTACAAACCCACACATCCTCCCCAGAGAGCTCAACCGAAATAAATTTTTCAGGAGCATAAAGAATGAAAGAGAGCAAAAGAAAGGATGGCATAAGAATGAAAACAAAAACAAAATAAGTTAATGGTGAGTGAAATATAATGGAATTGATTTTTTTTAAGGAAAAAGAAATAAATTACGTAATGTTAATGAAATTTCATTGAATTAAGTACGTCATGTATGCAAAACAAATAATGTAATGAGGATTTTTTAATCGCTGTTGCATGATGATTCTTTCTCTTCTAATGTCATTCTCAACTTTTACCGCATTTCGTTTTGCTTTTGTTCTTGAAATTTTTAAACGAAAGACACTTTTTAACTCTGCGTGCGTTACTGCAATTTTCATAGCTGAATGCTGGCTTTCTTTCCATAAAACCGACAACCTTTTCAATAGCTTTTACAATTTCTGTCCAGGTTTCATCACAAACATGCACCTCAACGCTATCTTGTTGCAGATGTGTCCCGTTATCATCCTTTCCTCCTATTCCCATCATCTTTTGCACCAATACAAGCCATTAACAATTATCCAAAAGTAAATTTCCTGAAAAACAGAAATTTAAAATCAGTTACATATCACCCAAAGAGTTTAAATATACACATCAAAGTCATGTCCGGATATGCGGGATTCCGGAATATGGGACACTCCGGATATGAGGGATTCCGGATATGAGAGTTTCTACTGTATATATAGAGAGGGATAGTGATAAATATTTTTCGTTTTAATACAGTGTTAAAAGGATTTATTTTAAAAACAAAACAAAACTAAAAAAAAAAACATCGATTCAAGGTGATAATGCCACTAAGACACAAGGGGCTACTGGGAGTGAAAAATATTTTTTAGAAGGAACTGAAAACCTAATCCTAAACTGGAATAAGAGATAAATCTCTACTCCCGTTCAAAAGATCGCGGAAGAGTTTGAGTCAGACGATAGGCGAACCTATCAAAGACAGTAAAATATTTGTTAAATAAAGTCATGCTTCCATAAAAGTGATTTTTCCATACGCGATCAGTTGCCGAATTTATTCTGATGAATTAAAAGAAAATGACGATTTTGAAAAGCCATCGCGTGCCACATTGCGTTGTCTAGCGAGGTTATATACGGCCCGTAGGTCGTATTTTGTGCAGACCCGACTGAGAACAACAAAACACAGGAAGTTGTGGAAGGCCATGACATAGAGAGAGAGAGAGGGGGGGTAGAGAGAGAGAGAGAGCGGGCCGAGAGAGAGAGAGGGGCAGAGAGAGGGGGCAGAGAGAGAGGGGCAGAGAGAGAGGAGCATAGAGAGAGGGGGCATAGAGAGGGGACAGAGAGAGCAGCAGAGAGAGGGGGAAGAGAGAGAGGGGGGACAGAGAGAGGGGGCAGAGAGAGAGAGGGGCAGAGAGAGAGTGGGCAGAGAGAGAGATAGGGGCAGAGAGAGAGAGGGGAAGAGAGAGAGAGGGGCAGAGAGAGAGAGAGGGACAGAGAGAGAGAGAGGGACAGAGAGAGAAAGAGGGGCAGAGAGAGAGAGAGAGAGCGATGTGGGTATACGTAGCTTGTTCATAAATTACTAAGATTATGAAATTTTGTTCACGTCATTACCAAATAGAGATTGGCAGTAAGACACTGAGCACAATATCAGAATCCCATGGAAACAAAAATAGTAAAAATGCTATAAAAATGAACAATTTCATCACTAAAACTTAAAATATCAGTAGTAGTGAAATTTTTGATTTAATTTTTCCAACATATAACTGATCCTTTTTAAAATTTTCGTTTTTTTTTTTTTTACAGGGATCTATTAAAAATATTTATTTTTAGTTTTGAATTCAAAGGGTTTTTTCTTTCCCATTTTCTTTTTTATTTATTTTGTATTTCAATAACTATTTATTTTCAGCCCTTACCATCAGAGCACATTACGTTTCTGTTGTTTCACGCGTCCTAAACGATATAAAGGGATATCGTAATTGAAAATTTAACATACATCAATAAATTATTTTGTAACGTAATAGATCGTCAAGGTACCAGTCTAATTGCTTCATAGCATTTCACAAAACAATGAGAAATTACTTGACCTCTTTCTGAGGAAAATGCAATAGGCTGTATCGGGTTAGGCTAGCAACTTGGGAAATTGCATCGTCGAAACGAGTTCAAAATCTGCTTGAAGCAATTTTTATGCTTATTTCGGTCTTATATAATTGTGAAAGGGCACGAATTCACCGTTCCTTATTGGCCCGTATTGCACGCAATTCACGAAAGAAAATCTACGTTACATTTTATATATTCAGTGAAGCCTTAGTTGAGAAAGTATTTTCCCAATCATAACAGAAGCAAATCTTATACACATTAAAAGGAGATTACTCGGATAGTTTCTATACAGATCCTATATCGGCGTTAGTAATTTGTCATAGTCACAATTAATATAGTAAATAAACAACCAGTCTTCTTCTTTTTCTTCTTCTTTTACTCCTCTCCTCCTACTTCTTCTTCTTCTTCTTCTTCTTCTTCTTCTTCTTTTGCTTCTTCTTCTCCTCACCTCCTCCTCCTTCTTATTCTTCTCTTCCTCCTCTCCTCCTTTTTTTCATCATCATCTTCTTCTTCTTCTTCTTCTTCTTCTTCTTCTTCTTCTTCTTCTTCTTCTTCTATGTGTTGTGTCCCTTAAGGACGTGGGCGATCCTGGCTCTCTACAATTTTTTGTCCCTTGAAGCTCTTAGTAAAGTTTCTTTTTTCGCTATCTCTCCTTCATTCAACCAATTACACATGCTCGTTGGGTAGGTTATTCGCTGCTTTCCTCTGTCATTCTTGTCTTCAACATATCCTGTGAGTGTCAAATTTTCTAAGCCCTCATTCCTCATTATGTAGCATAGAAATTACATTTGTCTCTTTCTGATTTTAAGTATAAATGTCCATTTCTTTTCCCAATATCCTTAAAACTTCCTCGTTGCTCTCGTGTTCAATCCATGGGATTCTCCGTATCCTTCTGTAGAACCACATTTATGTTACCTTAAGTCTCTTCTTCGTATGTGAGAAGATTGTCCAGCATTCACTGCCATTCACAGACTATTAACTCGAAAAATTCAACGTAAAAGGCTAATCTGAATTTAAGAAGAAACTTGTTTAGACCTGAAGTTGAAACTTATATAAACAAAAATATTTTGTCTGATTTTCGGCGTCTAAACCGGCTCCCCTATTCAAATTTACTGCGTGTAAGGCGGAGGGTTAGCTCCTTTGTATGAAAATAAGACCTATCAGATGGTGGAAGAACTTTTGATGAGTCAATGTCAAGTTAACTAGAGATGGTGTCTCAATAAAATGACCTTGGAGAAGGCAACGAGACACCACTCCTATATCACTCCCTATGACGTGGGGGATCATGGCTCCCCACAACTTCTTATTCCTCTTGGTCCTTAGCAGCTTTTCACCCATTGACAAACCTTCCGCACATACTGTTCCGCCATCCATTCACACAAGCTCGTCAGTTAGGTGGGCCGTTGTCTTTCTCTTCATCTTTTGCACCCGATATAAGTCTTCTTAAGTATGAAGTCCTTCCTATGTGAGTGCAATAGGAGGCACGGTGGAGTAATGGATATCGGCTCGGATTGAGGAATTTCAGTTCGAATTTCAGTCGAATCCATTACATTCACTTACGTGCTAATACCATCGGGAAAGGTATGAATCCTCTCGTTCTCCCTCAGTTATGGGTAAATAGCAGGACATACTGGGTTCTATAGAACTTGGATGACAACTGGTCTAGGAAAAGGACAGGCTCGTTTGGGGACCTCGTTCAACACGGTGCTGGGGAGGCTCGTTTGGGGACCTCGTTCAACATGGTGCAGGTCTCTGTTTTCGTCTCTTCAAAAACTGTGGTTAGTTCTGCACAAAAACTTCACTACTATAATAAAATCATAGGTGCAGGTTGTCTGACTGTCGGTTCCTAGGAACTGAGGTGCCTGACCCTCAAACATCGTAAAAAAGTGACTCCGGTAGGCGTGGGTAAACAGCACGCGTCGATCAACAACTGGAAAGTCCACGATATGAATGCAAATCCCAAACTCTAGATGACCAGAGTTTGGCAGCTGACCTCTCCTCTAACCTGGCTCTAAGAGCTTACTGATATTTCATCATCGCCGATCGGGCCTAGAACTTTCGCCAATCGTGACAAACGGATGTATAAAAGGGCACTGGCTCTGAGGAAACGTTTAACAACATGAAATCGCAGTATGGTGATCTGGAGGGTCTACTAAATGGAAAATAATTATTGAAATTCGTAGAAGAGTAAATTTAATGGTTGAGAAACAAATTAAAGAAACCGAGTTAATAATTATGTTTTTAAAAAAAGAATGGTTTCAAAGAGAGTCGAACACAGAAATAACTGTCCAAGATTCAGTAAAACTGAGCAAAACCAAGGTCTCTCCGCCCTATCCACTTCTCGCTGATAAGAAATAAAAGTTTTGTTCGAATATTTTGGTCCTGAAAAAATTAATTCAGGGTCTGCTTACATTAATACGCTCCGTCCAATATGCGTATATTCTTACAGAAAAGGGTGACTCAAATTTTCTCAGACAACGTCCATCTGGGTTATACTTAAATCTCAAACTTGGGGTTTCGTTTATCTTAATACTGTCAGCCCAAAACACAATTATCCTTGCAGAAAGAGAGGACTGACGTTTCTTAAACAAAGGGAGCCATGTTTTTATTAAAAGATTCCCTAAGATTAGGACAGTCGGAAGTGGCGTAATTAAATATATCAATGTCAAATGATAGTGCTGGGTCTCATCTATATAAACGGAGGCCTACAAGGCCCCAGACGCGCAAAAAGAATCGGTTCGAACTTGCCTGTTTGTGTGAACAGCCGTTACCTCGCTAGAGCACACCCATATTTCCGTGACTGGATCGAACGCAGTCTTGCTCCCAACATTTTATAGCAAGCATTACTAGATTATTCAATTACTATCCAGAGAAAGGAAGGCATAGGTCAACTGTAGATAATAGAGGCATTTTATACACCAATCTTTATATTAAATAAACCTGTAGTTAGAGTTATCAACAGTGTTTGTCATTTTATTGAAGGAGTTCTTATTCCAACCCTGATTTCAGACGTTGCATCTGTGCATTTAACGAATCTGTCATGGAACTAGTTTTATTATTTTTGGAACCAGTAGAAAAATTTGAGTCTATTCACCCGACCCATCTTGAGAGACAAAAATAAGAATTTTCTTTAATGTGCCGCGTGCCTTCAAGGCGTAGGCGGTCATGGATCTCCACTTCCCCCTATCCCTTGTAGCACTCAATAAGTTTACTTTTCCCATACCCTGTTCTGTCATCCACTTGCCCAAGCCCGTCGGGTATGTCACGTGTTGCTTACCCTTGTCTCTCTTTCGCTGTATTCTACATGTGAGTATCAGATTCTCCAAGCCCTCCTTTCTCATTACGCGTCCCAAAAAATTCAGTTGCCTCTTTCGGATGTTAAGTATAAGCATCCTCCTTGTTTGCATCCTCTCCAAAACCTCTTCGTAGAACCATACCTCTGTTGTCTCGAATCTCTTCTTCATCTTTGAGGAGACTGGCCAACATTCGCTGCCGCAAAGGAGGACATATATCAGCAGCTCAGTACTCTTTTCTTTGTTGACAACGAAATCCTCCTGTCTCGTAATACTCTGCTCAGCTTTTGAAATGCTATCCATCTCAGTAAGTCTTCGGATCTCTGCATCGCACTTACCGTCCTGTCAGAACACTTCCCAGATATTTAAATTTCCGCAGCGACTTGATTTTAATGTCCCCGATCTGTAAATCGCATTTCGGGCTCATCCTTTTACTGATGACCATGCATTCTGTCTTCTTGTAATTTATGTTTAGTCCCTTCTTCTCGCTCTCCTTCGCCACCTTCTGTAGGAGGTTTTGTAATTTCTTTTCCGTGTCTGCTATCAGCACTGTGTCATTTGCATATCTTTATATGTTAAGATTGTGGCCACCAATGATGAATCCCTGTTGCCCCTGTACGATTTCCAATTCTCTCAGAATTGCCTCGTTGTAAAGGTTGAATAAGTCCGGTGAGAAGACACATCCTTGCCTTATACCCTTTTCTATTTTTGTATATTTGATGAACTCATTCTCTATTCGCACGCAAGACGTTTGCTGGAAAGAAAAATAAAGAAGTCCATTCTTGAACCTATCGGCCCTTTTACTTGAAATCTCGTTTTCGTTTCTCAACTACTACTACTACTACTACTACTACTACTTGTAATCTCCCCTGAACTCACTGCGTCGTAGTAGGTGGGAGGGTAGTTACCGGCCTTATACTATCTTTAATCTTCTTTTTATGTGCCATGTCTTTTCAGGACGTAGGGTGTATCAGATTCTCCAGGCCCTCCTTCCTCATTATGTCCCAAAAACTTCAGTTGCTTCTTCCTGATATTAAGTATAAGCCTCCTCTCTAAGACCTCATCGTTGTTCACACGCTCGGTCCATGATATCCTTAGCATCATTCTATAGAATCACATCGCTGTTGCCTCAATTCTCTTCTTCATCTTTGAAGGAATCGTCCAACATTCTCTGCCGTAAAGAAGGACAGATGCTACGTAACAGTTTAGTATTTTCTCTTTGTTACCAAAGATATCCTCTTGTCTAACATTATTGGAATGTGTGCTTGGCCATCCCGATACGCCTACAGATCTCAGTGTCGCACTTACCGTCCTCTGTCATGACGCTTCCCAGGTATTTAAACTTCCGCGTCTGCTTGATTCTAGTGTTCCCGACCTTCAGATGACACTTTGGGCTCATCCTCTCACTGATGACCATGCATTCTATCTTCTCGTAGTTTATGCTTAGTCCTTTCTTCTCGCTCTCCCTCTCTACTTTCTCCAATAGCCACCAAATGTTTTGCTTTATCATAAGCCCAGTTGATCTGTGACGAGAGCAGAGTTAAGTGTAAGGTAAGAATTTTCCCAATAATTTTGAAACTTTTTTGTTCCCAGTAAAACGAACTTTTATTCAAATTGTTATATTATGCTAGATCAGAACATCAATTTAACATGTCTATCTGTGGTTAAAACCTGTTGTAGTAAGGAGTGCCTTTATGATTCAGAAGTCTCCACACAAGTTAACCTTTAGATATTACTGGTAATTTGATCCGTTAGGGGTGCGCCTAGTTGACCATAGCGCGTGTCTTTCTGGAAACGGCTGTCTTTAGACGCTGTCACAGCAGACCTATCAAGAAAGGAGAAAGAGTAATGAATTGATATACAAATCCGGTTGTCGGTCTTAATAAAATTTATATAAGCACCCACCACTGAAAGAAGAAAACTAATATGTTTCTCTGACCTCACAGGCAATAATGTAAGGTGCAAATTTCGGATAAGCGGCATCGGGCCGGTCACACACATACACAGTCAGTTATAATATATTAACTTAGGCGATCATGTATCTTTTTGATACATGACTGACGAAGCAGATTTTTCCCGTCATTTGCGGTAGATCAGCTGCCATCCAAAGCTATAGAATCCTGCTATTTACCCATATCTGGTGGAGAAGAGGATTCATACCTTTCCCAAGCACGTAAGTGAATGTAATGGATTCGACTGGAATTCGAACAAGGCTCTCCGATTCCTCAATCAGAGTCGGTATCCATTACTCCATCGTGTCTCCTCTCTCACACGTACTAGTTGAGAGTAATTAACGAAGTCAGAAGTTGGATTAAATATTATGTAAAATATGAGAGAATAAGTCTCATATTATCAGTAATCGATACGACAATATCATTTTGGTCTGACAGTTAAACAATTTGGTCTGCCAGTTAAACAATTTGATCCGTCTGTTAAAAAATTTGGTCCGTCTGTTAAACAATTTGGTCCGTCTACCAAACAATTTGGTCCATCAGTTAACCATTTTGGTCTGTCAGTTAAACAGCTTGGTTTGTCAGTTAAACAATTTGATCCGTGTAACACTATTTAGCAACGGCAGGTTAATTAACCAATCAATTAACCACAGAAGTTAATTACGGGGATTACTTAAACCGATAGATAGAAGGAAAGACATACTGAGCGATAACTTAAACCGATAGATAGAACGAAAGACATACTGAGCGATATTCTTTTTGTTTTGTTATTTTCCCAAAACAAAGGATGGGTAAAAGGATTTTTTTTATTTTGTTTATGCGAATCAAGATAATCATTTTCCTTTCTCGCGGAGGGACGAGACTTAACAACTTAGATGATAAGAGAAAGCCACCCACAAAGCGATGTTATTTTGATAACGGGACGGCGAAAATTCTGATGGCCGTTGTCGTAAAAGTTAGTTGATGAATCCCAGAGTTTTAGGGCAGATAAAACATTAACTGTGTCATGATAACCAAAACTTATATTATCGGGAAAGGATTTAATAGGTCATCTGCCGACCGCACACAAAGCCCAACCCTGAGTTAAGGAGATGTCGGTTGGACAAGACATCTGTGTTCTGTTGAAATTCGTTTGTGATAACAAAAGCCATGTTATTGGATTTTTTTTTAATTAACTCAATTCCGCCAAAATTCCGTCCACTTAATATTGGCGGAAAACTTGATTGAAGAATTCCATATGCCGTGACGTTGGATAAAAATTGAGATTATCACATTCATACTATTGTGACGCCTATTGGCCGAATAGCTAGGCGGAGGTGATCATGTGACGCAGGGAGGAGGCCTGCCACCGCCCATTGAGAGGATAGGTATGAGATGTTGCTGCGAGGAAGTGGGAAAACCGTTGACGCCCTCTGGGGTGTGGTGAGATACCCATATGAGAGCAGAAGAGGGTGGGAGTGGAAGAAGATTTCCAAAAATGGAAAATGATAAATAATTCTGACCGAAAACAAAGAAGATCCCTATTGGGGATTTGAAATCAACGTGGTGGCCACACCACGTCCGACCCCACGCCGGGTTTTGATCGGCGTCCATATAAGCAAACGTCTTCAGGTGTTTTTGACAGTTGTAGAGTGTAGAGCAGAGAGAGAGAGAGAGAGAGAGAGAGAGAGAGAGAGAGAGAGAGAGAGAGAGAGTGCAGAGCAGAGCAGTGCAGTTCGCAGAGAGATCCAGTCGAGTCCAAGACACAGGGGACTCGGAAGATAACGCCTCGCACAGGTGACCGCACGATTCCATGCCTTCAGACTTAGACTTCTAACCAAGAACAAATTTGTTGAAGTCCGACTTTAGATTTCCCACCAAAGCAAGTTTCCGACTTAGACTTCTAACCAAGAACAAATTATAGAAGTCTGACTTATATTTTCCACCAGAGCCGACTTTATTGAAGAACAACCCAGATATCCAGAACTAGCTAAGAATGCAAAAGTGTTACAATCCACATTTTTTTTTCTTCGGGCTGGGAGAGAAAGAGAGAGACGCACTCCTGTAACTCAACAAACCGACATAAAATTAATCGCTATTCCTAACCAGTCGCTCGCCTTGAAGTTGTTGTTTGTGCTTTTGTTTTTTTTGTCTACATTTATTGTGCAGTATCACCTTGACCCGGATTCGGCTGGCACTACGGCCCGGCGTTTGATTGATCTCGCCAACCTAAGATCAAATCACAACGTGGGTAGGTTGAATCGAGATCAAAGCAGTTGCTTCGGTGACCAGGCGTTGGAAGCGAGCCGAGTACGACAAGTTGGTACTAGAACCCAACAAGACTTCAACCGATGTCCCAGGGTTAGCCCGTCACATATTGGCGTCGTAACAAAGGACGGCGTCACATTTGGCATCGTGACCAAAGGACGGGTCTCACATCCGTCTGTTAAACAATTTGACCCGTCTGTTAAACAATTTGGTCCGTCTGTTAAACAATTTGGTCCGTCTACCAAACAATTTGGTCCGTCAGTTAACCATTTTGGTCTGCCAGTTAAACAGCTTGGTTTGTCAATTAAACAATTTGGTCTGTTAGCTAAAAAGTTTTATGCGTCAGCTAGAGAATTTAACCCGTCTGTTAGAGAATTTGATCTATCTGTTAAACAATATGGTCTGTCTATTATATCTCAAAATGCTGAATTAGAAATCCTAATTGATCGAAGATCTAAGATTGATTACATTGCTAATAAACATTCTAATTATTTAAAACTGTGGATAAATAGAAATGATTATTATGGTTTTAACTTATTTTTGAGAAGTAATTTTTGGTTTTATTTAATTTATAGGAAATATAATAACGACGAGGAGTATTTTTTAAAAGTTTGTCTTAAAATTCGGTGGAATATTCAGGAAAAATAAATCAAACAATGACAATAATAGCTATTGCTAAATCTTTTAGATTAAAGATACTATAGTCCTACCATCTTTTAATCCAACCAAAACTTAATCGAAGTATTTTATTCGCACTATTATTCTCATCTTTGTTGTCACTATCACAAGTCTTCAACCGCAAGAGCAGCTGCAACTGCAGCTTCAGCAATCAATACATGGGCAGCAGCATGCAAAACATGACAGGTAGCAGCATCAGCTGCAGCCTAATCAGTAACCAAGGTTAGAATTACGGCTCTAAGTTTACAATGGTCTAGTGAGTAGAAGCGTTGGTTTGTGAATTTGATGACATAATGGTTCTGAGTTCAATCTCTGGGTCGGGCAGTGTGTACTTGCAGTCAGCGGAAACGGGTGAGCAATAACTGAACAGTACTAAATAAAATAAGAACTAGGAGAGAAGAGTCTACCCCCGTAGATTAAATCAAAGGTTCAGTTCACAGTTACCCTGCAGGTTACACAAATCGATATACACCTGAAAATGGCCGGAGAGGACAACGGCCGAGACTTTGTGATAAAACAAAAAGAAGGGGACAATAGTCTGGATATAAATTGTGTAAATAATGATAATTCCTCATCTAGAAATTCAGGCAAAAATTATTTTATTCACATTTACTATTTGTGCCTCCATCGATCCTTTTTTTCCTTATATTTTCAAATTTAAAACGTACCTGTGAATAAGGCTCACACTTATTTAAAAAAAAAAAATTAAAAACCTACAGTCATAAATTCTGTTTGATACTTTAGTCTAGCGTTTGTAAATCTTTTTTTTAATGCGACCCACTGCAAGAACCACATTTTGCATTGCGACCCATTATACCTACGTGTAATAAATCAAAGACAAACTCTGTTCACTAGACTCATTTATTTAGCATCGACAATATATATATATATATATATATATATATATATATATATATATATATATATATATATATATTTCTTATGATCCGTACATATTGGAATTTCATGTATCTATTTGTATTATCTATTTGTATGAATATAAAATTATTACTTTTAAAAAACAAGCCTGTTCTTAAATTTCACCTAAACAACCAATTCAGCGAAAATTCTGAGATTTCAAATGAACAAAACGCATCATCTTACTTGCACAGAAAGAGTGTACCTGTACTCGACTTCGACATTAAGTCGGGAAATTCACTTTTGGCCCTAACTTAAAATGCAACTGAATTATTCAACAATATTAACAGCTTTCACCCGACACGAATACGAACACACTGCAGACCTTCGTAGCTAAGTTTGTTGCGTGGTCTCTTTGTGAGAAAGAACTGACGTCTTCTCCACCCGCAACGAGTTTGACGAAGAAGATGCATAAACTCAATAAGAACAGACTGTGTGTGTGGGTATATATATATATATATATATATATATATATATATATATATATATATATATATATATATATATATATATACAGAAAGAGAGAGAGAGAAAGAGAGAGAGAGAGAGAGAGGGAGAGAGATATAATATTAGTGGTCCATCTATATATATATATATATATATATATATATATATATATATATATATGTATGTATTTCCAAAAGGATAGCATCCAGGTAGAACTCAATGTCCAGGACAAAGTAATAATATAATAAAAAGCTCAAACCCTAATATTCCATGGTTATAATTTATTACATTGGAATCGTAATCATGATCCAATTCATCAGACTTACAAATTCAAAAAGAAATCGGAAAATATAACTCCGGGTATAAAAAAAATTTTTTAGTGATTAATGTAGATCAGCGATTCGGTAACGAATTATGCGTCGAAAAATAATTCATTGTTATCTCTATCTCATCCATTTAAACCGTTATTTAGCTCCTCTCTTTAAAACTTCTCTCAGTTAAATTTTAATCCCTACCTTCAATTTTAGGCCTTCCTGTTCTTCTTTCTTCTATTACACCTCTCTCTAGAGCTTTCATACATTTCACTTTCAAACTTGTTTCTGACTCCCACACATACACTCTCACTAAATACCCGGAATTACATTTTCCGATATTATATATATATATATATATATATATATATATATATATATATATATATATATATATATTTAAAAAATAAAATATAATACGAGCTTACCTCGGAGAAAACCAAGCGATGATTTATGGCGCTGTGAAACATTTACAGTTGTTTGTTCTCATTTGCACATTTTTGTATATTTTTTCTTTCTTTTTTGTCGCGACCCATTTTATTTATCTCGTGACCCACTGAAATGTCGCGACCCACAGTTTGAAAAACCCTGTTTTAGTCTATATCGTTCTAAACATAAAAAACTCAAAATAAGAAAATACCGTAAAGAAATGAAGAAAGGATTTAGTTTTGTTCAAAACCTAATAAAATCCACATTGTTTTCACTGTTGCTTGGAAATGAATGAAACATTTCAACACTGGATCCCGTACTCTGATCAAAGATAATGTCATCCTCGTTCCCACTTATTGCGCTACTGATACCACATTTCTTAAATGACTTAACCACTATATCATTTTCCCAGTTGTTCTATTCCTCCTTCAATAAAGTCTTAAACTGTGTGTTAATAAAAACATCGAAAGGTTAAAGTTGACTTGTTAAACCGCCGGGTGTAACTGTCGGTTGTGCTGTTATCAAATTAGCATTTTTTTTCTTTATTTTCCCGTTTAATGAGCACCAAAGGAATCCCATGATGAGAGGAGATTTTTTTTCTATTACGCTCACTGGACTGATATATTCTTAATACATTCTGTCTATAAGACCCAAGAAGATTATTGATATCAAGTTTTAGGAGTGCGTGTTATACATTGAAAAATCGTTAATTAAAACGTGCTAGGTGTACGATAACAAGGCCAAAATGAATCCTATGACCTTTTACATGACATTTGATAATCTATACAAACGGCCAATTCGACCTGATTCTGTCAGCATAGAAATGGAACTACAGAATCTTTATGTGGGCTTGATTTTAACAAATAAGTGATTTGTTTGTTTAATGGCTTATCAACTCCTTATGGGTCATTTAAATTTAATTTTCTTGGGAGCTTTGAAGTAATAAAAATATGATTTTATTATTTTTTATTCTGCTTTCATAATTGAATACATGGCAGATGATACTGTAGATGGACGGCAGGGTCTGAGTGTTATTACTGTTGAAAAGTATTGTTGTATTAGGGACATGCGCGTTTATTCCCTGCTAGAAGGTCCAACTACAAGAAAATGGCGGACTCTAGTTGTGTCCAACCGAAGATGAACAGGAAACAAACAAGACTGATATATATATATATATATATATATATATATATATATATATATATATATATATATGTGTGTGTGTGTGTGTGTGTGTGTGTGTGTGTGTGTGTGTGTGTGTGTGCGTGTATGTATTAAACAACACAATTTTACAATGGACATAGACATTAACATTTGTGTGTGAACATTTGTGTTTGTTCTTTGGTGAATGTTCGTACGCACGTATATGTGTGTATAATGTTCACGGCGTCTCCCACAAATGGAAAACGCTATCTTTTGCGAGAGCTTACATTGTAGAGGTGTTCGCTGAAATGAAGAAATGAAAAAGAGAACGAGGCAAGAAGTCGCCCAGTATTTATAGCGTGGGGAGAAAGACCCCTAGTGAACAGTTAGGGAATTAAGGAGGAGCTAACTCCGACAATACTCAGCTTTTTGCACATCGATGCATGTGTGGACATAATTACTAGAAGCTGTGATATGTGTGTTTTATGTTGTAGTTTTGTTGTAATTATATTTTGGAATAGTTTAATTTAAGAAATTCTAGGATATTATATGAATTAATGTCATGAAAGAGTTCTGTCGTGTTGATTGATTTATTGTTGGTAATTTTACTATGAATTGGTATTGTTTTTATATAAAAATGTATTGCTGATATTTTTACTATAAAAATGTATTTTATACTTTTAAATTTGTATTTTTTTGTTGGGGGGAGTTCACTCTTTGCCCATAGCTGGGTACCTAATAGATGCTACCATCCCGTATCAGCAATTAAGAGGTGGATTCATACTTCTCAAAATCTCCAATCTCTCGATCAGAGGCCTTGCTGCCGGATGTAGGAGTCTAACAATTGTTCTGGTGTGATGTATTTTTCTTATTTGATGAATTATTCAGGTTACTATTCAGATGAGGATTTTATTAGGCTGAATTAATTTTCAATCAATCGATTTTACATAGAAGAAAAAAAAAAGTATTTCTCGCCATATAATGAGCACTGGCATTGATAATTGTTCGGGATTCATCGAGAGACTCATGTACGAAACAGGAGGTTTTAGGTGTTAGACTAGTTCAGTAACCAGTGACCCAAGGCTTATTCAAACTCAAACATTGGGTTTCAAATGTCGGTGTGATATTTGAATTAAAAAACTCGTCTGTTATATGGTGAAAAATACGCTTGCATTGCTATCCGGAGATGATGATGTAACGCGGATTACTACAGGTCTGGGCGGAGACTATGGTGATATTTTAGCTCCAAAGCCCACTTTTCGACGTCGGTAGAGTTCAAAGGAAACGGTAAACCAATACAGTGTCGTACCCGTGAGTAATATGGTATACCATATTAAAACGTTAACATTATTATTATTTTATGTATACTCGGTGTTGAGTCTTGACTCATTGTTGAATCTCGCCTATTGCATGGAATAATAATGCAACACAAAATGTACTTAGAACAAGAATGTATTATAACAAGAAAGTGTACACAATAAGTACATATAGTATTTCTGTATATTTCTGGGAAGACGTTCCTGGAGAATGTGTTGACTAGTCGCAGTCGATCAGAGTCTCTAGTTGGATCTCGTGATTCTCTCTTCCTTCGTCTTCTGGTACCAACCACTATTTATATAGTTGGTAGTCACCTATGCAGATTAGGTGGATCCCACCACAACACTCGGGTACCAAATAAATGGGAGGACGTAATAATTGCTGGGTGGGGATATTGGAAAAGGAAAAGAGACTGTCATAAACAAGGCGATTAGGGAAAGTTTAAAAATCATTTAATCGAAAAATAAATCTAAAAATAAACGTTCATCAATATCTTTTCTGATCTTCACTTAGTTATGTGCCATGCGTGATACACGCGTAGGCGATCATGTATCTTTCGATACATGACTGATGAGGCAGATTTTTTCCTGTCATTTCTTTTTACGGTAGAGCAGTTACCATCCAAAGCTATAGAACTCGGTCTTTCCTACTTTTTTTTCCATGCTGGGTGGGGGAAGAAGCTATGCACAAATGACTTGGTTCCTGTGAGTTTTTTTTTTTAATAAAATTCTCAATAAAAGCTAAGCGTTTGTACCATTATTGATATTTTTTATTTTTACAAAACAGTGCTCAATGTAAATTTACAGAGCATAAATATTATAAATTACCTGATTTAATATATGGTTTCTTCGCTACACAGTAATAACCATGTTTCAAAAACTGGAGCTAAAAACTTCAAATTTAATTATATAATTTAATTAAAACATTATTCTGTTTCATCTTCAAACGAATTTTGGAACAACTTATTTTTAAATTAACCGAGTTTTAAACGTACATATAAATTTATAATTTCCTGTTTCCAAGGATACAGAGAAATCCAATCATTCAGACAGGGGCGGTATCGTGTTCATTATTTATTAACTATTGTTGTATCAATTATGAGTTACGTTCGAAAAAGAGGTTAAGTTTAGGGAGGGTAGGGGTGTATTTTTCAACGAATTCTCACATCCGTTAAACGCATGTCGTCTGTTTTTTTTTTATTAGCGACAAAAAGTTTTTGAAACATGGTTATTACTGTGTAGCGAAGAAACCATATTTTAAATCAGTTAATTTATAATATATATATATATATATATATATATATATATATATATATATATATATATATATATATTATCACTTAAGCGTCATTTTTAGAGGATACCCGTATTTGAGTAGACATTTCGTTTATTTATTAAACAGTATATATTTATTTTTATACGGTTTAAATAAACAAGGACTTTACGCAAACATGGGTATCCACTAAAAATAACGTTTAAGTGATAAAATCTGTCGGATTAATTCAAACTGATAAAGATATCACCTTAATAATCACTTACTACTAGATGTAAACTTATATTTGGGAAAAAATTTCTAGTGTTTTAATGTAAACCCTATATACCTCTTAATCGTCTATTTCACATTAAATCACCAAAATGTCCGTAATAAGGTTTTTAAAAAAACTTTAACATATAATTAAATGGCTTAGACTGTTTAAACTGAAAAATTTACGAAATCTCAAAGAAAAAAAAAAAAAACCAAAAAAAAAACCGTATATTCCAATAGAAGTTAATGACACTTGTTTACAACCTCTTTCTCTTTTTTTCTCTCTTTTTCTTTTTCTCTTTTTTCAATATAGATTTCTCTCCATCCCACTTCCTAATCAAGATATAACTTCCGTTAACAGATTTAAAGTGTCAATGTCTAGATTTCAGCGAATATTTAAATTTGAAACAATAGAAATGTTACATCTAACTCAACGCTGTCTCTCTACCTCCCTACACTGCCCCCACTTCGTGAGTTTCCTTATTATTGCCCGTCATAAATGTGTAAATATATTTTCATTTTTTCATTTCAACATTTGGAAATAAATCTGATGATCCACTATCCTTTAAAAGGGCTGTGGTGAAATAATTTATTATATGGAACCTTAATGTAATCTGTTTTTATTTAAATTATTAGCTCTGATTTACATTGAGCTCTCTGGATTCTATCCTCATTGGGTCTTCCCATACGGATTACCTAGTTTTTCCTAAACTATATATATATATATATATATATATATATATATATATATATATATATATATATATATATATATATATATATATATGTAAAACAACTGAAAAGTTGCAAATTTAAAAAAATTGAATTTTTTTTTGTGAAAGTATTTATTTATATTTTATATTTGATATTTCAGATCGACGCCGATCTTTCATTAGAAATAATTGTTTTCAGAAGTTTGTTTACAAGTAGGGTCCGCCCCGAGACGCGGACGTCACGTGATATGGAATGTAACTGTGTTCGAATATTTCTAACGTAAATCCTACTGTAATAATATTTTAGATGTTATTTTAAAAAAATTTGTAACTATATGTAAAAATTTTATACTATTACTATTTACTATTGAAATATTTATAAAGATTTAAAATAGATAGGTTTCCACAGTAACGATTACTACTTAGATATTTTTTCAGTTGTTTGATAATGCTTTTATAGAGCTAAACGTTGTCACCAGAATAAAAAGCAATTAAACATGGCGTCATATTACCTTCTTATGGGCTTATCTAATGCCGAAATTTTATTGATAAATTTAATTTAAAGTGTAAGAGTTGCTGTTTTTTGATCTCTTGTATGATTCACGAGATACTATTGCCGTAAAACTTCAACTAAAAATATAGCCAAATTAAGATACTCTGGACTTTGCCTAAACTGGATAAAAGATGATTTTGATAAATTTTATGTGAAGAGAAAACTAAAAAAGAGAAATCATCAGTATTGTAGGTCGTTGACCCATCTTTCCAAGGACTTGATAACGAAACTAATCTTTTCCACGTTATCTTATTATCTCCACGCAACTATGCTATTATTGTCTCCTGATTTTTGGTAAATTTTTGAAAACTGTTGGTGGTGTTTTTAGTTTTTATTTTTCATCGTAGAAAGCACGCATATATTATAGAATCCAAAAAGCTTAGCATTTCAAACAGAGTTATTTCCCTTGTACCATATTTTCGACCCGCTGTTTAGGAATATTAGCATTTATTAAGCTTCACGTAGTCTGACACAAGGTTACGTGTATAGGAGATAGAAGATTGATCTTGCTATAATAGTAATGGTCTGTGATAAGACCTTGCTAACCACTAATTCACAACGAAAAGATAGGTATATTTAAATTCTAAATCCGTCATTACAAAATTGTAATTAGTATTACTTAGTATTGAGTTATTCCCCTTGTATCACATTTCAGACCTGCTTGTGATAATTTGTACTTAAACGTACACAAGTTCAGAGAAAAGTGGGAGTAGGAAGATTGTAATATGTCACTCTAAATGTAGGCGACTTGCATATCATCCTTGACAAAGTTAAATTAGCATTTAAAATCTCGACTAGAACACCGTCAAGTGGAATCAGGGGAATATATGTCACAGACGGGCTTTGCTTTTCCGCTCATTTAAACCATTCTTTCTGTCTATATCATTTATTAGACATATATGACTACGACACGATGCCGGATGGAAACGGAGATGAAAGATAAAAGAAAAAAGACTTCGCCGTGCTACAAAGGTACGAAATATTGTCTCTCAGTTTGTTTCCAGTTATTGCTCAAGTGAGTTCGATTCCGACTAGGTTCCTTACACTTGCTTAGTTCAGTTGTCGGAGTTAGCTCCTCCTTAATTCCCTAATTGTCACTAGCGGTCATTCTCCCTATACTATAAATACTGGGCGACTTCTCGCCTCGTTCTCTTTTTTCTTCATTTCATCGACTACAATGTAAGCTCTCTTAGAAGATCCGCGTCTTCCCATTTGTGGGAGACGCCGTGAACATTATACACGTACGTACGAACATTCACCAAAGAACAAACACAAATGTTCACACACACACACAAATATTAATGTGTATGTGCCTTTTAAATTTGTTGTTTAATACATATATTTGTTGACATATATATATATATATATATATATATATATATATATATATATATATATATATATATATGTCTTGTTTGTTTTCTTTTCATCTTCGGTTGGACTCAATGAGTCCGCCATTAACTTCTAGTTGGACCTTCTAGCAGGAAATAAAACGCACGTGTTTCTAATTCAACAACACTCAAACCCACACGGTCCTCTACACAGTAAAAAAAAAATCATTTAAAATATCATGAAGAATTTCGGGATTTTAAAAATAAGATATTGCCTTTAACGAAACGAAAATAAAATAAAACATGTAGGTGGATGGGTTGTAAGATTAAAATCTTTTTCAATAGCCAATAAAGTTTAGGGAGAATTACATTGGTTGATTTTGTTTAACTGAATATCAACTTTTTGGGGTTATTTAATAATGAAATGTAAATATTTTGAGCACAATTTTATGGCTTCAACTGAATATATTTTGAACGCAACTCCATGCCTTCAACTACAGATCAAATAGATATTATTGGTAATTTTAGTATAAAAATGGATTTTTATTCTTTCGTAGTGTTTTGTTTAGAAGTTCAATATTTGCCCATACCTGGAACTCTTACAGGTGCAACCACTCCGAGTCAGGATGCACCTGGGAATAGCAGCAATTAACAGGTGGTTCCATGCTCCTCGAAACCTCCAATCTCCCGATCAGAGGCCTTGCTGCTGGATGTAGTTTATCGTCATACCCAGGACTATGGAAAATTTATAACTAGTTAGGAAAACTATGGGAAAATCATAACTAGTTAGGAAAAATAGATAAAAAAAATTATGGCTAATGAGAACGACAAAGAAACTGTTGATAACACTTAAGAAAACCGGTGAAAGTTTTGGGACTTTCGTAAAAAATGTCCTTGGGAACATTATCTGGAGGCACGATGGTGTAATGGTCAGCGGCTCGGATTGAGGAATCAGAGAGCCGAGTTCAAATTACAGTCGATTTCATTACATTCACTTGGAAAGGTATAAATTCATCTCTTCTTATGGGTAAAATAGCAGAATACAACCTTGGCTGGCAACCAGTCAAGGAGAAGAAAACTCATAATTCAAACCACCTGCTGCCTTGTAGTTCTCGTCTCTTCAAGTAAAGGCTAAGAGAAGTTAACTTGAGAAACAAATTCACATTTGAGACTAGGTAGCCTGAACATCCCCGTTGCAAAATTGTGCTATTCTGCGTTGAATGCCATCATGAACCATAATTGTGATAGGGGGGGGGGTGGAACTGAATAAGTGAATGTTTGAATACCGCTTGGAAAGGCATGAATCTCTTATCCACCCAGCTATGGCTTAAATAGTAGGGTAAACTGGGCTCTCTGAGTTTTGATGGTAACCAGTCGAGGAAAAGGAAAACTTTGATTCCCAGACCGTTGATAAGGCAACAGGAAACCACTCTACAATCTTTCCCAAGATGGTATAGCATTTCATAGGTAATAAAGAAAAAGATTCTGTGGAGAGCCATGATCGCCTACATCTTGAAATGGTATAACATTAAAAAAAAAGACAAGGAAAAAACTTAGAGAATTTAACACTCATAAGGTGCATTGAAGACAACAGAAGCAGAGGCAAACAGAGAGTTTGAGCAAATAACACAAAGAAAAAAAGGTTTCATAAAAGAGCAAGTATTAATGTAAGTAACACAAGACAGGAGGAAGCTGTAGAGAGTTTGATGGGAACAGAGAGAAAGAGAGAGTGAGAGAAAGGGAGAGAGATAGAGAGAAAGATGAGAAGGAGAAGGAGATAAGCAGATAACAAATCCAGGGTTGACAAATATCACTGAAAACATCAGAAAATTGTGGGAAAATTTTGATTGACCTTACTTGTATTCGCATTAGTTTTAATTAATGTTCTCGCAAAGTAGAGCAAAATCGCCGCCAGATGACACATAAATCAATGAGCTTTGCATCGATTTCTCTAAAACTCCATGAAAATCCAAACAATGTTATTAGGAATTGGAATTTTCTTTTATTTATTTTCGATATTGGAGTGCTGGCCCTCAAAATGAACTATCTTTGAAGTGCACTATTTACATTATTCGGACTATTGTCCTCATCTTTGTCGCCATATTTGTTACAATGTTTTGGCCATTGTACGCTCCGGTGGTTGGAATGTCGAACTGAACCCTTTATTTCGCTGACCGGGGTAGACTGTTTTAGTTCCACGTGCCATGTTTAATGGATATCAGTTTTCAGTTATTTCCCGTTAATTCCCCTCTTCAAGTTCTCCACCGCCTTAACCGGGAACTCACTCTTTGGTTCCTGTCACTGGATCTAACTGACGCCTTTATCCACTCAAGTACACATGGCACAGTGGATAAAAGCATTAGTTCGATCCAGTGACAGGACCCAAAAGAGTGTGTGTTCAATAGCCGGTTAAGGCAGTGGATAACTTGGAGAGGGGAATTAACAGGAGATAACTGATAACTGACATCCATTCAACATGGCATGTGGAACTAGAACAGTCTACCCCAGTGAGCGAAATAAAGTGTTCAGTTGGACATTCCAACCACCTGAAGAAGGCCGGAGCGTACAACAGCCGAAACGTTGTAATAAATATGGCGACAAAGGCGAGGACAATAGTCCGAATAATGTAAATAGTGTACATAATACCTCATCTCAGAAATATAGACAGATGCCTTTGAAGTGGCAAGCACTTTATGTAATGCTCTTGGAATAGGGGCATAGATTCAAATTTCCCCGCGCTGTGTTCCACCGCCAGATATCTTGATATCTTGTTTGCTGATCTGCAACGACTATAGATGTGGGTGAGCATCGATAGTTGAGCATTCGGGAAAACTAACTCTGTCCGAGCAGTAGCAACAATTAACAACAAAAAGTAAAAGCTATTTCAACCATTAAAACAACCCAAATAAAACTATTCATCTCGTTGTTTCGAGTTTCCTCCCACAAGAATTCCACAGCGACGAACTTAATCACCAGTTAATAAACAGAGGCGGCTTTGCATGACAAATTCCTCTGTGAACTCGAAACACACGAATAAATTATCGCCTGGCCTGTTTATTTTACCCAAACTTTTCATTTTCTATTAACACCCATCAAATACTTGACGTTTTTCTTGACTTATTCACAGGACCATACGTACAGAGTAGGGGGTGTAAGTTTCACGTTTTCTTCGATACACCGTTTGCTTAGACTCGCCAGGAAAATTTAAAGAGACGTAAAGTAGAAAAAATATTTATTCTGGTGTATTGCGGATTTAATTCCCATGCAAATGTCCTGGTTCCCTAATACAAGATATAAGGACTGTTGAACATCTGCGTATCAGTTCATAGCTTCGGATTCGAAGTTATTAGGATAATGATACTGATTACTATTTGTTACTGCAAAATAACAAAAACGGCACATCGTAGATAGATTTCGTGGTAAATTGGCAGATAATACCTCAGTGACAAAGAAAAAAATCATTCCTGGTCTAAAATCGCCTGATTATTCCAAAAATAACATTAAAAATTGGCGGGAATCTACCGTTTAGGAGATATTGACAATTTTAGTTGTGTCCGGGTTATCCTCGATTATCGAGGCTTGCAAACTTTCGCTCAGTAATCAAGGGTAACCGGGACGCAACTAAAATTGTCAATATCTCCTAAACGGTAGATTCCCACCAATTTTTATTGCTATTTTTGGAGTAATCAGGCGATTTTATACCAGGAATCATTTTTTTTGTAAAATTTGTCACTGGGACATTATCTGCAAAATTAACGATTTCGTTAGGGTATATTTTTAAATTCTATTGCTTGAAGAAATTTCCAGGCTAATTTTTACATTTATGGGGTCTACGTTCGCATTCCCCCTTATAATAAAGAATTGATTTGTGTATATTTGTCAATGCAAAAAAAAAAAAAAAATCATGTTAAAAAGAAAATCTTATTAACAGTTAAAGGGAGAAGAAATATTACTAAATGGTATATAAAATAATAACGAACATGGAAGATATTGCAAACACATACACGAAAAAATGATTCCGTAAAATATAACATACAAGGAAATATTATTTTTTTATTTAGTTTTTCGAGCGTTTTTACATTTTTCCGTTTGGTGGGAGTGAGCGAGTACAAAAATTGTAAATATCATCCATTGTTCCAAGCGCTTTCGCTCACTTCCACTGCTATTTTCAAGTGTGTGTTTTTTTTTATTTTGGTGTGTGTTAGTTTCTTTTCATGTTTTGACTGTGCGAAATGTATTATTTTTGTGGTTTTTGAGTGTTTATTCCGAGTCATCACATGTTGGGCACGGCTGGAATTCATGTCTCATATTGAAACCAAAGTCTTTGAAAAAACTGACAAATCACAAATAAATCTATACAACTAACGCTGACGACATTTTTGTCTTAATAAAAAAAAAAAAAAGTATAAAATTACAAACCTTAAATCAACTTTTGAAAAAACTCAACGCTAAAATTTACATACGAACACATGGCAAAATCTCATTTCTCGATGTCGATAGAGAAATAAAAATCAAAGTATTTACCACCTACCTGGATAAAGCATAAAACCGGCATGAACTTTTTACAAATACTTTCATGGTAACTACTCCGATGAGCTACTTTCGCTGTTTCCAGACTTCATGAATTTAAGCGTTCTACTAGACTGGCATCTCGCTCACACACATTCACTATTGAAACTTATAAATGTTGCTGTCTCTTCTACTTCAATAGCTTCATGTCTCGCACTTCTCACCTGTGGAACTCCCTCCTCTTTTCTTGTTTCTCTGATAGGTATAATCTCCAACTATTCAAATGTAATGTCAATCGATGTCTCCAGATGCCTTGATCCATCCCCTATCCTTCTCTTCATCCTTTCCTCCATCACTCCTTCCTCTTTGCTCTCGCTCCAACTCTCTGTAACTCCTTGCGTGCTAGTGGCTCCCCCTTGCTTGGAGTGAAATGCTAAAAATAAACAAAAAACATATCTTTGTTCTTTTTTCTCTCTTAGCTTCTAAAATGAGGAGTTATTTACATTCAGACTAATGTCAATATCTTTTTGGTTGTTATCACAATTTTGAGGCTGATGTGACGCCCGAGCTTCTTCAGGCGCTTGTCGATTCAAATAACATTCATTATTATGAACAGTCCCCACCCCTAAGGCAGTCATAGGAGGCCATGAAGTTACTATTTTTCGAGACTGCCATTTACATTGACAGACTTTATGGAAGCTAATAAAATAGGTACCGTGATTAAAAACTACAAGGAAAAAGAAAAGAAAAAAAAAACTACCTTTTCGTACGTATGGCAGTACCATGAAATAAAAATACATCTACCGCATATACTGGCGTATAAGGCGACTCGGTGAATAAGACGACCCTGAACTCTTCAAGTTAAAATCTAAGTTTGTTGCAATATTAACCATACAAGACGACTCCCACCAAAAGAACTTTCAAAATGTATTGTATTGTATTTTTCAAATAAATTTAGTAAGCATATACTTCCTTTTCAAACAAATTCCAATGAAATGATAGTGGATAAATACTGTAAACTAACTGCCTTTGCTTGCGGTAAAATGCTTTACCCCCCCCCCCCAAAAAAAAACAACTCTTGTCTTCTGAACTATGATAGTCAAAATAATATTTTGGGGTGAACTAAAACACATAAAACAAGAATAATTTTCCCAACTACATCACTGAAACCAATAAAAAAAATACTACGTAACAAAACCTCAAAATATTTTACGGTAACTAGACGCACCAAAATTAGAAACAGGACGAATTCCCTGTACGAAAAATCATCGAACACCATATTTCTGCTCTAATTCCCGAAAAACATGTAAAACTCATACCACAAAAATCAAGGCTTTGGGGTGAAAGTCGGGGCAAAGAAAAGAAAAGAGGCTAGAACGTGAAATTGTAAAACATTGTAGTAGTGGTTCTCAAATTAAATTCTAATACTATGCGATAGGGATTAGAGAGCAGGCCATTATTATTATTATTATTATTATTATTATTATTATTATTATTATTATTATTATTATTATTATTATTATTATTATAATTTCCATCCTAAATCTGTTTTCCACATTTATGGTCTTGTATCAAACTAACCTTAGTAAATGCTTTTAAGAATTTACTAAAGTTAATCTGATACAAGATCTATTTATTTATCGGTTTGTTAATCTCTCTCTCTCTCTCTCTCTCTCTCTCTCTCTCTATATATATATATATATATATATATATTTGTTAATATCTATCTATCTATTAATATCTCTCTCACTCTCTCTATCTATATATATATCTTAATATCTCTCTCTCTATGTATCTGTCTATCTATTAATATCTATCTCTCTCTCTCTCTATATATATATATATTTGTTAATATCTATCTATCTATCTATCTCTCTCTATATATACATATATCTTTTTGTTAATATCTATCTATTTGTTAATATCTATCTATCTATCTATTAATATATATCTCTCTCTCTCTATATATATGCATCTGTTAATATCTATCTATCTATCTATTAATATCTATCTATCTATCTATTAATATCTATCTATCTATCTATCTATCTATCTATCTATCTATCTTTAAAGAGTGTGTGAGCGAGTTTTCTTTTATTTTACTCAAATGTGAACTATTCGGAGTGAAAAAAATCACCTACATTTGGCTTCTATGAAACTATTTTGACTTAATAGGATGCAAACATCTGACAAACAGATAAACCGGATCCTCATTAAAAATATCCTTCTCTTTGGCGTCACTTACAAGAAAACATCCCGTTGTTTTTATCTGAGATATCCGTCATCGTTTCCGTGAATCGCCGTGTGCCATTCGCGCAACAAATGCCTGGCTTGACATTGTCAATTTGACAGAGAAGATATCCGACTTTTCCAAAAGAAAGTTAACAACTAATGACAATTTTTATAAACGGACGATACCACATTGTACAACACTCTACACTTGTTTTATATTGTAAAATATTGGAAATAATTAATACGTAACTATAAATAGAAGAATGTATAAGTCATTTTAATGTCTATCGGCATTCATTGTTCGTAGCGTAATCGTTATGAGAACGGAAACAGGAATCAGAGAACCGAGTTCAAATATCCGCCCAATCTGTTGCGTTCAGTTTTGTACAAATGCTCCTAGGAAAGGCATGTCACTTTTCAAACTAAATCTGAAACTTTGGGTTAAATAGCGAATTAGATTTGGACTTTTTAAAGAATTGCACTCTATGCAAGGGGGAGAGCCAATAGCACACAAGGGTTTACAGAGAATGAAAGTAATAGTAAAGAGTCCAAGTACGGCCCAGGGATTGAACTCGCAATTACTATCATCAAATTTACGAACGAGCATTTTAATCTACTCAGTTATTGTCAACGGAAGTCAGGATAATATTAGGTTGGTGCAAAAATAATGTCGTTTTCTCACATGAAGTTGAACGTCAAAAAACGACATTATTTTTGCACCAACCTAATAGGACATTAGGTTTGCAGCGACCAGCGATCATCCAACAACGACCGACAGCGATCACCTGCGACGACCCACAGCGATCACACCTGCGACGGCCCACAGCGATCACACCTGCGACGACCCACAGCGGTCATCTGCAGCAATCAGCAGCGATCAACTAATCACGTTCCAACCGTCGACACGACCAGAACAGCGGCATTTCAGCTTCCAACCCTCGACAGGATCGGAACATCCGCACTTCAACTTCCAACTGTCGACACGACCGGAACGACCGCATCTCAACATCCCGTCGTCGACACGATTAGTCCAGCCATCGACACGACCAGTGCGACCACTCTTCAATTTACCAGACTATTTCGCCCACAGCCACGGTGGACTGCTTTGTAAATAAACTTTGCATTAATGTTACATATCCTTGTTTTGTTGTCCATTTTGTTTCACCTGTCAGATTTCACAACTTTAATCCGAAAATGTTAGTGTGACCTCTTACCAATTCGGGCTTCGGGCAGTTTCACATTACCCCCTCTCCAGGGGGCCCGCTAGAGGTTTAAGGTTCCAAAGAGATATTTCAAAACTTTCTGTAGATTAACCAGACCGAGAGACACGCGAAGACGGCCGGAGGGTGTAACTATAGAAACATTGGGTTAATAAAAACAAAAATGAGATTAGTCCGAATGTAAGTAATAATATCTTCACACCCAAGAAATTCAGACCTAAATATGACAAGGTCAGCCTCTATAAAAGGTAAGTTTCTTTTTTTGTTTTTTTAAGCATTTCACCCCAAACAAGGCGGGAAGCCACTAGCACGCAAGGAGTTACAGAGAGATGGAGCGAAAGCAAAGATCAGTTATAGAGGAAAAGATGGAGAGAAGGATAGGGGATAGATCACGGCATCTGGAGACGTCGATTGACATTACATTTGAATAGTTGGAGATTATAGCTACCAGGGAAACAAGAAATGTGGAGGGAGTTCCACAGACGAGAAGTGCGAAACATGAAGCTATTGGAGTAGGCGAGACGGCTACATTTAACAGTTTCAACAGTGAATGGGTGAGAGCGAGATGCCAGTCTAGTTGAACGCTTAAATTCATGAAGTCTAGGAACCAGCGAAAGCAGATCATCGGAGCAGTTACCGTGAAAGTATTTGTAAAAGAAACAGGGGGAGGCGACGGCACGTCTGTGAGAGAGCGACTGCAGACAAGATACCAGATCAATGCCAATTACATTGCATATCCGTCTCTGGATTTTATCAAGGACAAACAGAAGGAGCTCTAGACCATATATGGCAACTATATTACATGCAAGAGCGAATGGTTGATTTGTAGATTTGAAGGATCGACTCCGACGAGAAGAATTTCCTGGCGCGGCACAGGGAGCCAACTTTCCTTGCGGTAGACGAAGCTATTGACCCAATGTATTTGTTCCATCTCAGGTCAGTAGACAATGTGAGACTGAGCAGTCGCAAACAGGTGCTCTCGTAGATTTGAGCGTCAGACATTTTAATGGGGTGGGGGGAGCAGCGATGGTTCCCTGTGGTGAGTAATAGAGAGCAGTTTTGTTTTTGAGGCGTTAAAGTTAATCAGCCAATTCCTGCTCCAGTCCACAACCGATTGGAGGTCCTTTTCAAGACAAACGGCCAGGTTAGTTTGTCGGCGACACTAGAATAAATAGTAGTGACGTCCGCATAGTTGCCTACTTAGGAACCTATGGCATCAGGAAGATCGTTAATGAAGATAAGGAACAGAGTAGGGCCAAGCATAGAGCGTTGGGGAACGCCTGCGTTCGTGGAATAGGAGCTGGAGCAGAATCCGTTGAGAACGACTTTCAATACACGGTTTGAAAGGAATGATTGTATTAAGTCAAATAATCGACCTGAAATTCCATAACCCTGAAGGTTGCGAAGAAGGCCGACATGCCAAACCCTATCAAATGCTTTTCCGATATCAAGAGCCACGACACGAGCTTCTCTGTTATTATGAAGTGCATGGTAAACCATTTCAGTTATGGCCGTAAATACATCAGAAAATATAGCGGAAAATATATTGCTTGTCGGAGAGCAGATCATGAGATGTAACGTGCTTAACCACTTCGGCGTTTATTAAAGCTTCAAAGACTTTGCCGAAGAGTGGTAGGTAACTGATAGGACGGTAATTAGAAGGGTCAAAAGTGTTTCCAGAGTTCTTAAAGACAGGAACAATGGATGAGGACTTCCAACAGAAAACATGATTCAATGAGGCAGTAATATAATTTGGAGAGGGCAGGGGCCAGTTCAGGCGCAAATTCCTTCAGGACAATGGCTGGTATCCCTTTTCCACCACTAGCCTTGTGGGGGTCTAATTTAGAGATAATGCCCAATACCGATGAAAGGAGGAAATCGGCTGTGGGATAAATAAGTTAAGTAAGCTCTTGCAGAGACGCCAATAATCCTTGGAGCCGAATTTGCGAGATACAATACGTTCTTTCATTCGAGCAGCAAATAGTGACTTTGCTTCATTGAGGACACGCTTACACTCGTTACGGGCAGAGACAAAGAGACGTCTATTGCAATCAGACATGTCGCTACGATAAAGGTGGAAGAAGTGGTTTCTTTGGGCAATGGCAGCTGAGCAAGCAGCGGAGAACCAAGAGGGGGAGCGCGATTTGACCATATATTTTACCGAGGGCATGAAAGCCTCGATACTAGCTTTAACCCAGGAGGAGACCTCGGAAGCACATTCTTAGACAATATCCCAGGGGACATCGCGGAGGAAACCCGGAACGAGTCCCAGTCTGCTCCTTGATAGCAGAACGATGTTCTAGTGGTAGGAGGTTCTTTGCAGGGGGTGAAGTTGAAGGAGATGTTGTCAGACACTACAGCATGATCGGAGTTGCCAAGAGGGCAGAGCTGCGCGGCGCTACAGGACTCGAGGAACAAAACCTAAAAACATAAATCGAGAAGAGAAGCCTTATCGTCCAGGTTATAGGGAAAACGTGTGGGGAAGTCAACTATTTGCGAGATGGATTTAGAAATTGAAAAAACTAAGGGTTTGAATGCCTGCAAGATCAGTAGTAGCGTTTTAAAGGCAATTGGTATGATGGGCGTTAAAATCACCAAACACGAATATGTGAGAAAACGGATGGAGAGAGAGAGAACCTTGTCAATGCTGTCAGAAATGCATTCAAATACACAGTCTTGGAAAGATGGAGAGCGATAAAGGAAAAAGAGGTAGCTTACAGCATTGAGAAAAAATAGCCGGAGACACATGTACAAATGGTCTGGAGATTCAAGAGACAGCTCTCTAGCCAGCGGGAGATTGTCCTTGACGTAAACTCCAAGGCCATGCATGTGGGTTTGAGAGTCTTTTCTCAGGTGAGGAAGGTAATCGGGGATCGAGAGGTTAGAGAAGGGAATAGACAAGTCAAGGTTGAGCTCACAGAGAGCCAGTATATCCGGGCAGTTCGCAATGAGGAAAGATTCCATAGTGCAGAAATTGGTTCTAAGTCCACGGATGTTGGAAAATGAAATGTGAAAGGGTTTAGGTGAATTTTTAGGGCCTGGTTTAGGTTTTCTTTTTGGATCGTCGTTAGTTATCATGATGTGAATTTAAATTAGTAAAAATGGGAAGGTCTGATTTAGAAGAAGCAGACGTTTTATCGACCGTGACGTGGGCAGAGAGAAGTTGGCGCAACCTGCAACATAATGTGGCCTCAGGGTTTCCCACCGGAGGTGAATGCAGGGACACCTTTCCATGCGCGACATGTACTGCAGACACCCCGGTATTATACAACTGTTGATAAGAGCGGCCGCTCAAGACGCTACGCAAGAGTTAGGGCTCCTAACTACCAGTCGGAAACAGCAACCAGAAAACTGTCAACCGTGTACTCTGAGAATGAAGAGGCATTGCCAGAGATTGCACACATCACGGTAGAAACACGGCAGCACTAGTACAGGGGGCAGAGAGAAAAAGAGGGAGAGTTCCGAGAACCCCTTCCTAAACAAGAAACAAGGTGTGACCCTCTACTCTTGTCCAAGAGAAGGGGGAGGAGTATTGATCGGACGGTAGGAAAGCCTGAAAGAATTTAATTATATTTTAGGACAGATTTTTAAAAAATTATTGAACTTTTCATATCCACATTTTTTTAAGCATTTTCCCCCAAGCAAATCGGGAGTGCCACTAGCAGGCAAGGGGTTACAGAAAGTGAGAGTAAGAGTAAAAAGAGGAAAGGATAAAGAGTAGGACGGGGTTCAAGATCAAGGCATCAGAAGATTGACATTACATTTAAATTTTTGAAGATTATAGTAGTCAGGGAAGCAGGTAAGAGGGAGTTCCACTCTCAGGAAGTGCAAGAGAAGCTACTGGAGTAGAAGAGGCGGTTACATTTCACTGTTTCGACAGTGAAAGCGTGGGACCGAGATGCCAACCTAGCAGCACGCTTAAATTCATGCAGTTGGTGTACCAGTGAAAGTAACTCGCCAGAGCAGTTGCCATGAAAATATTTGTAGAAAAGACAGAGGGAAGCCACAGCACGTTTGTCTGAGAGTGACTGTAGACGAGATGCCAGATCAGGACCTATCATATTGCATATCTGACATTGGGTTCTGTCGAGGATCTCGAAATGAATAGCGGGGCTACCAGACCTTATACACTCTTGTGCAAATTAATTGAAACAAAACGAATAATTCCGTTATTATATATTTGTGTTGTATTTTTCCAATGAAATATGACCCAGTGAACATCTTCAGGGGTAAATTATAAAAACAAACTTATTGTAACTGCGATAAAATCTGCATTTCGTTGTCTTGGAAAAGATCGAAAATATTTGGGTTAGAAAAACCTATGGTGCCTTCCTTTATAAATTTAAATTTCATCTTAGTATGAAGTAACTGATTAGAAAACTGGAAAGGTTCAGAATAAAAATAAATAACATAACTAAAAATAAATTAAAATAAATGTCTTTTATGTCTGATCATGATCCGTTCTAAAGTTCATATGTTTGCTTTAATTTCGGGTGAAAATACTTTTCAAAATTACATTTCAAACGAGACACAACACATTACAATGTATCTAGACATATGGTTCTGTTGTTAATATTTCAGCTTCTCGCGTGGTATGACGTCATAGAACCGCATCTTGAACTTACGACCTGCGTCTGCTATTCCGCGACCGTTATCATCGCATAACAATCATAAATATCATCTTCCATGCAGAATATCTTTGTTTAAACTTCCGTTTAACCACTGTGAAGATGGCGCATGTGAGCCGAAAGCTTAGATCAAGGACCAGCTTAATAAAAAAAATATCCAAATGTTGGACAATTTTTGTCTTTATTTTCACTTGAAATTAATATCAAGATACGAACTTTAGAACGGCCCATGATCAGGCATAATATAAAAGACATTTATCGTCTGTTAAATTTAACAATATATATATATATATATATGTGTGTGTGTGTGTGTGCATGTTTCATTAAAAATGACAGTCAAGTCTAATTTTTACGCTTTTTACTTAATTTTACTTGTGTTCGAACAAGAGCTTTCTATTCTGGACAAAGGGTGTGTAAGAACTGTCCAAATGTTTTATATTTCCGAGCGCTTTCGGCTATACATTTAGCCATTATCAAGGATGATTCGATTTTTCAGCTTAATTGAGTATGTGCATTATGTGTATGTTTTGGTGTTGTAGATATGTTTTTAATTTCCGAATAAGGTTAGCACATTGTGGCCAAGTTCGTAGTTAATATTGTTAAGAGTTGGCTTTTTCTTTTTTATTATTAAAGCTTCCATTATTTTATTTATTACTTACTTTAGGGAGTAACAGACTGGGCGGATATTTGAACTCGGTTCTCTGATTCCTGTTTCCGTTCCCATAACGATTACGCTACGAACAATGAATGACGATAGACATTAAAATGACTTATACATTCTTCTATTTATAGTTAAGTATTAATTATTTCCGTGCAATTCACTAAGCTTACAATATAAAACAAGTGCAGAGTGTTGTACAATGTGGTATCGTCCGTTTATAAAAATTGTCATTAGTTGTTAACTTTCTTTTGAAAAAGTCGGATATCTTCTCTATCAAATTGACAATGTCAAGCCAGGCATCTGTTGCGCGAATGGCTACGGTGACTCACGTAAACTGAGTGGATTAAAGCGCTCGTTCGTAAATTTGATGATATAGTAATTGTGAGTTCAATCCCTGGGCCATACTTGGACTCAGTAGGAACAGGGTGAGCAATAGCTGAGCAACACTAAATAAAACCAGGATGTGACATCCCTGGACGTGGACAGTGGAACTAGAACAATCTACTCCTGGAGATTAAATAAATGGTTCATTTTGAAATTCCTTGAAGGTTACGCAGATTATCAGACATTTGAAAACGACTGAACTGCGGAAACGTTGTGACAACAACAACATCAACAACAAAGATGAGGACATTAGTCCAAATATAAAGAATGATTTTATCATGTAAAGAACTGAAGGTATGGAAAGTTTAAAAACTTAAAGGTAGTGTTAAGCTCCCAAGTTCATGAGTCACCAATGTAGGTCTGTTAGAAATATTTTAGCCATAAAGGGGAAAATTATTTTCCCCCATAATTATTATTTTGTTTTCGCTCCAATGGAAAGGAAAAGAATAAAGACGAGAACACAAAAGTGAGCATATCTATTTATTTATTACGACTGTAAACATTATTATGTATATTCATGTCTCAAGAAAGTTTTAACAAGAGGAAAACGATCATTTTACAAGCAACACTAATGTGAATCTTTCCTCTTTTTATAAAGTATGCTGAGATCATCCCAATAATGTGACCATTGGTAAAGAGACCAGTCTCGAAGCAGATTCAGTGAAATACCAAAAAATAGCTTGGTAACTACCAACAAGGGAAGTGCACGTAGAGCAGTGGTTATCGGCGTGGAAAGTAAGTCTGGTGCATCAAGTTCAAATTACGTTCGCTTTCGTATAAACGCATCTTTTCTTTTCAATCTTCTTAGGCAGACAGGGCACTCTATATTTAATTGGCAACCAGTCTGGGACAAAGAAAACTATGCATTCAGAACCGGCTGGATGTGGGGTTAAGTGGTTTCCATAGCTACTTATTAGGGAAGCCATGGCAGCAACAGGTTGTGTTGTGAGGCTGCAGTCTAATGCCCTCCTTTTTGTTACTGTCACAACGTTTCAGCAGTTGCATATTCCGGTCATCTTCAGTGGTCTGTTAACCTGGGTAATCTTCAAGGAACATCGAACTGAACCCTTTAGTTAATCTTTGTTCTAGTTCCAACATATCAATAAAGTGGAAGAATGGATAAAATTTTATGGTAAGAATATTTAAATCAGTACACAACGGCGAAATTTATACAAAGTTTTTGAGTCCCTTTGCCGTTTAAAAAACCGGTGAGATTAGTCGATTCCTTCTAAGGAAACAATGGGAATTCATTGATCAAACAGCAGGACTGTCTGTTGAAATCTATAAAATCTTTCTTTTAAGACTTTTTTTTTATTTTTTAAAGAAAATAGATTTCTAAAGTCTACTGCTGTCGCTCGTTATAATATTGATTGGGTTTTCCTTCTTAGCCTTTCGTTTAAAGCAATGTGGAATTTCAGCAGTTTGATTAGGTCAATATTGTCTCTTCGAGTTCAATTTGATATTCAATTTACTTGTTTTTTGCTGATGTAACTCTAGTGATATGATTTTTGTTATATATTCTTTGATTATAATTGTATGTCTCCAGTCGTTTGGATCTGAAGAAGGATTGTTTATGACCTAGATGAATTATTCAGCTGAAGCCATTTTTAATCATTTACCTGAGAAAACGGTTGTATATAGCTGATAGTTTCTGAAGGATTTTGACGGCATGCATGAATGACATCCATATGTAAGTCTAAATCTGACTAAGAATATATATATATATATATATATATATATATATATATATATGTGTGTATATATATATATATAGTGAGTGTGAGAGAGAGAGAGAGAGAGAGAGAGAGAGAGAGAGAGAGAGAGAGGGGAATTTAAAAATTATCCGCATTTTCGGTATAACATATCTTTATATAAGAGTGTGCATAATTTTTGACTTTCCCTCGTGTGTGTGTATATATATATATATATATATATATATATATATTGTGTGTATTTAGGCACCATTTTTTCATTCATACATGTTTCATTAAATAATATAGACAAGTGTTGTCTATTTTATGTATGACGATGTGAAAAGAATTTACATAAAATAAATAGACAACACTTGTCGATATTATTTAATAAAAAATGTATGAATGAATATATATATATGTGTCTGTGTTTGTGTGTGTGTGTGTGTACATATATATATATATATATATATATATATATATATATATATATGTATATATATATATATATATATATTCATGAACCAAATAGATCTAATTATTGTACCTTTAGGACCCTTTCACCCAACGCTTAGGTAATCGTTGGTGATATATCAACACAATCAAGACGCATTAATTGTGTTTGTGTATCACTAACGATTACCTTTTGAAAATGCGTTGCCCTAAAGGGCTCTAAAGGTTCAATAATGACGTCTGTTTTGTTCAAGTCTTTGTTCTATTTCTGTGGGAACAAGTCTTTGTTTATATATATATATATATATATATATATATATATATATATATATATATATATATATATGTGTGTGTGTGTGTGTGTGTGGGGGTGGGTGTGTGGGTGGGTGGGTGTGGGTGTGTTTCTCAAATAGGTAAAGATTAAACTTGATATGGCTATGATAAATCCAGGTCTGTTTTACATGTCGCTAAAATAGATACCTTACGGCGAATTCCCCCCAACTACACAGGTTATTGCTGCTGTTTTTCAAGAAATTGTTAAGTTTAGAGACGTGAGCATTGGTAGATGGTTGAAGTCAAAAATTTGTACTGATTGGTAACCTTGATAAGCGAGATGATAGCGTCATTGACCAAAGATAGTAGTTTCCGTACCTGACAATTACCTGGCGAATACAACAACACACGCAAAAAAAACCCCAAAAAAAACACACACACACACACACAAATAATGAATACACTAAACAAAAGGTATTGAACAGTGCACTTTCGCTCAGGTTAGATTTGATTGAGGCCTTTTTTTAATGTTCTTATTTTTTCTTTATTTTTATTTTTACCGCAAAGAGAGAAAGAAAGGAAGAGATGAAAAGGTAGAGAGAAAAGGAAAGAAAGTGACAAGAGAAAAGAAGAGAAATAGAGAAAGGTATGGAGAAGAGGAAAACTGTTCGTGAACAAGGAATTCAGAAAGAATTAATGAAGGTGGGGCTTTGCCTATGGTACAGAAGAACTTAAAGTTCATTTTATTGATAATTTGGCTCCTGTCATGGGTTTGTTGTTTATGATAATAACAATTCTGTTTTTTTTACCGCCTAGGCAGATAGGAACATCGTTTATATCTAAGTATTCATTTATTCTGTTCTTTAGTAAGTATCGTAATATGCCACTGACAAGGCTTTTTGCAAAGATATATTTTAGTGCCAAGATGGATATGAATTTATATCTAAATTCAAACTCAGTTCATCCCCTTTGCCGGCAGCCACAACGCAACATCCCCAATATGACACAGTTAAACAACATTATTTTATTTTGATTTGACTATTAAGTTATATTTATTAATAATTACGACTTTACTCTACAAATCAATGAGAATTAAGCGAGTAATGATATCACGGTATTTGGTAGGCTAAAAAAATACGCGATTATCAGATTCGTATTAGAAAAATATAGAAACGATTAGATTTCGCACGAGAAGAATAAAGACATTTCGGATTTCGTATTCCAAGAATAATGGAATTGTCTGATTTTGCAGTTCAAGAGTAATGAAATTCGAAAGATAATCATTGATCAATCGGGAACAAATCAGCATCAAATAGTATTAACAATGGGGTGTTTCCAATTTCCACCGGGAAATAGATTATCGCTCAAATTATTCGTGAAGAAAAAGAAACCACAGCGTTTCTTTCTAGACAACATAGTTTACGAGAATGTGTCTCTGCGCAATGATAGCAGAAATCCTTCAAAAAGGCGTTAGTTGTTGAACAGTGTGTATAAATCAGATCAACAAGATGCTATCTTCAGCTCCTGTGTTATAATGGCAGAGCGACGTTTGATTCCACATTTAAAGACATTTAGATTTTTTCTGAAAGGAGTATTTTCACCTTTTTTTTTGTTTCTGAATGTTCAACCATTTATAAAATGTTCTCGTGATCGGTTGCGGAAGAATATCCCATCTTAACGATCTAATTTTTTCTTGGGTTTATTTTTCAGGTTATGTTTTTTTTACTGTCATGTTAGAGAACAACACGTTTTCTTTTTGTCATATTGATGAGGATTTCCTTCCTAGCCTTTTGTTTAAAGTAGTGTGAAATTTCAATAGTTTGATTAGGTCAATATTTTCACTTCGAGTTCAATTTGATATTCATTTCAGTTGTTGCTGCTGTTGTAATTCGAATGATGTGATTTTTGTTACATATTCTTTGATTATAATTCTATAACACCAGTCGTTGAGATCTGAAGAAGGATTGTTTTGTTTAAGACCTAGATGAATTATTAAGTTGAAGCCATTTTAATCACTTACCTGAGAAAACGGTTGTATATAGCTGATTGTTTCTGAACGATTTTGACGGCATGCATGCATGACACCCATATGTAAGTCTAAATCTGACTAAGAATATATATATATATATATATATATATAGAGAGAGAGAGAGAGAGAGAGAGAGAGAAAGAAAGAGAGAGAGAGAGAGAGAGAGAGAGAGAAAGAGAGTAATTAAAAAATTATCCGCATTTTCACTATACCATATTTTTATATAAGAGTGCAGATAATTTTTGACGTTCCCTCGTGTGTAATGCTTACCCGATCAAGTTGCTAGCCACAAACATTTACAGTGATGTTCCTTCCATGATACCTCGGCTCGTAATGGACGACACCAGATGCAAAGGAAGGACTTCTTTGGGTGGAGTCCTACTTTTGCTGTTTGCAATGGCTTTTGATTTTGACATAAAGTCCGTGTTTTTCGTTTTCTGCTAAATTTCAAAGCCCATTTTAAATCACCTGTAAGAAAACAATGCAAAAATGAAACGTAATCATTATTGATTAAAGGACTATAAACAACGCATTGTCGCATAATAAACTTATTCTGGGCGAAGTTTCTAACCAATTAAACTTATAATTCCTAATGGTAAAATACATACAGTGTGTCTATAAAGTTCGTGTGAACTTTATTTGTATTTGCGATAGAAATAATCTGTAAAAAATGTTATAAAGTTTAACGTACTTAGTTTTAAGTATAGCTAAAATAACTAATGTGATTTCAGGCATTACTGTAAATCAGTTGGCAAATGTTTTCCGTGAACTGCAAAATCGTATTACCCTTTGTATTGCTAATGATGGAGGACATGTGGAAACTTAAATAAAATTTCAATAAAACCTTTAAAAAATAGATTTAGTTCTTTCTAATCCTTTTTACAAATTATTTCTATCGTAAATACAAATAAAGTTATAAATCTTTTAAAGTGCACATAAACTTTATGGACACCCTGTATTTACTTTGTAAACATTGTAATATATTCTTCATATATTCTTAATGCCATTTCTGGTAAAAACTGCTGGTGGGCGTTGTATTCGGTTCTCAGGAGAAACAAATTCCCTTTGAAAATTTCCCATGTCGCTTGAGATATCTGTGGTCAGTTGTATAAGAAGCATTAAGTTTTTACGTCAAATTTCTAATGCTTTGATGTGGATTCAATTCAGCTGTCTTTCAAAGTTTTTTCATGTATATGTCACAGTCACCATTTTAAAACTCTTTTATATCACAGTTTACATATACAAGCCTTCACTACATATGAATACTAGACAAATGTTTTTAAATGCCACCGAAGCAGTACTATCCTTTCGGAATTTATACGATAAGAAGTGGCGTATACGTTGATTCTTAAAGTCATAATACTAAAAAGTATTACAACTTTGAGAAGGTTAAACTAAAAAATGAACCATAAATCACACACTGTCGGATAGAAGACACGAGTCATTTTAGACCTAATTTTGTTCTATTCAGCATTTGTTTTGCTTTCCTTTGACTCCTGATTCAATAACGTAAAACACCTTATTATAAATTACATTATCGTTAAATTATCCCAATTTCCAGTTTTTAGATATGAGATATTTCGTTGTTTTGATATCAAAAGACATTACAATAACTGAAAAAGCATCGTGTTATATATATTCTCAAATATGAGAAAATTAGTGGAACATTTTGCTATTAGATGTTTTTACTGGGTATTTTTACGTTTACTCATTGACTAGACAGTTCTTCTGTGTTCTATAATGGAGGTAATTATATAGTTAAAAATCTATATTACTAACGCAGAAAATATATTCTTTTATGCGCCCTGTTCTTCAGGAGGTAGTCGTTCATGACCCTACACAACTTAATATCTTTTGTGGCGCTATAATCAACGTTTGTTCATTTACCATTCCTCCCAATTCCTATTCTGCCATTCATCTACATGAGTTCGTTATGTAGGTTACTTAATATTTATCTCTGTCGTTCTTACCTTTAGCGTGTCCAGTTCGCATCAAATTCCCCAAGCCGTCTTTTCTCGGCATTTCAATTGTCTCTTTCTGATTCTAATTACAACTGTCCCGTTTATTCTGAATTTTCTTCAAACCTCGTTGCTCACATGTTCTGTTCATGGTATTCTCAGCATCCCCCTGTAGAACGACACCTCTATTGCCCGATGTGTCCTTGTCATTTGTGAAAAATCGTCAACATTCACTAGCACATGGAGTCCTGGGTAAGACGTTAAACTACATCCACGTTCTGGGTAAGACGATAAACTACGTCCAGCAGCAAGGCCTCTGATCAGGAAGGTTTTTGAGGAGTGTGGAACCACATATTAATTGCTGGTGTTACCAGGTCCACCCTGACTTGGGGTGGTAGCACCTGTTAGGGTCCCAGCTATGGGGAAATAGTTAACTATTGCCAGCAATACTTTTTTGAAAAAATTATTACCAGCAATACAATTTTGAAAGAAAAATATTACCAGAAACAGATTTTTGATAAAACAAAATATTACCAGCAATAAAAAATGTTGTTGGCATTAAATAACCCATTGAGGTTGATATACCGTAAAACAAAACAAAACAAACCTAAACTAGCACATGGGAGGATTGCTATAATATAACAGTTCTACAGTTTTTATTATTTTTAACGAAACTTTCTTGCTTTTTAATTTATTTTTTAGTTTTTGAAAGGCATCTTGATCTTTCGGGTTTTTTGTACCACGTTTTTCATCGTCTGTTATAACATTTCCAAGATATTTAAATTTTTGGACTTGCTTGATCCTGACGTCACCGTTTCATAGCTTGTGTCTTGGGTTTTTTTCTCTAACAACCAGACATTCTGTCTTCTTACAATTAATGGTCAGTCTTTTCCTCTCGCTTTCGTTTACTAGTTTGTCTAGAAGTTCCTGCAGATTGAAAATAAATGTTGCCGTTAATCTTGGGTGGGAGGACCTACCTAGTAAATCAATATTACACCCATGCAACAGTTCCCAGCGCTAACTATTTAAAAACTTTAAGGTTATTTCTCAGGTGTCTCGTATGTTCATTTTGCTAAGCTTAGAAAAAAAAAAAAAACTAAGAAAGTGGAATCCTATATGGATACAGACAAGGAACAGTGTTTTAGTGATGTAAAGTGGATTAATACAAGCCTAAAAAAACAAAAAACGAAGAAACTTATAGTTAGATCTAGGTCAGTCTTGAATATTACAAACGGAATCTGCTGAAGAATAATTGTTCATGCATAATGTATATAGTTTCGACATTGCCTTGTGTATGCATTTATTATCTGGTCTCGTGTATGCGTTTATTTCATCTTCTCTTCATATTAATTTGATTTCTCTATACAATTGTGTATACATTACATTATTTTCTGTGTATATTTGATATATTAATTGGGATACATTTGTTTTATTTTTTGTAAAAACAAATTCAGCTCTGTGTGTTTTGTGGAGTTCAAAGGTAAATTTTCTTTATTTTAAATTGATGGAACATTAACTTCTGCCACTGATTACATAAAAAAACAACCCCTGTAGGAATCTCATTTGTTTTGAGGCATGCAATGCTCTACTTATTTGAGAGTGCGCACCAAATTATGAAAGAGGTGCAATACGAATTACATTAAAGCACTCATGAATAAAGGTGGGATATTTCATACTAAACAAGTAAACAAGATGTTTAGTATGAAATGAGACGTTATGCATGGGGGCTGAATATCAAGTTCAGAATGACGAAGATAAGAAGGGTTGTGTTGTGTTTCAGATAGAGAGAGAAACTACTTTGAACACCATCATTAATCACTGACAAGTAGTTACTTCGATCAGCGACCACATATCTATCTATCTATCTATCTATCTATCTATCTATCTATCTATCTATCTCAACCTAAAAATCTATCTATCTATCTATCTATCTATCTATCTATCTATCTATCTATCTATCTATCTCAACCTAAAATATATCTATCTATCTATCTATCTATCTATCTATCTATCTCTCTCTCTCTCTCTCTCTCTCTCTATATATATATATATATATATATATATATATATATTTACATTACATGAATCATTCATACAAAAATGTAAATTGAACTGCACCACATACTTGATATATATATATATATATATATATATATATATATATATATATGAATCTCAAAAGGTCTATATCTATCTATCTATCTATTTATCTATCTATCTCAACCTAAAAATCTATCTATCTATCTATCTATCTATCTATCTATCTATATATATATATATATATATATATATGTATTTACATTACATGAATCATTCATACAAAAATGTAAATTGAACTGCACCACATACTTGATATATATATATATATATATATATATATATATATATATATATATATATATATATATATGAATCTCAAAAGGTCTATTTCTATCTATCTATCTATCTATCTATCTATCTCAACCTAAAAATCTATCTATCTATCTATCGATATATATATATATATATATATATATATATATATATATATATATATATATATATATATATATATATATGAATCTCAAATGGTCTATATCTATCTATCTATCTATCTATCTATCTATCTATATATATATATATATATATATATATATATATATATGAAGTTAATGATATAAATGGCAAGAATCACTCTCGCAAACAATTTTTAATAAAATACATTAACCTCGAACCCGTTGATGAATGTTATGATCCCTGTTTATAAATTCCAGTTGTATAAGGTCTTTTTTTCCTACAAGCTTTCGATTGTTCATACAATCATCCTCTGATATAGAAATAGATATGTCTTTTTTACATCCAGGTAATAACAGGACAACGAAAGTTAAGATGTACTCCGAAATATGTCTTTTTTTGGAAATGTTTTATTGCAGCAAGAACTAAAATAGATAGCACATAAGTCGAAGAGAAAATAATTGAAATGCTGACGTTCCACACGACCTCGAACAAAAGTCATGGAAGGAAAACCACATCAGTAATGGAAAGACAGTAATAGTTAGCGAACTTCAGCAATCTATTTTCCTGAAAAATTGTTTTAAGAGAAAGATTTTATAAATTTCAACTGAAAGTAGCACTGGTTGCTTGTTCAATGAATACCTTACAAAGAAACAGCAAACAGTGACATTACCATAAATATGTGCATTTAGAGAAACGTTATTAGCCCAGGGTTTCAAAAATAAATTTATGGTGTTCATATGAATAAATTGAAATATTCACAACAGCATTCACAGTCTGCTAATTATTAAAGGAAAGAAAAAAATGAGATGTCAACAGATTTGAAATTAAAGAAAACATTTTAATGCGACCGCCTGAAAAGCATTCCGAACATTCGTCCCAGGCTAATAAGTACACAAAGAGTGAAATCAATATCTATGAAAATTGTAGATAGATATATATCGATTCAGATTGAGATAGATAAACAAAGTGAAACCTATTGAAACTTAGATAGATAGATAGATAGATAGATAGAAAGAAAGAAAGGATAGATAGATAGATAGATAGATAGATAGGTAGATAGATAGATATTGAGACTGTGATATATCGCGTTTTACATATATTGACAATCGTTCGATTTGCAAGTCGCATTCTTTTATAAGACTACGAAAGAGTAATGAAAAGTTCACAGCCTGACTAAGAAGAGATTTTTAAAAAAAGAATCTAATGATGTGGTGAGCAATGACCTACGTTCTGAAGGGCACATGGCATTAAAATTTAAAAACTTATTGTTATTAGATCTGATTTTGAAAAATAGATAAAGCCAAGTGGTTTTAAGCGTGTATGATGTTTTATTATTTAAGAATAAATAAATAACGCCATAATAATTAAGAATGAGATGACATATTTTTACGATTTAAAAATATAAAATTAATGGCTTATTATTTAAACATAAATGACATCTTATGACCATAAGGCTGTCAATAAAAATTCCTCAGCAGATTTAATTAATAGTAAAAACATGGAAAACAATTCCAAAATGGTTTCAAAATTATGAAACCTCCAAATCTCATTCTCAACATAGTCTCCTTCTTTCTTTATCGTTGCTATTTCATCTTTTAAATGTGAGTTTGTATACACGAAAAATAGAAGTTTCTTGAATATTTTCTCAGTCATGTGAGAGTTGCTTTCACTTCATCATTCGAGGACCACTGTCTTCTAAGCGATTCGTTCATGGCTTAAAATTAATGTCTGAAGTCACCAGACCAGGACAATAGATAGATAGATAGATAGATAGATAGATAGATAGATAGATAGATAGATAATGAACATAGATAGATAGATAGATAGTTAGATAGATAATGAACATAGATAGATAGATAGATAGATAGATAGATAGATAGATAGAAAGAAAGAAAGGATAGATAGATAGATAGATAGATAGATAGAATGAAAGAAAGAAAGAAAGAAAGGATAGATAGATAGATACGAACAGACAAGATAGTTATAAACAGAAGAGATAGATAGTTATGAACAGACTGAGATAGATAGATAGATAGATAGATCTGAACAGACTGAGATAGAGAGATAGATAGTTATGAAAAAAGATAGATAGATAGATAGATAGATAATGAACATAGATAGATAGATAGATAGATAGATAGATAGATAGATAATGAACATAGATAGATAGATAGATAGATTATGAACAGAGATAGATAGTTATGAACAGACTGAGATAGATAGATAGATAGATAGATATGAACAGCTGATATAGATAGATAGATACTGCACAGAGATGGATAGTTATGAACAGAGATAGATAGATAGATAGATAGATAGATAGATAGATATGAACTTAGATATGAACAGACAAAGCTAACTAGATAGAGAATTTGTTGGTGTCTGAAGTAATTGTGTGATTAGTGCTGGTTTTCACGGTATTCACTCTCTATTTGAAAAACAAAGAGCGCAACACAATCTTCCTAATCTTTATTCCTGTCATTGAGAACCAAATTAAACTAACCCTCTGATATCTTTATTCTTGCTTGGCTGTAGAAAGTATCGGTCCCACAGCCAATCATACATAAATTCGCATTTCATGCTAATCATCTTGCTTACTTGACTGAAATGAAAAAACCCTACTTCGATATAATGTAAATAAGAATTGTTACGTGACATCTGTCCTGTCGTGACACTGTCCGTAAAGGCAGTGAATGTTGGACAATTTCCTCAAAGATGAAGGAGAAACTCGAGGCGACAGGGATGTGGTTCTACAGAAGGACGCTAAGGATATCATGGACCGAGTGTGTGAGCATCGGTGAGATCTTAGAGAGGTTGCACAAACAAGGAAGAGGGTTATACTTAATATCAGGAAGAGGCAGCTAAAGTTTCTGGGACATATAACGAGGAAGGAGGGCCTGGAGAATCTGATACTCACGTGTCAAATAGAGGCAAATAGAGATAAGGGAAAAAACGCATGACATACCGGGCGGACTTAAGCAAGTGGATGACAGGACGTGGGCTGGGGGAGGAAGCAGATGGAAGGAAGAGCTGCAAGAGATAGAGAGAGGTGGAGAGCCATGATCGCCTACGTCCTGAAAGGACATAGCACATAAAAAGAAAGAGAATGTTTAATCAGTGAAAAAATGTCATCATCTGATTATTTGCCAAACCCACATTTATTTATTTTAAACAAAGTATCTATAAACAAAAAACAATTTTTTTTGCTATCCTCTGCCAATCATAGAGAAAGAATTACCTCGCACCATCGCCAGTGAGACACGCTGCAAGAGTCACTCCGTTTCGCGAGCTTCGTCCCTTAATTGAGACGCAATCACGCCAACCCTATGAAGGAACGCCATCAAACGAGGGCCAATAACCCTAGAAGTCTCCACTGTCACTGGAGTAAAAAATAAATCTGTCCGCTAGAGAATATTTAGCTTTTTTTTTTTTTTTTTAGCTTCACGTCCCGTGTGAGAGACCCGGGCTCAACCGCGGACCTGATCATATTACCGGTCGAAAATGTATCGGCACAAGTCGTATCCCAAAATCAACAGGGAAACAATAATCACATCCGGCCGCTTTCCATCACCGAAGTCGATGCCTACGGTTTCGATTTGGGAGAGGAACCCAGCTGCATCCAGACTTCTTCTAATGATGTCGTTTATTGCTACATGCCTTGGAAAGCGGCCGGCACTACGACGACAGGAGAGAAAATGCAAACCAAACTCATCAATGGAATCTGTACATCTGCATCTGTGACGTTCACATAATTTGAGCCCAAGACGGATCGGGACTCCGACCCTTTTGAAATAAAAACTTTCTCGTGTAGGTTGATAAGTATTTAGAATTTAATATACATATTCTTTTTTAATTATTTCACCCTCAGACATGGTGATAATGCCACTAGCACGTAAGTGGTTACTGGGATTTAAATAGAATGGGAAGACTAGTAAGAATAAAGGACAATAAAAGAATAGGTTGGTGACTAACGTTGCATTTAAATATTTGGAGATTGTAGAAAAGCAGGGAAGCAATAAACAGGAAAAGAGTTCCCCAGGCAAGAAGTGCGAAAAGAAGAAACTATTAGAATAGAACTTACGGTTACATCTAGTTAGTTCAACAATAAGACAGTGAGACCTCACAGCCAATCTAGTAGTACGCTGATATATATGCAGTCGAGACACCATGAAGAATAACTTATTAAAAAAATTTCCATTAAAATATTTATAGAAAAGCCGGAAGGGAGCAACGCCATGACGGTGGGAAAGTGACGGAAGTCGAGATGCCAGGTCAGGACGGATAACATTACAGTACCTTCTTTGTATTTTGCTAAGAATCTCGAGATATATAACAGGAGTACCAGACCACAGTAATATCCCATGCACAAACGAATGATAGATTTATAAACGTGCAAGAATTTTGCTGGCGGAGAATTGTCTGACACAACACAGTCAAACAACTTCCCTCGCACTAGACTTAGCGATTAAATAAAATACATTCTCGTAGCAAATATTAAAGAAAAGAAGTAAAATATTAAAGAGCCTGTTAATTGGACGTCATATATACACCCTTGTGGAAATTAATTGAAACAAAACGAATAATACCGTTATTACTTACTTTTTTCGTATTTTTCCAATGAAACATGACACATGTTAGTACTTCGTAAGTCCATTCCACGAAGTTAATTCTTTGTAGATAGACAACAGATTGTCGATTGGATTTAAATCTGGAGAGTTTCCAGGCCAGTCTATAGTACTTTGATTTGCTCACTGGTAAGGCTTACCAGTGTCTTTGTGCAGCGTTACAATTTTCGTACGCTTCCTTGGAATAGTCCATCGCAGATAATGGTCGTAGGACATCTAATCGACAGTGGAGACAATAGTGTCTGAGCGTGATGAAAATCTGATTCGAGCTGGGCTGGTTAAATAATTCAGACGCATGATGTCTGTTTATTTTAGTAAAGTTTTTGTAAGATTCCACAGCATTTTTCCTTTCCAGAAAAAAAAGAACACAAAATGATGGAAAATTTCAATTTTCACTTTCAATGTAAAACATTTAAAATTCATAATCTTGCACATGAATCTTACAGCATACCAACTTTCAGAATATGTATATGTGTATTAAATCTCAGTAACACGTGAAACAAAATAAAGTGTTTAAACGCCAGCTATTGCAAAACGTTACGACCCAACCTAATAAGAAAA
>OZ038481.1:117557369-117602369 GCA_964036315.1 Acanthosepion esculentum
TGCTTTTCTTACATCAAAGGATATATATATATATATATATATATATATATATATATATATATATATAGATAGATAGATAGATAGATAGATAGATAGATATTGATATATAGGTGTATATAGATATGTATTTGAACACTTACAAGTATATTTACTTATACTTATCCATTTGTGTGTATACATATATATTCTTGACGAGGAAGCGTGACCAGACACCTTAATTCAACTTAATTTCAAAAATTATATTAGGGGTCTCGGCTCTCGCTTTTGAAACATGAGAACTCTTACGTAGCGAAGGAATCATATTTAAAAAAAATTATAATATAAGCTCTACTTCTGTATGGAGCACTGTCTTTTTAAAAATAAAAGCAAAAATACTAAGGAACTCCGGATTATTTACCTAACGTGTTCTTTCCTATTTTTCTGCATACCTGCATATATATATATATATATATATATATATATATATATATATATATATATATATATATATATATATATATAAGGAAAGAAAGAACAGTAAGATATGTGTGTGTGTGTGCATGTTTATAGGGAGAGGCAGAAACATTGTTGATTTCACAGTCTACAATGTATTTATCTATAAACACCATCTTTTCTGATATTGAGCATTTGTCCTTCATACATATTTTAATCAATTCACGCCCAGCAAATTGCTAAAGCCACTAAGACGCAAGGTTTTACTGCGAGTGAAAATGAAGGAGAAAACTTTAGTCAGAAGAAAAGACTATAAAGAGAACATGTTTCAAGAAAAAAGAAGACAGCGATCGACATATCTATCTATGTCAGCCTGTTCTACACCTATCAAGAAATTAGTTCGTGGACTTGAAAAGATTAAAACTAAAATAAATATACATAATATTTCTGAATTATTTAACCAAACCTGCTTCAATATATATATATATATATATATATATATATATATATATATATATATATATGTATATGTATATATATATATATATATATATATATATATATATATATATATATATATATATATATATATATATGAAAGTGAACATAAAAGTGAACACTTAGAGGCGACAGTCTGTTTCATGCTAAATGCAATCGTCAGGCCACGTGTCGCCTCTAAGTGTTGACTTCTATGTTCACTTTTATATTTACACCCGCTCTATCTCTGATATTGAGCACTTTATCCCATAAATATAGCACACTTAAAGATTATATTTCTTCATATATATATATATATATATATATATATATATATATATATATATATATATATATATATATATAAATTGTGTGTATTTAGGCAGCATTTTTCATTAATACATGTTTCATTAAATAATATAGATATAGTGTTGTCTATATATTTTATGTAAGTTTTTTTCATATAGTCTGATAACCTTAATAAGCTTTCATTGTTTAATGATAATGTTATTAAGCTTATCAGACTATATGAAAAAAACTTACATAAAATATATAAACAACACTTATCTATATTATTTAATGAAACATGTATTAATATATATATATATATATAATCATTTATTTAAATATTATGTTATAATATTTAAATAAATGATTATATCTGCTCTACTCTGTATTGAGCACTCTTTAAAGAATAATAATTGTTGGTTATTGGAATTTACTCCGTATATACCAATCCCACACTTGGGTATATATATATATATATATATATATATATATATATATATATATATATATATATATAGCATATAAAACATTTAGATTTCTTCACTATCCGCACCATTTTATCCTCAACGCTGGAAAACGTGCTTACAAAATCCAGAAATCCACAAAACTAGACACAACCAATTTCACTTCTAACAACAAGACAAAACTCATAATCCTAACACTTTTTCTAGTGAACTTGAAAATAAATTAGTTATCCCTAATATCAGGATCTTACCACTACGTATAAAACAATCGGAGATACAGTTAGGAAGAAAAATAATACCAACACCAATTCAAATACTTATCAAATAAATTGTTTACAATGTAAATCTACTATCGGAGATACATCACGTAGTCTAAAATCCCGTGCAACGAACACAAATGAGATTTGTGTTTAAACAACGAGTCAAACTCTGTCGTAATCTATCCAGATCGACCGTGAAACCAATTCGAACGACCCTTTCTTTAGCTGTATAGTATGTGCTCCGACAGGGCTACATACAATTTTAAATTCAGAGTTATTTTCTCTTAGACCGGTTACCACCCAAGACTATAGGACCCAGTCTCTCTTGCTATTTACCAGTAGCTGGAGGTGGGGGGAGAGAGAAGAGGAGGATTCATACATTTCACGTCAATGTAATCGATCAAACTGGAAATTTATCACGGCTCTCCGATTCCTCAATCCGAGCTGCTATCCATTATTCCACTGTGCCTCAAATACACAGAAACAAAATTAAAAAGAACATAATTCTTCACGGAGAAAGTACTTCGAGAGATTGCTAATAAACAATAATACCAACTATAAATACATATCAAAAACATTATCTTATACCGCCAATATTTATTGAATCCATTCTTGAAGAATCTAACCGATGTTTATCTAAAAACGGTACGTACGTGAAAATGTTCCGACATCAACAGACGAAAGATCAACAAGCACAATGTGTGTGTGTGTGTGTGTGTGTGTATACGATAGACTTTGTGTCTACCGCACACACATACACATTATAACATATATTCTTAGGTCTGTATTTGCGCACGCGCGTGTGTATGTGTGTGTGTGTGTGCGATAGATTTTGTGTCTACCGCACACACATAAACATTATAATATATATTCTTAGGTAGGTGTGCGCACGCGTGCGTGTGTATGTGTGTGCGCGCGCCTGCGTGTGTATGTGTGTGCGCGGTATACTTTGTGTCTACCACACACACACACACACACACACACACACACACGTATGAATGTATGTTATAATCTGAATCCCACATCGACAAACTAAAATCTTTATACACTAACGTAAAGCAACATTTACAGTTTTTTAGGTCGGCTTCGAATCAGTTATTTTCTTGAAACTTCGGATGGACGCGTCAACACTCCCTGAATTCGGAACGCCATTTTTTTTTTTTTTTTTATTACACTTAGAGTGACCCTTTACAAGGCCAGGAGTCTACTTGAAGTAGAGTGTTACGTTAGGAGGCCATTTGTGTGTAAAGGTGAGGGAGATAACGATTAACCCTAGCTTTGAACAGGTTAAGATTGTAGTGATCGGGGAAACATCCTGTTGGGAGTCGGTTCTACAGGGCAGTGGTTCGCGGGAAGAAGCTGCCCGAGTGGAAATTACTTCTCACCGATGGAATACGGGGGCGATGTGGGTGTTTTGCTACTATATAAGTGGCATGACGTGTTCTTGCCATGAAGGTCTTGGCGGGACCAGGAAGCACTTTCCGTGGAAGTAGCGGTAGGACAGCGAGAGACTTGCCACATCCCGCCTGTGGGAGAGAGGTTGAAGGTGGAGAATAATTCGTCACCCACAGGGGATCGGTGACGCTTTTGAACTCTAACGTTGTTTTAAAGAGTTGGTTGACCGGGCCAAGAATTTTTCCCTTAAAGTGTGGAACTTTGTATAAGTCTTTTTAAGGCTTATCCATTCATTGCTTCCTTCTTCCCTTTTCTTTCCATACCTTGTCTATATGTTACTTTTAACAAGAACCTTACCAAACATCACTTTTCTTCTCCCCCTTCTTCTCTCTTCTCTTCTCTCTTGCTTTCCCTTCCCCCTATCAATCTAATATACCAGTCCGGGATATTGTTTCTATTTACTAAACGTTTTTCGGTTTGAAGAGTTGAATATATAGATATTCACGAAATACATTATAGCCGAAATTAATATTTATTTTCGTCTTGATTATTATTATTATTATTATTATTATTATTATTATTATTATTATTATTATTATTATTATTATTATTATTATTATCTGTAGTCTACATTGATCTTTCCCTGGGTTAATATCCTCCTTGGAATTATCCCCACCAATCACAAATTAGTAATATATCTATTGTTGTATCGACGAAGTGAATGATACACAGAGAAGAACGAGTGTATGGTGTAGCATTGAGGTATGATAAACCAGAGATGACACAAAGCACAACACTAATCATTAATAATCATTCATGTCGTTTGGTTAATATTTTGCGTGCGTATTTTTGCATCTATCTATCTATCTATCTATCTATCTATCTATCTATCTATCTATCTATCTATCTATCTATCTATCTATCTATCTCAGTTTGTTAGTAACTATCTATCTCGACTGTTCATAACTATCTATCTTGTCTGTTCGTATCTATCTATCTATCTATCTATCTATCTATGTTCAGAACTATATATCTATCTATCCATCTATCTATCTATCTATCTATTTATCTCAGTCTGTTCATAACTATCTATCTCGTCTGTTCATAACTATCTATCTTGTCTGTTCGTATCTATCTATCTATCTATCTATCTATCTATCTATCTATCTATCTATCTATCTATCTATCTATCTATCTATTGTCCTGGTCTGGTGACTTCAGACATTAATTTTAAGCCATGAACGAATCGCTTAGAAGACAGTGGTCCTCGAATGATGAAGTGAAAGCAACTCTCACATGACTGAGAAAATATTCAAGAAACTTCTATTTTTCGTGTATACAAACTCACATTTAAAAGATGAAATAGCAACGATAAAGAAAGAAGGAGACTATGTTGAGAACGAGATTTGGAGGTTTCATAATTTTGAAACCATTTTGGAATTGTTTTCCATGTTTTTACTATTAATTAAATCTGCTGAGGAATTTTTATTGACAGCCTTATTGTCATAAGATGTCATTTATGTTTAAATAATAAGCCATTAATTTTATATTTTTAAATCGTAAAAATATGTCAACTCATTCTTAATTATTATGGCGTTATTTATTTATTCTTAAATAATAAAACATCATACCCGCTTAAAACCACTTGGCTTTATCTATTTTTCAAAATCAGATCAAATAACAATAATTTTTTTTAATTTTAATGCCATGTGCCCTTCAGAACGTAGGTCATTGCTCACCACATCATCTTTTCTTTATAATCTGTGAATTAACATGTTTTCATCGTCAAGATAATAATGTAGTTTCTGGTTACCTTCTCTATAGTTCGGAATTCAGAGTTTTCTTTTTTGTAAAATGGTTTCCATCCAAGATTAGAGAATATTTAACCTATAACTAAAGGGAGAATATCCTAACTCATACATTTCCGAAACACATTAGTGTGAAAGTGAACGCAACTTTCTAAGCCGACGTTTCATTCGTACTACCCAGCGATTACCGATATATAAAAAACTCGATGCCTAGCCAGAGATTATTTTCGTGTGCAGCGTGCAAAATATACTACATTGATTCTAAGAAGATGGTTGAAAAGCCATATTATGATTCTCGGAAGAGTGCACAGATATTGTAATGCTATACGTAAATAAACCAGTCATTTCTAACGGGTATTATGCTAGATGCACATAATATTGTAGTTCTAAAGTATGGCTTTAAAAAAATGATATTAATATCATCTCAGTCACCACAGAATAACTCTTCAGAATTTTATTGATACACAATTTGGTATATGTTGTCACAGAAACTTTCGACTGTTCTTTTTATAAACATAGGTTAACCGAAATTTTCTGTCAATCCAGTCATATCTGCTTAACGCTTACGTCCATATCAAGTTAAAACACCGGTTCCCGTATGATCATTAAAGTTAAAAACGTCGAGTATGGTCAGTGCGTAGATGTATGATCTGCTGGGAATATCAACTGATGTAAGCTTGGATGTGCGGGTGGTGTAATGAATAACTGCTCGGAATTGTTAATCGGAGACCCGTGTTCCAATTTCAGTTGGGTTCGTTATATTTACTTATGCCTGAATACTCTTGGGAAAGGCATGAATTCCACTTCTCTTCCACTGCTATGTGTTAATTAGTATGACTCGTACCAATAAAACCTTCATTATCTAAAAAAAAAAAAACGTTCAAAATATTTAGATTACGGTATTAAATAACATATAGAGATTAATATGCCACTAAGAAAAAAAAAAGAAAGAAAAGAAAACATGGATGATTTTTAGTTGCAACCCACACGCTTTTTCAGCGTGTTTTCATTTATCTTTTTTTAAAAAATTTTTTTTTGTCACAATGTCCGGGTTGTTACATTCTACGACTGGAAGAAATAAAGACATTGCTTCGGGCAAGTTCTAAACTTGCATCAAATATCCTGAAAACAATCTGACTGCTTTTACAGATTTAGCCACAGATATCAATTTGCGAAAATTATATAAGACATATTTTATATTTATTACCTATACTCCTTTTCAGAGTTGTCAAATTGCGTTATGAGTAACTTTACATTAGGAGTAAATTCCCATTATCCTGTCTCGTCTCATTTTAAGAGTAGCCCAATCTGGCAAACATACTGGTTTGTAAAAATGCTTTATTTGTTTGTTACATTGTCATTGTGTATGCAGAAATTGCTATGTGCTAAAACTGTTCCTCACAATACATTGGAGAAACATGCAGAAATTAAAAAAAAAAACGCATCTATGAGCACAAAAAAATCTCATAAATAATTTTTACCAATGCACTAGTCATACATAGAAATAAATTCAATCACAATTTTGACTTTATAAATGCTACACTCGTAAAAAAAGAAAATAATTTACTCACAAGGAAAATCCTCGAGAGTGCCGCCATTGAATATTATCCAAATATTAATCTACGTCCAGGTTTTTTCCCAATCCCATCTTTCCTATCAGAATCACTACTCTCCCAAGCCAACGTGCACAACAAATATGTTAAGCAATTAAAAGAAAACAGTTGAATTCGCCAATACAACAATACAAACAATAATTCTACACGTGAAAATATTCTTTTATAACATAAAGTAATTGACGTAATTTTTCAGTTCAGCATATGAAAATACAATAGAGTTTCAAAATTCTTCTAGTTGCTGACGACATTTTGTTTGTTGTTTATAGATATTTTGAGACAATGAATTAATTTCGTTTTTTATCTTGCCTTGAATAAGTCCACATCGGATGAAATGCGTCAGCTAAAACTACAGTTTTCCTACTGTCATTTTTTCCTTTTATACATATATATATATATATATATATATATATATATATATATATAACCGAATGGGTAAACGTATATTGTGGATATTATGTATATTTCTTAATATATATATATATATATATATATATATGTATGTATGTATGTATGTATGTATGTATGTATGTATGTATGTGTGTGTGTGTGTGTGTGTGTGTGTATGTATTTATATATATATGACACAAATATGGTTTTATGTTATATTTATGGGGAAAAGTGCTTATATCAAGGATAGGGCCTATGTAAATATGTCAAAATGAAGACTTGAAAACAAATTTTTACACACTTTACTTAATACATTTTGAAATAATACCATGAAAAATGTAAATATATGCACTATATACAACGCACATAATGTAACATCCTTTAGACAAAGCCAATCCTTTAAATTACCCAATTTATATATATATATATATATATATATATATATATATATATATATATATATATATATATATATATATATATGTATATATATTTGTGTATTTAGGCAGCAATCCTTCTTTCATGCACATTTCATTGAATGAGACAGACAAGTTGCTTTTAGTTTTATATACAATTTCTCATGTGATCTAATATTTTTTTCGGATAATAAATTATATAAAAACTATCCAATTGTTCTTTTTTATCGCTATACATTTAGCCACTTTCAAGGTTGAAATATATTAACTGTTAACAAGAAATAGTTTGTTGTATGTATGTATTTATATAATGTTTTCATTTTCAAAACACGGTCAAGATATTGTGTCCATGTTCATAGTTGATATTATTGAGTGTTGTTTTTTGTTTTTATTAATAAGGTTTCCATTATTTTTAACCTTTTCTTGCAAGTAGATGATGCTATTATATTTGTGTTGTCAACAAGTATGTTACGAATAGTGTCCGGTAGGTCTCCATGAGTATTTAAATGAGACCTAATTGAGCTATGGTCAGAAAAATGTAGAGTGAGTCTGCGTGTCGAACTTGTAGCGTGACCTATATAATTATTTACGAATTTTGATTGATCAGGAATGCAATTCCTTAATGCCTAGCCAGAGATTATTTTCGTGTGCAGCGTGCAAAATATACTACATTGATTCTAAGAAGATGGTTGGAAAGCCATATTATGATTCTCGGAAGAGTGCACAGATATTGTAATGCTATACGTAAATAAACCAATCATTTCTCACGGGTATTATGCTAGGTGCACATAATATTGTAGTTCTAAAGTATGCTTTAAAAAATTGATATTAATACCATCTCAGTCACCACAGAATAACTCTTCAGAATTTTATTGAATAACTCTTCAGAATTTTAAATTCGTAAAATTTCTTTTTAACAGTTATATATATTTCAACCTTGAAAATGGCTAAATGTATAGCCGAAAGCGCTCGGATAAAAAGAACAATTGGACAGTTTTTACAGAATTTATCATCGGAAAAGAAAAAAATATTAGATCACATGAGAAATTGTATTAAAATCTAAATTAATACACCTTCTATGTATATTACTAATTATTTTACGAAAAATGTACGAAGAAAACTTTTACAACGTAAATTGAATTAAGGCGACGTTTATTGGCAAAACAGGGCTATTTAACCTATTATGTAGATTATATTAAAAAAATGAGAAAAAAAAAATGAATTTTCCGTGATATAGAATTATGGTAGCTGTTACTGAAACATATTGTGTGTCCTTAAATCGTATATTTTTATTGTTCTCTCTGTGTTTCACTCTCAGTAACCCCCTTGCGTCTCAGTGGCTTTGTTGCCTTGCATGTGATGATGAAATAATAAGAAAAATATAATCCTCACATAAATATTTTATTTAGACGTTGATTGTGTCGGGAATAACTATTTGGTTTATTTTTCGATAAAAGTTTTTTTCTTGAATCTAAATACATATCTTCAATAATGATAATTTTAAATTATTCGATACCCACAATGGACGAATACTCTCGACCGTGGTAGGCTTCTCGGCCATTGACAGAAAAGAAGAAGAAAAATAATCCTGCTCACTGCCAGTTCCATTGTTCCATACCCTATAATAGATTCAAACACATCGTTAACGTGTTAGGTAAGCGCACCTGGGTGACTTACACGCCTATGTCCTTGTTGGCTCAGTTTATAAATAAATAGACAGCGGGAGAAAGAAATAAAAAAAAAGGAGTAAATAAAGAAACGAGTGTCAGGCATGAAGCAATCATTGATTACTCAGTTAAAGCCGACGTCCTATTAAGGTGATGACCAGACCTCGAAGCTTGAGTTTCGCTTTGTCTCAAGACTTGGACCAGAGCAGCGTTACAATGATCGTTCGCTGGATGACTTTTCGTCCACTTAGAAAGAAATGTCAACCCAAAGACAATGGAATCACTGTCTGCTTGGATTTTTGTTGATTTAATTTGTCTCTATCGACAAATCTGACTTGGTTTATGAGTGAGTGCCGAAATATTGACTAGTCAGGTATTTTACAAGTAGCAGCGACAAAAAAGAAATAATAACGCGCTTAGCGAAGAACAAATTAAAAAATTTAATAAAAAAAATTAATTCAAAAATTTAATTCAAATTTATAAATTTAATTTTAATTTAATTTTAAAATTTAATTTAAAGATAAGATGATGTAAAAAAAATGAGTTTATTTTTGGAACGTATTTGATAATCAATATCCGTTAATAAAATGAAATGATTTACCGTAACGACTTCCGGCCACATTACTTTAAAACACCAGTTCCCGTATGATCACCGAAGTTAAGCAACATCGAGCCTAGTCAGTAACTAGATGGGTAACCGCTAGAGAATACCAAGGGCTGTAAGCTTGTGGGTGCTGTTGATATAATAGACAATAGCTCTGAATTGTTAATCGGAGAGCCGAGTTCCAATTCTCGTTGGGTTTGTTATATTCACTTACGAGCAAATACTCATGGGAAAGGTATGAATTCACTTCATAGTCTCCCCACCTGGGAAAGGTATGAATTCAATTCATAGTCTCCCCACCTGGGAAAGGTATGAATTCAATTCATAGTCTCCCCACCTGGGAAAGGTATGAATTCAATTCATAGTCACCCAATCTGAGAAAGGTATGAATTCAATTCATAGTCTCTCCACCTGAGAAAGGTATGAATTCAATTCATAGTCTCCCCACCTGAGAAATGTATGACTTCAAGTCATAGTCTCCCTACCTGAGAAAGGTATGACTTCAATTCATAGTCTCCCCACTTGAGAAAGGTATGAATTCAATTCATAGTCTCCCCACCGGCTATGGGTTAATTATTAAGATTTGTATCACTAAACTGTTATTATCGCCTTTCCCACAAATCAATTCTTAGAATCTAAAAATATTTTCTGGCTTTAAATAACCCGAAAAGGATTAATAAGCCGTAGAAAACGAATCAATCAATGAATTTACCTTCACCCTGAAGAGCGGACTTGTGTCTGCAAAATTTGGTGTCCGAAGACAAGTCTTGGAACATTGCATGCAATCATTTACTATTTATAAAATATTTACAGTGAAGTCAACACTCAGCGGCGACAGACTTTTTCATGCTTAAACGCAATATTCAGGCCAGTAGAATGCGTTTGACTTAATGTCCACTTTTATATTTACATACACTCTGTCGCTGATATTAATCAATTTAACCCATTAATATAACAGAACTTCAAACTATATTTTATCATATATATATATATATATATATATATATATATATATATATATATATATATATATATATGTGTGTGTGTGTGTGTATGTCCAGGTAATATGTCCAGGTGAGATGAAAACGAATAAAGTACAAGTCTAACGTACGTAACGTAAAAGAGGGCTCAATACAAAGTAGAACAATATTCTTTATTTTAGTATATTACATCGAAAAACATGTCAAAATCACTACACAACTGCAGTCGTGTTTCGATGCGTAACAACGCATCTCGCGTCCTGGGTAAGACGATAAAATACGTCCAACAGCCAGGCCTCTGATCAGGAGATTTTAAAGAGCGTGGAACCACCTCTTAATTGCTGGTGTTCCCAGGTCCACCCTAAACCGGTGTGGTAGCACCTATTATGGTACCAGCTATGAGTAAATAGTTAACCCCAAACTGGGGTCAAAACACTATGAAAGTGTAACAACAGATTTTAATACCAGAAATACTTATAAATGAAGACAAATTATTACCAGCAATATATTTTGAAAGATAAATATTACCAGTCATATGTTTTCGAAAAAAAAAATACCAGCAATAAATCTTGTCACCATTAAGGTTGATATGCCGTAAAACAAACCAAACTAAACCAAGGCATCTGATCAAGCGATTATAAATTACTTGTGAGTAAACAATTTATTCAGATTTAAAACAAAATCCGATGAGATGCGTTGATACACATCGAAACATGACTGCAATTGTGTAGCGATTTTGACTTGTTTTTCGATGTAATATCCTAAAATAACGTGTATATATATATATATATATATATATATATATATATATATATATATATATATATATATATATATATATATATATATATATATATATATATATTCGCCGGATCAAGCGATGTTTTTTTTTCTACAAAGAGGGTCACAGGTTCGTACCCTGTCGGACGGAGAGCACATTTTCTTTATTAAGATTTCACGAGTGAGTAGGCCAAGAGATTTAATACACTATTTAAAAATGGGGAACATATTTCAAATACAAGTATCCACTAAAAATAACGCTTGAAGTAATAACGCTTATATATTTTTTTTTCTTAAAGCAAATATCATTAAAAACAAGAGATATTACGTGTCGATTAATTTTACTGATCAAATTTCCAAATTACGAATTGAAATTGAATTGAAATTATGTATATATTTCAAAGAAGAAATTCCGTCAGACATTATCCCAAGTTCATTTCGGAAGAAATGTCTGATGTATTTAAATTTTTCGACAGGTTTTATCTAACTACGTATACTGTTTTTTTATTATTGGTTCGTCATTTTTGTAATTGTGGGGAATTTGATTTTGCTAATACATTTTAATAACCAATATTATGTTTTTGACTATTGTTTTTACGAATTATTAAAATTGTTGTTCAAGGGATATTTAATTTGCTTCTCGACTACATAATTAGGGTGCCAATTATTGATAAATGTTTGCTTTATGTTATTTAATTATTTAAGGAAAATATTTTAGATGAGGAAATGAGTTTGGCTCTTTGGGTTAGGTTATTAATGACAAAACAGCAATAATAATATCATCCGTAGATTAAACAAGTTGATAAAAATATATACATCAGGCTTTTTTCCGAAATGAATTTCAGACAATTTCTGACGGAATTTCTTACTTGTTAAATAATATTTACCTGAAAGAACATTTTCTGCATAAATTACAAAGCAGAATATATATATATATATATATATATATATATATATATATATATATATATATATATATATATATATGTATATATATATATATATATATATATATATATGTATATATATATATATGTATATATGTATATATATATATATATGATGTATATTTATATATATATATATATATATATATATATATATATATATATATATATATATATATACGAGGGTCATTCAATAAATAAGGTGAATTTTTCGGTATAAGGACTTCTAATACAGATAGAAACTTACTTTTCTTTTCTTTTTTCAACGTAGTCTCCCAGTACTGTCACACACTTTTCCCATCTGTGCACAAGCTTCCGTATTCCCTCAGCGTAAAAATCTTTGGACTGATGTCTCAGCCAGTCGCTCACAACACTTTTGACTTCATCGTCACTTTTAAACTTCGTGCCTCTCGTGAACGCTTTCAAGGGACCAAACAGGTGAAAGTCTGAAGGGGCAAGGTCTGGGCTGTAAGGGGGATGAGGGAGCAGTTCCCAGCCCAGCTCGTTGATGGTCTGCACCGTTTGGGCTGCTGTGTGAGGCCTTGCGTTGTCATGATGCAAGATGACTCCTTCTGACTGATGACCCCGGCGTTTATCCCAACTGATAAGCTCAAATTCCTTGCAATGTCATCCACTGTCACCCTTCTGTCAGACTGAATGAGGTCATTGACTGATTCGATCACCTCAGGAGACCTCACTTCTGTAGGCCTCCCAGGCCTGTCTTCGTCCTCAACACTGCTACGTCCTTCTTTAAACAATTTAGCCTCCTTGTAGAAATTGTTTTGGCTGAAACATGTGGAACCATACACAGTTGACATTCTCCTATGAGTTTCAACTGATTTGCACCCTTCAGCAACCAAAACCTTGATATAATCTTAGGGTCATATTTAATAACACAAAATAAGGATAGAACTCTCATTTCTCAGCGCGTTTATATTTCTAATGGATGTCATAAAATTAAAAACTAATTTTTAACTATTTCTTTCGTTTCGTGAAATTTTGTATTTTTTCATTTTGCCTACGTCCTTTTTGTCTTTGTTTACTTTGTACTTCTCTTTCATTTTCTTCTCTTTCCTTTTCTTTTCTTTCATTTTCTTCTCTTTCATTTTCTTCTCTTTCATTTTCTTCCCTTTCCTTTTCTTCTCTTTCATTTTCTTCTCTTTCCTTTTCTTCTCTTTCATTTTCTTCTCTTTCCTTTTCTTCTCTTTCATTTTCTTTTCTTTCATTTCCTTCTCTTTTATTTTATTTTCTTTCATTTTCTTCTCTTTCGTTTTCTTCCCTTTCCTTTTCTTCTCTTTCATTTTCTTCTCTTTCCTTTTCTTCTCTTTCATTTTCTTCTCTTTCATTTTCTTCTCTTTTCTTTTCTTTTCTTTCATTTTCTTCTCTTTCGTTTTCTTTTCTTTCGTTTTCTTCTCTTTTATTTTCTTTTCTTTCATTTTCTTTTCTTTCATTTTCTTCTCTTTCGTTTTCTTCTCTTTCCTTTTCTTCTCTTTCCTTTTCTTCTATTTCATTTTCTTTTCTTTCATTTTCTTCTCTTTCGTTTTCTTTTCTTTCGTTTTCTTCTCTTTTCTTTTCTTCTATTTCATTTTATTTTCTTTCATTTTCTTCTCTTTTCTTTTCTTTTCTTTCATTTTCTTCTCTTTCGTTTTCTTTTCTTTCGTTTTCTTCTCTTTTATTTTATTTTCTTTCATTTTCTTCTCTTTCATTTTCTTCTCTTTCCTTTTCTTCTCTTTCCTTTTCTTCTATTTCATTTTCTTTTCTTTCATTTTCTTCTCTTTTCTTTTCTTTTCTTTCATTTTCTTCTCTTTCGTTTTCTTTTCTTTCGTTTTCTTCTCTCAAGGGGCAAGGTCTGGGCTGTAAGGGGGATGAGGGAGCAGTTCCCAGCCCAGCTCGTTGATGGTCTGCACCGTTTGGGCTGCTGTGTGAGGCCTTGCGTTGTCATGATGCAAGATGACTCCTTCTGAGTGATGACCCCTGCGTTTGTCCCAACGAAGACCTTGCAATGTCATCCACTGTCACCCTTCTGTCAGACTGAATGAGGTCATTGACTGATTCGATCACCTCAGGAGACCTCACTTCTGTAGGCCCCCCAGGCCTATCTTCATCCTCAACACTGCTCCGTCCTTATTTAAACAATTTAGCCCACTTGTTGACATTTTTTTGGCTGAAACATGTGGCACCATACACAGTTGACATTCTCCTATGAATTTCAACTGGTTTGAAACCTTCAGCAACCAAAAACTTGATAACTGACCGCTGTTCAATCCTGGAGCATGCTTTTTGGTCGGCCATCTTTGTTAATCGCCAAAACTCTCTAAGATTATTTTAATCTGCAAAAGAAATTAAATCCATGTGAAAAAGAAGTAAAAAAAAAAAAAATGAAAAAGAGTAAGCTTCTATCTGTATTAGAAGTCCTTATACCGAGAAATTCACCTTATTTATTGAATGACCCTTGTATATATATATATGTATGTATATATATATATATATATATATATATATATATATATATATATACATATATACATAAAAGTGAACATAGAAGTCAACACTTAGAGGCGACAGTCTGTTTCATGCTAGATGCAATCGTCAGGCAATTAGTGCTGTTATTTTTCTCGGCTATTTATATATATATCTTGGATTGTAAGAAAAATTCTGTTTTACCAGCAATTAACAATTTTTAGGATAAAGATAATTTTCTTGTGAGTCGGGGGGATGGATTCATACCGGTTTATTCACACCATTTGCTCATTAATGAATGTAACGTAAACGAGTGATTTGGTTTTGCTTTGGTTTGGTTTATGGCATATCAACTTCAATGGGTTATTTAATGCCGACAAGATTTTTATTGCTTGTAATATTTTTTCAAAAAATGTATTGCTGGTATTAAAATCTATTTTTTACACTTTCATAGTGTTTTGACCCCAGTTTTGGGGGTTAACTATTTGCCGATACTTGGGACCATAACAGGTGCTATCCCTCCCCCGACCAGGGTGGACCTGGGGACACCAGCAATTAAGAGGTGGTTCCACGCTCCTCAAAATCTCCTGATCAGATGCCTTGCTGTTGGACGTAGTTTATCGTCTTACTCATGACGCGGATGTAGTTTATCGTCATACCCAGGACGGTAAACGACTGGAATTCAAACTTGGCTCTAGGATTTCAACTCGCTATCCATTACACTATCCGCCCATCCAACTATCTGGGAACCTGCTAAACATCATCTTGACCGACGAATATTCAGTGTTATCCTTAACTGTAGTACGAAGTTCCAGAAAGACTAAGGAAAGGGGTTACAACCAGTTGAATTGGTTGACTATTACGCTCAGGATAGTAATATGTTTTTTAATGCCAGGGAATACAATTTCCTTCAGGACGTACGGGTTAGTAATGATAAAAAATATTGCCTAAATGCTTATAAATTCAGGAATATACTTAATATTAGAGACATTGTGGGCATTATAGGCTAGTATAAGAAACATAATCTGGCGACCTAATATATGATTTAGGATCCACTAGACAACGTTTGGGTAAAGCAATTAGAAGACTATATTTGTACAAGTCAGTACTCCATGTAGCTTTTTCCTTCTCCGCAATTTTAAACAGGTGGATGAAAACATGACTTCAACCGAAATTTTGGAACAGATATTTTTGTCTATAAGTCTGTATAAGAGACTGAAGTATAAAGTACAGGGTCCCTTGTCTCTCACTCTCCTAACAGAAGGAATTTAAGAACAGTTCTACAAAACACTTCTACAGAAGGCAGTGAAGGAAAGCGAGAAGAAATGACTAAACATGAACTGCAAGAAGACAGAATGCATGTGTGTTAGCAAAATGATGAACCAAAATGCGAATTGCAAATCGGAGGTACCAAAATCAAACAAGTGCGGAAATTTAAATATATGGGAAGAGTTTAAAAGGGGACGGAAAGAGTGACACTGAGATCCGAAGGCGGATTGGGAAAGTCAAGGACGCATTCCAGAATTAAGCAGAGTACTATGAAATAGGAAAACTTGGCTAGAAAGAAGGAAAAAATCTACTAAACTGTCATGTGATATCTGTCTTCAGAGCAGACGGCGACGTCTTCTCTGTTGGACGGTCGAACTCTCTGCCTCTGAGCAGAGAGGAACCCGGACGAGGCTCCGCCGAAGGGTAGAGTCTCGTTCGGGGTGGTTGACCAACCCGATCCCGTTTATACGGGATCTATGGGATATTTTTGGCCAAGCCTACGGGCTTGGGAATACCCCACTTTAAACCGGGCCTTGTGCCACATCTATCCCTCGTGGGGGGGGGGGGCAGTAAATACTGTCTTCCTCTATGACAGAGAATGCTGGACGATCTCCTCAAAGATGAAGAGGAAACTAGAAATGGGGTTCTACTGAAGGATACTGAGGATACCTTAGACCGAACATGTGAGTAGCGATGAAGCTTTTGAGAAAATGGAAACAAAAAGAAAACTAATATTTAACATCAGAAAGAGACTGTTGACGTTTCTAGGGCATATAATAAGGGCTTGGGAAATCTAATACTCACGGGACAGTCAGAGGGCAAGAGGCACAGAGGAAAACAACACATAATATACTTAATGAGCTTGAGTAAATGTATGGCGGAACAGGGCTTAGAAGAAATAACAAAAAGACAAAGTTTATTATGAGCTACAAGGGACAGAAAGTTGTGGAGAGCCATGATCACCTACGTCGTGAGAGGACATGTTACATTATGAAGATCGCCATTTTTAACAAGAAAACTAATACCAGTTATACGGTTACGTAGAAATAATAAAAAAAAGGCAAAAGACAAATCCATAGCTGGTATAATGTATCGTCACCTCTGGAAGGAACGACCCCTAGTAAAACAGCAGCCGAAGTTTGTACAGCCTAGTGGACAACTCCTTGAATCGTTTTTATAATCTCAATCGTATTTCTTACATTTTGAGTAGGGTATCTGACGCAGAATTATGGACGCTTAATACGAAAAGACTGGCATTCGTATCGACATTAAATCCGTCATCATTGTGGTATTCTCGAAAGATGCTGTAAGCGGCGAAGGAACTGGGGAGGTTTACTATCTCCAATCATCACTTCATTTAAAATGTGCGACAATTTTCTCCGGTGAGAGCTGGATGTTCTGACAAATTCTTCCTTGAACTTAATGAAGGTATTTTCTACAGGCAACGAGATAATAATTCCTGTTATCTTAGCCATTTTATGGAGTAACACTACTATTGATACACAAGCTTCTTAGTCTGTGCAGTAACATTTCTAACCTATCAATGTATCTAGATTTAAGTGAAGTACAAATTGGGTTCATCCATCTTAATTTGAAGATTTCATTTCGCATAAGGAAATTATTTTATCCCCTATAAGGCTTATAAAATGCCACACACACACACACGCACGCACACACACACACATACATACATACATTGTTCATGGGGCACCTCGAGGTAGTGCAATGGTTAGCAAGCTTATCTCGCTAGATCAATTACGACTGAGTAATGAGTTCGATCCTCACTGGGCGTCCCATACTTTCGGCTTTGTGCCACATCTGAGCTACGTTTGGAAAATCACTATATATATTGTTCATGCGTTAGTTTTATAGATACAGATATTTAAGTAAATGCTCTGTTTATAATGAATAAATATGGCTAGATTAGGGTTACCAACTCCCTAAAATGAACATGGGGGGGCATGGGAGAGAGTTCCTAAGGGAGTGACTGCGGATCCAGTAGACAGGCTTTCAACCACAGAGTTAGCGAACTCACTTATGGAGACCACCCCTCCCACCACCGGACCCATAAAGCTGAATTAAATCATTTTGGCATTTGTACACGATGCGAAATGTGTGTGTGTGTGTGTGTGCGCGAGAGAGAGAGAGAGAGAGAGAGAGAGAAAGAGAGAGAGAGAGCGTTAGGCATTCAGGTCAAATTTCGCACTTATTTAACCCCTTTCTTTTTTTTCATCGATTCTCAAAATGCAGGAGAAAAACGTGTCCGCATCAGTTAGTATTGGATACATCATACAGCATTAAAATGCGACACAAATCCTGCATTTTGTGGATCAGTAGGATAGACTAAGATAGAAAGATTGAGGCGCTAACCTAGCAAAAGTCTCCGATATTGAGAGACAAGCCGAGATTGAACTAATTAATATCGTCTCATTATTCATTTCACGTAAGCAAAAATTTTCTGAGCGAAGGATTTCGCGGAAAACCTGACTCAAACATGCCTGAAAGCAATGAAGTCGCAACGTAACAGGATTTACAAGAATCTGACTCGGCTGTCTTATTATTTAGTTGAACTTTGAACTCGACTCATCCATGATACGACTACAAATGTAAACACCGGAGATTCGAGATTCATACTGCATGCTGCACCAACAAAAGTCATTTTGTTCAACAGAACAGTCGTAAAAAAGCATCACCGATGTTACAAATTGTGTCTTGGAAGAATTAATTCCAATAAGAAGTAATTTGAGTTCTTAGCTGCACGGTTCTTTGCTCGGCTTCAAGTCAAGGATACGAGTCACCTAGCTATTGTCTTCGCCAATTAATACAAACAAACAATTCACACTATATTAAAGAAAGAGATCAAATCATTAATGACCTTGCTAAGTATTAACGTGTTTTCCCCCCTTTAATAGTTCTTATTTACGCTAAATCTTACGTCATCAGTGTGCTTGGAGAAAATTAGGCCGTTTGTTGGTTTGTCTAAGCAATTTTCAATCAAATCTCTCTCAACACTTTTAGCATTGCAGTAATCACGGCATCTCGTTCATTCTTCACCCGATTTTTTTTGTTTGTTGCCACTATGGGAACTGGTTCGGGCGCATCATTGCATTGCCGCCGCCACAAGAGCCGCCATGTTAGTCAGTCGGACAGTTCTTATTTCTCCAAGGTTACGGCTTGAGCAATTTGGAGATCAAGCTAATGTTAAGGTGAGATTAAATGAAAATAATAATAGAAGAACGCAAGAGAAAAAAAAACGTACCTGCTAACTTGACAGTTTCAGGTATTATCTCGTTCCATCAGCATTGCGTTGCATTATCTCTGTTAATTATTTCAAGCAATTTGCGCAAAATCAGTGTCGTTTAACTGCACATTTTCTCCTTTTGTGCAACAAGTTGTAAGATAATTGCAACTGGGGTAGGTGGGGAATAAGTCTACTATTGGTTACCGCTAACAGCTTCTGTATACTGCTAGTAACACGGACTCCATTCTCTTCACATAAACTAAGCAACTTTCTCCATAAACAATACCAGTACTTTGGTTCTGGGCTTGTAAAAATAAAAATTTCATTGCAAGACTGCTTATACATTCTGCTAGATTTTATTAAGTATATATTTTCATGATAAAACTGGTATCAACCATTCAATAAAGGTTAATCTTTTCAGGTGATATTTATGTGAGCAATATGTCTTGTGAGCATCACCATCTAAAAATCTGTCTCTAATGTTTTCATTGTCAAACTGGTATTAACTATTCGATATTGGTAAATTCTTTCGGGATATATTTATATGAGCAATATATCGTTTGGGTTTACCAATTTGTAATGATCTAGATCAAGGAAAAGTTTTAATGAAAAAGGAAAATCCTACAATGAGCACTCCCCCCCCCTTGTATTGGTGGTTCGATGGTGGGTCTTACCTGTACATGCATAAATTAGTGCGACTAAAGAACGTGGCTTGTCTAGAGATTTGCCATGGAAATAACGATTAAATTACGACAGGCTTGCGACGATGAAAGTGGTTGCAGAATGGAAAATATGCCATCACCCGCAAGGCCGCGTAAATAACTGGAATGTGGGGACTTGGCAGTTCGAGCTCTGATATAATCTGACTCATTTCAAGAGTCAGATTATATCAGAGCATGGTAGTAGATGTCGTGCTTTGAAAGGGTAAATTGAACCGACAATTTTTCAAACATCTTTGCCAATGGATCGTATATATGAGTTCCGCTTAATATCTACAGTGAAGTTCAGTCCCAAGAGACGTTCGAAATAAGGAGGAATATTGAGACAGCGGCTGTTCACCGTTCCTGGAGAAAACACAAAGTATGATCGGATTAGGATTAGTCTCATTAGACCACTTGTGTAGTGAGTTCGATTCTAACAGGTTGCCTCAATATCGTGTTGAAAAATTATGTTTGTGCACATGTCGTAGAGCAGTAGTGAGATTATTCACGATGATCTCTAATTCTGTGATCTTGTGACAGATCATGTTAGGCCTAATATCTATAATTACGTAACTTGTCTCTTGGCTGACATAATTATGTATGTCCACAAGTTCAGTGTTCAAGATCCATACAAATCCAGGATTTCGAATGTTAATTTTCAAGGCAGGTATTCCACCTTATTTGAAAGTTGGATATAATACAAACTACCTAAAAATAATTAACGTTATTTATTTGCATCTTAAGAAGATAAATTTAGTAAATATTGTACGTGGATGGGTGAGTGTCTGTATTAGAGTGTGTGACTGTGTGAGAGAATTATGGTTCATATTAGGTATCAACAATCATGGATTTGCGAGAGTATAAAGCAAACAATCGTGGATTTCCGAGAAAACTGTCACGGATCTGGGAGAGAATACAGCAAACAATCATGGATCTGCAAGAATATACAGAAGAAAAAATCATGGATCTGCGAAAGTATATAGCAAACAATCATGGATATGCAATAGTATACAGAAGAAACAAACATGGATATGCGACAGTATATAACAAACAATCATGGATCTGCAAGAGTATACAGAAGAAACAACCATGGATCTGCAAGAGTATAGAGAATAAACAATCATGGATCTGTGAAAGTATATAGCAAACAATCATGGATCTTTAATAGTATACAGAAGGAAAAATGGATCTGCGAAACTGTATAGCAAAAAATCATGGATCTTAAAGAGTATACAGAAAAAACAATTATGGACCAGCAATAGTATACAGAGGAAACAATCATGGATCTGCGAAGGTATATAGCAAATAATCATGGATCTGCAAGAGTATACAGAAAAAACAATTATGCATCTGCAGGAGTATACAGAAGAAACAATCATGGATCTGCTAAAGTATATAACAAACAATCATGGATCTTGAAGAGTATACAGAGGAAACAATCATGGATCTACGAAAGTATATAGGAAACAATCAGGGATCTGAAATAGTATAGTGAAGAAACAATCATGGATATGCAAGTGTATACAGAAGAAACAATCATGGATCTGCGAAAGTATATAGCAAATAATCATGGATCTGCCAGAGTATACAGAAGAAACAATCATGTATCTGCAAGACTATACAGAAGAAACAGTCATGGATCTGCGAAAGTTTATAGCAAATAATCATGGATCCGCAAGAGTATACTGAAGAAACAATCATGGATCTTCAAGAGTATACAGAAGAAACAATCATGGATCTGCGAGACTATATAGCAAACACTCATAGATATACTGAAAACAACCGCGGATCTTCGAGAGTATGCAGTACACAATCATGGATCTACTGCGTATACAGCAGTCCTCTTGGCTTCAGACTTACATTTGTTTCACTTGCTTCAACATTCCTTCTCTGATTCATTATCTTCTATGTGGCCTGTCTCTTCAGGTCGTGGGAGGTCATAGCTCTCCATAACTTCCTGCCCTTTGTAGCTATTAGTATGTTTTGTGTTTTGATAAGAGCTACAATTCCTTGTTTTTCCAACCATTTACACCAGCTCGTTATGCAGGTTATTCGTTACTTTCCTCTGCCCCTCTTACCTTCTGTAAGCCCTGTGGGTGTTAAATTCTCTAAGCCCTCTTTCCTCATTATGTTCAAATTTCATCTGTCTCTTTAGAAATGTGAGTGTCTCCTTGTTTCTACTTTCTGTAAAATTCGTTGTTGCTCACATATTCAATTCATGGCATTCTCACCATCCTTGTGTAGACCCACATTTCTGTTCCCTCAAGTCTCTTCTTAATCTATTGTCGAGCATTCACTTCCATATAGGAAGACCGATATTACATAACTGCTCCTTACTATTTTCTTTGTTTCTAACGAAAATTCCGCGTTTCTGTTAGACATTGCATGGCTTTTGGAAAGCATCATTCGCTATACTAATGCGTCTTCGAATATCTATGTAACATTTTCCATCCTCTGTGAAAACAATTCCTAGACATTGAAATATTTGTACTTGCTTGATTTTAGTCTCTTCAGTTCGTAGTTTGCGCCTTGAGTTGTTCCTTTTACTGATAACCATACATTCTGTCTTCTTACAACTGATGCTAAATTCTTTATTCTCGCTTTCCTTTGCCATATTCTATTGTAGTTCCTGCAGTTTCCTTTGTACGGCTGCTATCAACACTCTGCCATCTTATGTTGTTGTTATTATGGCCGCCAATAACGAATCCTGGTAGGACTTCAACATTCAGCATTCAAGCTTCTCTGGTTAGTGATTTTATACCATATCCTGTAACATGGGAGCGGGCTATAATGTCAAGAACTAGTTCCGCATAATGATAACAAACTTTTCAACGGGTAGCGTTCAAGAGATGAGCAGACTGCTAGAAGGAATATGGTTTCATACCATTTCAAAATGGTATGAAACTAAAATAACGCAGAGAAAATTTAAATTTCCAATTGTTTTTTTTTTCTTTTCAAAAAGCAGATAAATAGTTTCAGCGTCGGGCTGACATTAAATACTGAAAGCAAAATATAAAGATTTTAGATTCATAGAGAATTTCCAGTTTAAACATTTGGGATTTTTATATTATTTTCATTTTTGTTTTGGTCAATGACTAAGTAATTAATTTAAAAAAAAAGTATAAATACATTGGCTTAAAGTCGCCCTGTTCACTATTATTATTTTAGTCGCATTCAGAATTACACCAAGTAAATATATAGTTAATTACATAGTAACCGTTAAATATGACAATATATTTTACATAAACAATGTAAAATTGATAAATTTCAACCTTTGGTGTATGGATAAGTTAAATCGGTCATATAGATCTGATTTTCTTCTATTTTACAGTAGGACTTCTCCATCTCTAAGCCGGTAGACATTAATTTCACTGTTGGAATTTCTGGGATGAGGCGTTATCATTATTTACACTATTTATATTCAGACTATTGTTCTGATCGTTTTTGTTATCATCACAGCGTTTCGGTCGATACGCCCTCCGGTCTTCCTCGTGTCTGCTCAAAATAAGAACTAGACTATATGCTTAGACATAATCATTATAACTAGAACAGTCTAAATAAAGGTATCAATTCAGTATTCCCTGTAGGTTACTCAGATCAATATAAACCTGAAGAAAGTCGGATACAACAACCGAAACGTTGTGATAACAACGACAAAGACGAGCACAATAATCTGAATATCAGTAGAGTAAATAATGATAACTCCTCTTCTCAGAAATTCCGACGCTGACAATAGTCCGAATATAAATAGTGTAAATATTAATTTCACTGTTTAAAAAAATCGAATATATCTGCTAAATATTGCTTTTATGTTAGTATGAAACAAGGAGAAAAAGAATTTGAACAAAGGATAGCCTGAAAACAAAACAAAAAAAAACAATAGAAAAAAAATCTCCTGGGCCGACCAAGCATAGAAATTAATACAATATGGGAACCATTAATATGGAGTGCCAGAGAAAAGCGATAATAACAACAAAAATGGCAATATGAGCTCTGGTAAAAACATGTATAACAACAGCAAAAATTGCAATATGAGCACTTTAAAAAAAAAAGATTGCTAGAGACAATAGGTTTATAATACTCAGAAATCCATACACAAGGACACATTGGCACAGTGTGTTAGATCCAGTGACCGGACCCAAACAGTGTGAGTTCAATACCCGGTTAAGGCAGTGAAGAACTTGGAGAGGGGAATTAACAGGAGATAACTGATAACTGACATCCATTAAACATGTCACGTGGAACTAGAACAGTCTACCCCAGTGAGTGAAATAAAGGGTTCAGTTCGACATTCCAACCACCTGAAGAAGGCCGGAAATGTTGTAATAAATATGGCGATAAAGATGAGGACAATAGTCCGAAAAAAGTAAATAGTGAAAATAATAGAATATTAACCTGAACTTCTTAAACCATGTTCTGAAATTGTCTCGTCTAATCGAGATTTTCATATACAGGACTATTGAAAAGTAACTCCCTATTTTGTGTAAGATGGGCTCTCCCATCTAACTAGAATTTTTACAAAACGAAAAAACCCATCATACATAAAATAGGGAGTTACTTTTCAATCATTCTGTAGATGTCGCACATCGTGTGTCAGTTTTATTCAGAAATGTCTGAACTATTATCTGTATACAAACATTTTCTCAGAACAATAAATAAAAATGGCTTCAAACGAATTAATCCATTTTTTTAAATGTAATGCTCACGCTGTACAAGGCCCGACATTCACTCGAGACAGAATGTTAAGAGTTAATGTTGATTTTTCTAAGAGCAGCTTAGATGTGGTACAAGGTCGAAAGTATGAGGCATCTAATGAGGATCGAACTCACTACTTAGTCGTAATTGTTCTAGCAAGACAAGCTTACTAGCCATTACATCACATCGAGGTGCCCAAAGTTTATGGGTATATGTAGGGAAAATCACGGTTAAATCTAAACTTGAACAAGATTGTAGTCATCGGGGATGCATCCTCTTGAAAGTCAGTTCTACGAAGCAGCAGTTGGTGGGAAGAAACTGCAGACAAACCTCGGTTCTCGAACGTCTCACATGTCGAACAAATCGATTTTCGAACAGATTATGCCTCCGCTATTGAACAAAATTTCGATCCTCGAACAACATTGTCGAACCGAATCGAACCGAGCCGAACCGAGTTAACCCGAGCCGAACCGAATTAACCCGAACGGAATCATTTCTTAGTCGACCGCCGTGTTGTATACAGTCGTGTATTGTGCTGTGCTTTTCTTTTCCAACTTTATTGTACTGTGCCTTTTTTTTCTCTTCATTAGTCCTCAGCCATGGCCCCAACGAAAGCTGGCAGTGATACCGGTAAAGGGAAAAGAAAAGTTAAGAGAAAAACAATTGTTGGCGATATTGTCTGTATGATGATGATGATATTGTCTCTATGATGATGATGATGATGATGATTATATTGTCTCTATGATGATGATGATATTGTGCCTTCCTATTCAGTTTCAGATGACAAAATCAACGATCTGTATTATTCTTATAAATAAAGAGACGATCATGTCTTTCCTTCCCTTTTCCAAACAATAACATCCCTTTCCTTCCCTTCCACATACGCCATCAACACTCCTATATACAGGTACGGTGAAATTGAAGTGTTCTTCTATATGTTATCTGTTTAGTATTGGGTTTATTTATTTATTTAATTATTTATTAGATTTAATAGTTTTCATTAGTTTTGTGTATAAACTTGTGCACAAAGTACTGTTATTAAAGTTTAAAAAAGCAATCATCTTGGGACCAGGAACGGATTAATCCATTTTACATTGATTTCTATTGTAAAAAATAGTTTCGGTTTACGAACATTTCGGATTACGAACGAGTTTCAGGAACGAATTAAATTCGTGAACCGAGGTTCCACTGTACTTGAATGGGATATGGAATACAAAAAAAAATATGTGCGTGGCAAAGCGTGTTTTAGCCATGAAGGTTAGAACTGGTGAAAATAAGGAATGTAGTTCATCTGGATCCTATGAATCTTAACGGAAACATTCCTTCGTCAGACTCTATAGACTGGCGCTACAAAATCAGAAACTGTGAGCTTTACAAAATATCAAAAAGCACACCACTTTAGACTTTCAACAACATTAACAACAAAAATGAACGTTGCATTGAACTCAAAGAGAAAAGAATGATCAAGCTGTTAATACGACCAAAAACAAAAAAGCTTGGAATGGAACTCAAATAAATAATAGAAAATGCCATACGAGTGGACTAGAGAAGTTTAATTTCCTAAAAAAATTGTTTTAACCCTTTGAGTCCTGACCATCGCTTTACCGCTGGTAGAGAAAAATGACTTATTGCTCAGCTACTGGTTGAACGGTAAGTAAGCACTTGTAACTATTTTTATATTTACCGTGAAACATTACATACCAATTATTTGCGAATTTTAACTCAGGCAGAAGGATTAACATTGTTCAGGAACGCAGGGTTCAAAGGGTTAATAAAAAGATTTTACAAATTCCAAGTGATATTAATATTGCCTGTTCGGCTAATAAATGTATAGAAACAGATATTTTTGCTATTATCCTATTATTATTGTGCCTGGCCTTCCCTTCGTTAGTTTGCCCGACCGTTACGTCCTGCCAATACCTCATAAATAATAGACTATTCTGTTTTTAACGCATAGATAAGCAAAAGACTTATCAGAGACGCTACTTGGTTTCAATGAAAAACATAAAGAAAGAAGTGTTTAACGTCCCCTGGTAATACCCCATAAATAATGAAGTATTCCGCTTTGATCGCCTGAAAAGACAGAAGATATATCAGAGACGTTGTTTGGTTTCAGTGAGAAAATGAAGAAAGAAGGGAAGATAGAAGCGTTTAACGTCTATTTCAGTGAAATGGAAAAAATCGTCAATTTAAAATCTTTTCATTTGTATCCCCTTAATTCTTTAAATAAAGGCCAGCGTTCATATTTATGATTGTTATTGTAATATTTTGTTAAAGTTGTTAAGCTCAAATATTCTAACGATGTGATAGGAGAATTTCCGATAATTTATTGCCGTAGAACTCACCATGAGCTTATACAATCATTAAATGAAGAATTAAGATTCATCAGAAATTTCAAATAGGAAAACCGTGAAAAAAATAGAGTTAAAACTAGTCATTACTATTACACGTGACAAACAAAGCTAAAATCAGAGTATATATTGTTTCTAACTGTCTTCAGTCTTCGAGTTGGGATGAAAGTGTAGTATCTGTTCTCTCCTCTTACATTTATAATGGAAGCCAGGTCCCGTGGATTTCAATCTTGCAGCAGTACTTTTCTCATCGCAAGGGTTAGTGTTGCCAGATACGGACACAACATGACTATTGTCGTGTGAGGAGTAGACGGTTTTTATTCCTGCGTATGTGCAGCCTATGCTAAACTGAGTATGTGTAGCATTTTGGTAAAGAGATATATACTGAGAACAGGCTCTCAGGCCTTTTGACAATAATCTAGAGGTAGTATCTTATTTACCGTCTCTCTGGTCTGTTCGGTCAGTTCGCAGTTTTGTTGTCCCGAGAATTCCAACTATGCAACAACACCTCCACCATTCTATTAAAGGGGAAGGGTCGGAGTTCTCTGACACCCGCGTGACATTTTTGGTGGGTGAATTGAATATTTTTATCCTTGGTCCATATGTACGCATACGGGTACTCTGCATTAAACCGATCATGTCATATCTTCCTTTCGTTTCATAAATGCAGGTTCAAAGTGTAGCATCTGTTCTTTGGACTGGCTTAAAGTTCAGTATCTAATCTTTGTTCATATCTATCGTTATTTGCCAAGCTTATTTTGAGCACAAGGTCCAACGTATGGAACGCCAAGTGAGGATCGAACTCACACATCAGAATTATGTAATCAACTAGCTGTTACATATACCGCGTGGAGGCCTATCTATCTATCTATCTATCTATCTATCTATCTATCTATCTATCTATCTATTCTTTCTTTCTATCTATCTATCTATCTATCTATCTATCTATCTATCTATCTATCTATCTATCTATCACAGAGACAGGAGAAAATGATTGATAAACTATATTATTCTCTCGTTTCAGTTTTCAAGATCTTCAGTTTTGATTTTGCTGAGGAAATATCCAAATGAGTTCTAACTGACGTCATCCAATTGATACTCGGTCAGATGTTGTTATTTTTTGCCCGTAAAGGCCGATTGTTCGTTGATACAACTATAAGCTGCCACTAATTAGCCCATAGTCATTAATTGAAACCTTGATGAGTTCAACTTAAGTTCGCATCGAGTATCCAACAAAAAGACGAAGACGTTCGCATATACCGACACACGTTCAAGAATATAAGTATGCATCTCTCACAGAGGAAGGGAGAGATAGACTAGGTGAAAGAGAGAGAAAAAACAGTGACGAAAAATATAGAAAAAATCAGAAGACGAATTATATATATATATATATATATATATATATATATATATATATATATATATATATATCTAATAAAAATCGGTCGTCTGCATAATGGACGCCGGTGTGGACACACCGGGGTTGATTAGGCAGACGACTGATATCTCCGTCTGCCGAAATAACTATTCACCATGAGATAAATTTGGATTTTATTGTTTATTAATCATTTGCTCTGTAATAATAAATATATAGAGCCTTTTTTGAGCCCTCAGTTTTAATATTTTATATTACTAAGATCCACTTAGATTATATACCAATAAATTTGTTACCTTTACTATATAAATCGTTTATGACACGTGTTCATGTATAGTTCGACTCCATAATGTTTTGCATAAATTTTACCGCCCCCCAGATAAATTACCGAGTTTGGTGCAACCGGTCGTCAAAAATGCATGATTTTTAGTTCTTTCAAAATTTTGCAATTCCACTATTTTTGTGGACAAATTGATCATAATTATATATATATATATATATATATATATATATATATATATATACTTATATATATATATATATATATATATATATATATATATATATATATATATAATCCTAGTAATATAAAATATTAAAATATTAACACTGATCCACAAAAAGAGCTCAATATATTTCTTATTACAAAACAAATAATTAATAAACAATAAAATCCGAAATCACTTAATATAGCCTATATCACATTAATTCGGGGTTATATGAAGAATCAAATATTAATTCAAAATTAAAAAAGAAATAAAAAGGCGTTTAAATATAACTTTAAAATATATAGATAAAAGGATTAACGGAAAGAGAGTTGGGGAGATCTTAGATTAGGCGAAGTTTATAAATTATAATTAATATAGGTGAAGAGTTTATAGAGCGGGGATATAGAAATGAGATTTAATTATACATTCAATACTTGAAGAGTTAGAGGAGAGTGAATATTATGCAAATATAAAGTTAATTAAGTTAAACTTATATTATGGAAATTTGAACATGCTGACATTTCACAGTAATTCATTCCTTTGATTTATTTGTTGGCTTCTATTATTGTATTTTACTATTCTATTTTTTTCTTCTAAACATAAGCCTCACCTATCTCTAAGTTTATTAGGAGTACATGCAGAAATTATAATCTATGAGTTCAAACCTTTCTCCTTTAATTTCCAAGATTTTTTTTGAAAGAGCTGTTAGATGTTTTAGTTTAGTGTTAGAAAATGAGTGCCTATGAGTATAAAATCTCTGTTTCCATTCCATCGCTGAAATTCCAATGAATACATTGTAATTTTTCATATTGTTTTGGGGAAAAATGATCTGGTAGATCTGTATTTGCCCTCTACTGGACAATTTTCTTTAGATCTACAATTACAGGTGGGTTGAATACTAGGTTTGTTGTTTGTCCCATAGAAATGTCTTAAATTATGGTTATTGTGTGAATTAATAAATTTAAACACATTGTTGGTACAGGAGTAGTTAATCTTAATCGTTTTCCCACTGAAGATATTACTTAGAGGATTATATTTTTTAAAGTGTTTATTTATTAACTTTAGAAAATACAGTCTGATATTGATATTTGACAGTTTGCAGAAGGGGAGTTGAATCATGTCATTTTTCTTTTTCTGCGTCTACATTTTACTTTAGATATTATCGTATTATTTATAGGGGTTAGATAAGATCCACTTTTTTGAAGAGCATTTTCATACAATATATATATATATTAATGCATGTTTCATTAAATAATATAGACAATTTTTGTCTATTTATTTTAAGTAAGTTCCTTTCATATTGTCGGATAAGCTTAATAACATTATCATTGAAAGACGAAAGGAACTCACCATATTGATGCATGTTTTAATCCTATCTAAGCTTTCGGCTTACATAAGCCATTATCAAAGATGACAATTACATTTAAATATATTAAACAATATACGGACAAAACAATAATCATAGTCTGTTTTTATTGCATGAAAAATTTCAAAGCAACGACAAAATCGTGTATACGAGACGCGGAAGCGAAAATCGCACCGCAGCTCATGACGTCACACATGACCACGCGAGAGTGAAAACAAGAAGTATTAAGTATGGGAAGCCGTTGGTATAAGCCAAATGGCTTCTGTTAGGCATTTAAGAATATTTGTGGAGATTTCATAGTTTATTTTGTTCAGGTTAGGTTTCAAATGTTTTATGTATATAGCTTCAATAATTTTTAGTTTTTGTTTATTGTTCTCATGTTTAAGTATAATTGTGTTTTCAACGAGGATTTTCCAGAATTGTGAGTGAAAAATTGCTGCCTAAATACGCACACACACACAATATATATATATATATATATATATATATATATATATATGTGTGTGTGTGTGTGTATGTGACACATATAATTATATGATGTCTATATTATGTGTGTGACACATAATATAGACACAATTTGTCGATTCTGATAAAACAAAAACACACACACAATATATATATGTGTGTGTGTGTGTGTGTGTGTGTGTGTGTGTGTGTGTGTGTGTGTGTGTGTGTGCGCGCGTGTGCGTGTTTTGATATCAGAATCGACAAATTGTGTCTATATTTTAAAATATTTTTCTGGCGGATTAATTTCCGTATACTAGAAGTGAATGTGTGAAAATGCTGCACAAATTCTGTGTAACTTTATTTAGTATTTCATTCTTTTATTAAGTATTTCAGGCTTTCGACTGACTTTAGTTAGTGTCAAGAATCAAATTCTGTTAAAAACTTGTAGCGATTGTGTACCTCAACGTTGAATATGATGCGTTAGTCATTTTAAATTTATTAATTTATTATTATATAGTTATAATAAATAAACTAACACGAACCATAAACAGTTCGATCTTACTACCAATTTTAATATACAGAAAATCCGTCCTGTTAGAAAAAAACTCAGATATTATAGGTACAATATCTATCTATCTATCTATCTATCTATCTATCTATCTATATATATATATATATATATATATATATATATATATATATATATATGGCGTCACACATTATGAAATGAACAAAGTCCGACAATTATTTAAAAACATTTTTATGTTTAACATTCTTTTTATAGATACAAGTATTTAAGTAAATGCTCTGTTTATAATAAACTGTATTAAATAACATTTACGGGCCTGAATGTCCGAAAAAGTTACATAGAAAATATTTATTCTCCTGTCGAATCCTGTCGGAAGACGAATATTTTCTATGAAAATTTCTCGGACATTCAGGCCGGTAAATGTTATTTAATACTGTTTAATTTAAACAAAGCATTTACTTAAATACTTGTATCTCTAAAAAAATGTTAAGCATAAAAATGTCTTTAAATATATATATATATATATATATATATATATATATATATATATCGGTTGTAAGAAAAAATGTCCAAATCGTGTTGCAACATTATTGTCCATCCCACAATAATTTTAAAATCTAAAAACACGAAACTAACTGGGTTCTTTTCCTGATGTCTTCATATAAGACGTTTAATCATATTGATACCATTTGTCGCAAGAATCACTGAAAAAAACACCTATTTATTTATTTACACCTGAGTTATTTAGCTAGAAAGAGAACAGGTTAAAATCGTTTTGTGTCAAACCCACTGTCTTCTCAACTGAGCAATTCTGAGAGGAAAAATCATTCAGGCCTTCAGTAATCGTACCAACAATTATACTCTGGATTCCATCTTCAAGAACCATCCAGAGAAGGGTGGATAAGTTTTAAAAAAAGAGGGAAGTGTAGAGAGGAAAAGTGAATCAGGCGTCACAACAGCAAGAGTGAACATCATTTCAAATTAGAGATAAACGGGTTAATTAAAAAAGATCCAACGTAATCCACAAGACGTTTGGCTTGTGAGAGAAGAGTTTCAGTTATGACAGTCCCAAGATACCATTTGTCGTAAGAATCGCTGAAAACCCCTTTATACAGTTAGAAGGAGGACAGGTTAAAATCGTTTTGTGTCTCAACTTAGCAATTATTCTGGCCTTAAGTAATGGTACCAACATTCATACACTGCCTTCTGCAAAGTCCATTCAAGAACGATCAACAGAACGGTGAATAAGTTTAAAAAAGAGAAAAAGCTGGATCAGGAGGTCACAACAGTAAGAGGGGTCATCATTTCAACTTACAAAGAGATCAATTAGAAAAGGTTCGTTTCAATGCATAAGACGTTTGGTAAGCGAGAAAGGATTTGCAGCTATGAGAGTCCAAAGAGCAGTGGAAAAAGATTTGAAATAGATAGAATATTAGAAGGTTAGAGAGAGCGAAGATCATCTTGAATATGTTGGAAAATGATCCTGAAATAATATGGTGATTTTTCAAGTGTAGCATAGATGTGGCACAAGGCCAAAAGTATGGGACACCCAGTGAGGATCGAATTCACTACTCAGTTGTAATTGTTCTAACGAGACAAGCTTGCTAACCATTACACCGCCTCGATGTGCCCTGAAATGATTTCCTATGCCTAGATTAGATGTGGCATAAGGCTAAGAGTATCGATCTCCCAGTGAGGATCGAACTCACTACAAATCGTAATCGGATCAAGCTAACCATTACACCACCTTGAAGTGTCTGATCCGGGAATATATATATATATATGTGAACTTTATTTCAATCATTCATGAGCTTCCGATCCTTATCTATGATTAATTAATTTCGTTTATGATCGATTTCATCATGATTCTTCTGTCAAGCTTGGAGAGTAATTATACATTTTTTATTGCTTAAAGTAGAGCACAATAGTGTTATAAAAACCTCGGAGAATTCCAGCAAGATATCTTTAATCATTTCTAAGATATAACAGTTCAAAGCTTAATCTAACAAAACAATTGGACAATTTTGCTGTTACGCCGTATATATATATATATATATATATATATACACCGTATATATATATATATATATATATATATATATATATATATATATATATATATTCCATTTGTATCTGGGGAGAGTTTGAGTTCTAATAGATGTTCAAGGCAATGAGTCTCCTTGAGAGAGGATCCACCCATCAAGAGGAAGCTAAAGTTTAGGCTTTGATCGGTTGTGGTGGAAATTTACTAATTTGGTTTTGGCTGGATTCAATTTTATCAGTCAGTCCTTTCCCCATTGAGCCCCCTAGGCTAAGTTAGAGGAGATATGAGCTGCTAGGTTCTGGTCTTTCAGATTTTGGGAGGTGCATTTAAACTGAGGTATCATACGCATAAATACTCACTAATGAATGGATTATATGCTCGTACGAAGATCATTAATATACAGTCAAAATTGCATGGAGTATTGCTGCCATATATGGTCCGGTGCCCCTTCTGTTTGTCTCAAGGTTCTTGGTAAGATCCAGAGACGGATATGCAATGTAATTGACCCTGATCTGGCATCTCGTCTGCAGTCGCTCTCTCACAAACGTGCCGTCGCCTCCCTCTGTCAAATACTTTCATGGTAACTGCTCCGATGAGCTGCTTTCGCTGGTTCCCAGACTTCATGAATTTAAGCGTTCAACTAGGCTCGCATCTCGCTCACTCCCTTTCACTGTCGAAACTGTTAAATGTAGCCGTCTCTTCTACTCCAATAGCTTCATGCCTGGCACCTCTCGCATGTGGAACTCCCTCCCTTTTTTCCGTTTCCCTGATAGCTATAATCTCCAACTATTCAAATGTAATGTCAATCGACGTCTCCAGATGCCTTGATCTACCCCTTATCCTTCTCTTCATCCTTTTCTCTAACACTCCTATTTGCTCTCGCTCCAACTCTCTGTAACCCCCTTGCGTGTTAGTGGCTTCTCGCCTTGCTTGGGGTGAAACGCTTAAAAAAATGGTTTTCTAGCTCTTAACAATGACCTTCATGCGGCTGCCTTTTAAAAATAATTTGATAATTGAGAGACCCCTTCCAGAGACTCCATAGCTGGAGTATCAGCCCTGATGCCACACCTTGTCAATGTCCTTTGATATATCGAGCAATGATGGTCGTGATGAATTTGTTGTCTAGTGTCTCTCCGATTCTGTGAGTAACATCAGCTGTGGACCTAGCAGGGTGAAATCCAAACTGATTCTTGCGCAGGTGTCTTTCCTGTTGAGGTGTTCAACAGACTTCTTGATGAGTATAGATTCGAATAGTTTGCTGATGACACTAAATAGGCTAATGGGTATATCTTGTGACAGGCATGAGAGCTCACTCGCTTTCTTAAAAAACAGGGCACACAGTTGGCATCTGGTATAGACTTAGGAAGCACCTCTTCCGCAGGCAGCGGTTAAACAGTTTTGCCAGCCCTGGAGATAACTTCAGGCTTATATTCATAAGAACAACCATTGAGATGTTGTCCGGGCCGATGGCCTTCTTAGAGACAAGGCACTTAATAAGCCTGAAAACTTCACACACAGAGATATTACAAGGTTTGTGCACCGCGAGGAGGGGAGAAGTCAGGTAAGGGGTGGTTCTCATCGTCTAACTTTGGGTTAGAAGCAAAGTTCATTGCGAAGAGCCTTGCCTTGTCATATGAGTATGTAATAACTTCAGAGCTATTTATGGAAGCTGGCACAGACGCTTTGACTCTATGAAGAATTTTATTCGAGATTTTCCGAAATCATTAGAACCTCGTCTTTAGATTTGAATATTTGCTTAGACTTACTGCATAGATGTTGCTTGTGTTATCCTAAAACAAATCTATCTATCTATCTATCTATCTATCTATCTATCTATCTATCTATCTATCTCAGTAGTAAAATATTTATGACAATCTTTGAATTGTTTATGTATGTATATATATATATATATATATATATATACTTATCTATCTCAGCCGTTTCATAATCTCCCCCATCCCCCCTCTCTCTCTGTATCTATCTATGTATGTCAGTCTTTTCAGAATCTGTCTATCTCAGCGTTAAAACATTTGTCATTCTTTGTATTATGTATGTATGTATTTATCTATCTCAGCTGTTTCATAATCTATCTATCTATCTATCTATCTATCTATCTATCTATCTATCTGTCTGTCTGTAGTGAATGTTCAAATTATTGGTTAAACATCAGGGTGGTCTGGGGTCTCTAGGCATTTTAATCTGCAGATAATAAAGCAACAGAATGTGTTGAGAGCCTTGATCATCCAAGTCATATAGCATTTTACAAAATGTAATCCTTAAAGCTCATTGACAATTAAATAATTACTGAGTGGAAGATGGCTTAATTTTTAATGTTATTACATGCTGAACAAAATCAACAATACTTTCTGAATTTTCTATAATATTGTAATGTTAAATGTAATGGTTGGATTCATATATGCAGCCGAATGTGCTAATCTTGAACAGATGTACTGATGTCTCGAATAAAGGTACTTATAAATTTCAATAAAATTACGTATATTTTGAATAAAGATTCTTTCGTTTTGAATAAGTTACTTGAGGATGAATTTAAGAATTACTTATAGACTAGTGAAGTTATCCATGGAGATGTTTGACCAATTAAAACTATTTGTCCATAAAGGTGTACTGTCGTCCTTTGATATCTTATGTGAATTAATTCTAAGATCGGCTTACGGCCACATCATGATGAAATACCAGTTCCCATACGATCATCGAAGTTAAGCAACGTCACATCTGGTCAGTGACCGCTTGGGAATGCTAGGTGCTGTACGCTTGGATGTGCGGATGGTGTAAAGGATAATGGCTCGAAATTGTTAATCATAGAAGCGAGTTCTAGTTCCCGTAGGCTTCATTATTTTCACATACGCGTAAATAACCTTGGGAAAATTATGAATCCACCTCTTCTCCCCCATTTATGTGTTAATTAGTAAGAGTTTTATACATTTTTATAAATCATTATTATCTAAAAGAATTCTTACAATCCAAAAATATTTTCTGCCTTTAAATAACCTGCAATGGGTTGATAAACCGTAGAAAACGAACCAATCAATAAATTAATCAATTCTATGATCGTACAAATCCGCAAAGTCCTGGGTATGACGATAAACTACATCCGACAGCAAGACCTTTGTTCGGGAGGTTTTGAGAAGTGTGGAACTACCTCTTAATTGCTGTTGTTCCCTGGTCCACCCTAACTCGAGGTGGTAGCACCTGTTTCCAGCTATGAGCAAATATTTACCCTCCCAAACTGTGGTCAAAACACTATGAAAGTATAAAATACACTTTTATAATAAAAATACCAGCCACACATTTCATAGTAAAAACGTTACATTAATAAAAAAAAATATATTTGTATAAAAAAATAAATATAAAATAAATGAAATTTCACCAGTAATACATTTTTGTAAAAGAAATTACTAATGATCTCATGAAAATAAAATATCGGCATGACATGACCCACAAGGTGTTGATATGACGCTAAACAAACAGACAAATCCGCAGATGTTCAACTCTACAATATAACATTTACGCACCATTCCCTATATTTGAAATAATTTCTAGATTACTTATAATAACGGATGCAATGTAAATGCTATGAAATATTTCCTTATTACGCGTATTATCCAATGGATTTCAGCAGGAAATTGACACTTGAGCACACATAAAAGCAAATATTGTATAAAATTTTATCGTTACAATCTTTGTGCCATTAGTAAGAAGAAAGATTGGTGAACATTCTAATGAAAAATAATTCATAACGCTATTTTAGTAACGTTTGTTAAAAATATGAATTTAATTCGTTCATATATAATATTGTTGTTTATTCACTTCTGAATTTGTCAAGTCTGTGATCTTTTGAGGATTTTCGTTCAGCTTTCGATCAGCACGTGACGGATTCTACCTTACCCATCGACTTCCTATCACTCGATTTTCTCTTATATATATATGTGTGTGTATATATATATATATATATATATATATATATATATATATATATATATATATATATATTAAACATGTTGTCTTGAATGTCAAAGACAACATAGTCCTGCATATTATCTTTTGAATTTTCTCATATTTTCTAATGAGACTTTTTATTTGAAAATTATATCGAAATAAATATTTTCCGTAAGATAACCGAGTACTTTCGAACATCATTGTTCATCTTCAGGGTCAAATTTTTTTAACAATGTCTTATATATATGTAGAGTCAATTTTTTAAAAACATTGGCAAATTGTCTTGTAGCGGAATCATGTTGCTACATTTTATTTTTACAAACTAAATAAACGTTACAAAATCATTTTAATTTCAAAAGACGCGATGATGTTATCACGTGCATGGCGAAGATTTTTAATCATGTGAAGGCGTGAAAAAGATTTTTTTTATTATACAAGCCAAAAAATGGAAGAATACGTTATGAAATTTAAAAAGTTCAAAGGAAATGGTTATGTGGTGTATCTAATTATGAAGAAATATATTATAAACATTGAAGGATGTTTCCAGAAATATTGTAATCTATGCGATTAATAAGAGGTATTTTGCTTTTAATATGTAGTGCTTCTAAGATTTTAAGGCGTCTAATGTCTGTATGTTTATCTATAATTTTAGTATTATCTTTTACAAATGTCAGAATGCAGAAGGGAAACAGTATGTGACATAAAATGTTGTTTAATGGCACTAGAATTATTTAAATGCATAGTTAATCTTCTGGAGACACACACACACACATATATATATATATATACATATATATATATACATATATATATATACTTTCGAGGCTCCATTCTGTTATGTAGTTGCTACGATGCCATCTTTTAGTTCAATACTCTGTGGTACCTAGCTCCTTTGACATTCTGACGTGACACCGAGTAGAAAGCTTACTTTGGTATCTCTTAGGCTGATCCCAGTATATATATTGTGGTCACCACTGATTAACTTCTCTTAGAACAAAGGTTCTTGATTGATATTAAGTTCGACGTGAATCATTTCCTACATTGTGTATTCATGAAAAAATGAGTTTTACACACGGAAAATGCAATCATTTGCATTAGGAAAAAAATAGATGAAAAACAATTTCATTTAAAGAAAATCATGTAACGAAATTCAACCAATTATTGCATTTTAATAAAATATTATTTAATCAATGTATTTATTTAATAAAGAAAGACTCTAAAAATGTTTCCGTTGATAATTTTGAAGAAAAAGCAATGATGCATACAAGTTGCGAACGATGTAAGATGTGAGGCAAATAATGCTCTACGAGCCGAGAGAGTACGGATTTGTGAAATGTCGGGAGACTACTACAAGGTATGCTAACGCATTAGTTCATTTGATTGGGTTTAGCATCTAGAACTTTTCCCAATATTTTCCACCAGAAGTTTGCTGAATACGCGCGTTCAAAACCTGTGGATACGAATGAATGACTGTTTTAAACTTAAAAGTACATTTATTCAAAACGACATTACGTTTGTTTGTGTAGGATAATCATAGCTTTTTTTTAAAGCTTTTCACCCCAGGCAAGGCTGGAAGCCACTAGCACGCAAGGGGTTACAGAGGATTTGGAGCGAGAGCAAATAGGAGTGTTAAAGGAAAGGATGAGGAGGAGGACAGAGGACAGATCAAGGCAACTGGAGATATCGATTGACGTTACACTTGAATAGTTGGAGATCATTGTCATCAGGGAAACACGAATGAGGAAGGGAGTTCCATAGGCGTGAGGTGCGAGATATGAAGCTATTGGAGTAGAAGAGACGTCTACATTTAACAGTTTCAACAGTGAAAGGGTGGGAACGGGATGCCAGCCTGGTAGGACGCTTGAATTCATGGAGCCTTGGAACCAGCGATAGAAGCTCATCGGAGCAATTACCATGGAAGTATTTATAAGTATTTATAAAAGAGACAGAGAGAGGCGACGGTGTGTCTGTGAGAGAGAGTCTGCAGAGGAGAAGCCAGATCAGGGCCAGGTTTTCTTTTTTTCTGTTCAGTTATGTTTTTATTTTATTTTCAGTTATGAATATTTACAAATAAATTCTTTAATTAAACACATACAGTCAACGACGAAATTATTCGTACACCTATCAATTTTGAATATTTTTATCCATTTCTGAGGCCTGTATGATGCCAGAATTTTTATATGTTATTACGCACAAAACAAAAAGGAATATAAAACTCAATTCTCAGAACAATATGTTAAATACAACAAATTTGACGGGCGGATAATGCAAAATAGGAAAAGACAAAATTATTCGAACAGTAGAAAATATAGTTTTAAATTGATTGTAGCGACTAGGATTGATGAATCGGAGAGTCTAGTTCGAATTTCACTTGAATGCATTCACTTACGTACTAATATCATTGGGAAAGTATGAATCATATTCCTCTCCTTCCAACTTTGGGTAAATAGCAAGACAGACCGAGTTCTATAGCCTTGGATGGCAACTGGTCTACCGCAGAAAGAAATGACAACCTATTGCGGGAAAAAATCTGCCTTATCAGTCATGTACTGAAAGATTCGCGATCGCTTAAGCATGTATCACGTATGGCACATAACTGATTTGTCTTCGTATAAGTAATTTATATAATTATATTATCGCTGAAGCCTTCTAGACTATTTATCCAGTAGAATATTTGTGATAATTCCAGCAAAGAACATCACATAGTGTATAGAGTGTCACCATTGTTATGCTTACGTTAACAACACATTGGAGAAGACAAAGGAGCTTACACTTGACTTGAGACAGAGAACTCTTTACTTTCACAAGTCGGGATATAGTTACAGCATTATTTCAAACCGGTTAGCTATCCCTAAATCTACGGTACAGTCTATTATAAAGAAGTTTAAACAGTTTGGCACGACAGTGAATTTACCTGGACGTGGAAGAAAACCCAAATTGTCACCGAGAACTGCACGAAAACTGTGTCGTGATGTTAATATAAACCCAAAAGCTGTTTTGAAAGACATCACCAAAAGTTTGGATACGATGTGTATCAGCGTAAGTACTCGCACAATACAACGTTGTTTAAATAGAAAGAGGTTGTATGGAAACCGACCACGATGGAACCCTCTTCACAAACCATGTCACATTGTTGCTCGGTTTAATTTTGTCAAAACGTTCTTGGGCAAAGAAAATTGCTTTTGGGAACAAGTACTACGAAGTGGTGAAACAAAAATTGAGCTTTTTGGACATAATGATGTACAGAAGATTTGGAGCATGAAAGGTGATACTTTCCTCCCAAAGAACACAGTGGCGACTATAAAACATGGAGGGATTGTTTTAGCTCAAGGGGCCTGGACAATTAATTGCAATAAGAGGATTTAATAAAATCTGCAGACTATATTAAAGTTCTGGATGAAAATCTACAATTATCAGCCCAAAATCTTCATCTAAGTCGGCGATTTACTTTCCAGCAAGATAATGATCCCAAATATACATCTAAATCATTGACTGCGTGGCTTCAGAAAAAGAAGATGCCATGGCCTTCAATGAGTCCTGACTTGAATCCTATTGAAAATCTATGGCAAGAATTGAAAGTTTGAATAAACGGCCGGTGCCGGGAATTAGAACGTGTAACGATTAAAGAATGGAAAACAAATCCCACGCTTGTTCAAATCTCTTCAAAAACTTTAGAAAACGATTGCAACAAGTTATAAAGATGAGAGGACATGCTATTAACGATTAATATTGTGAAGATTGTTAATTTGTTTCTCTTTTACATATTGTACGAATAATTTTATCTTTTCGTATTTTGCGAAGATTTTTCGTATTTTGCGTAATTCTCTTCTCAAATTTGTTGTATTTAACCTATTTTTCTGATAACTGAGTTTTATATTCCTTTTTGTTCTCATTAACATATACAAACCTGGCATCATACGGTCATTAGATTCTGAAAAATGGATAAAAATATTGAAAATTGATGGGGGTATGAATAATTTCGTCGCTGACTGTATATCTTTAGTTAAATATTTAAACATGTTTTTTTTCAGGTATTAGCGGGTGACAGACGATAACGTGTTATTTCATAATATGGTTGGTTGAAAGAATACAATTACAAAGATCTCTCACCAGTCAATATATGACCTTACCAGCACTGGGTAATTAATTATTCAAGTCACGAATATACTCGGAGAATTAATCTGATCCTTGAGTAACATGTACATTCTGAATTCATATCTTCACGTAAACAAAAACGAATATATATATATATATATATATATATATATATATATATATATATATATATATATAATCTTAAGGTGTGCTATATTTATGGGATAAAGTGCTCAATATAAGAGATAGAGCGTGTGTAAATATAAAAGTGAACATAGACGTCAACACTTAGAGGCGACAGTCTGTTTCATGCTAGATGCAATCGTCACGCCTGACGATTGCATCTAGCATGAAACAGACTGTCGCCTCTAAGTGTTGATTTCTATGTTCACTTTTATATTTTATATATATATATATATATATATATATATATATATATATATATATATATATATAACTGCGATATATATATATAAATAACTACGATATATATATGTGTGTTTGTGCGTGTGTGTGTGTGCGCGCGTGTGTGTATATATATATTGAAAAAATACAATAACAAATTAAACAGATATATCTGTCTATATTTGGAGACAACTGTCCGAACAATGTAAATAGTGCAAGCAGTTCTTTTTCATTACACTTGTTTGGATAAGTACCTTCTGCCTAAATATCGCTTATAGATACCGTCATAGAAACGCGATACCACAGGTTTAAAATGAATTTGTAAAAATGAGAAATATTTTTTGAAGCTTCTATTTTAGTTTTAATTTCTAAGTAATAGATTGTATTTAATATTTTCAATAAGCAAAATACTTTAATGTATTTCAAAACTAATTTAAATTGACTGGAAGTAGTTTTTTTATAGCCAAAAACAGCCTTTTTTACCGGCATTTTTAGGCATCTGTCAACTCAATGTAATTCTCTTTATTAAAAGTCTTTTAAAAATAAAATATACTTTTTTGAAATTTTATTTGAAAAATATTCCCAGATTTAATGTATAATTAATCTGATCCTAAACAAATATTACGTACTTTAAGTTTAAAATATCACAGAAAAGCGTTTCTAACACGTAGGTTGGTGTTTATTTCAGGTGTTGAGGGAAGTTTATCTATTTTTTTTCTACAGGAGACCTATCTGTAAAAATTACTTGAGGAATATAACATGAACGCCTTTTTATATAACTTTTAACTACCCAGTAATCTTTTATTAATTTATGACAATATTCTCTCTTTTATTGAAGTTTAGATACTTTGACTTTAAATTTACTACAGTTATCGTTCTTGTTTTCTGTTAATATCGTGTATGGACGTCCATATTTTAAAAAATCGGCAGTTTTATACACACACACACACAAATTCAAAGTTTTGGGGGTCGTTGAATTGTAGTAAGTTTTTCCATTTATGATTAGTAAATATAGATTTTACTTAATAACAATATCAGCTAACCGGTACAAATTAATATAGAAATTTAAAACATGAATTATTCTAAATAAAATTAAACAAAAACGATTAAAACAATTCTTGTAAAAATTCATGAGTCATCGATTTTTTTTCTTAGGGCAATAATTTCTATAATATATCATAAAATAATAATAAAATAATTAATAAAGCAATTAAAAGATTTTCTAATTAAATAATGTCTTAGTTTTATTGCATTTTTCTATTTTACTATCCAGGGCAGATTATCGGTAGCTTAAGTGGGGCACCCTATTTTACAAAACAAATATTGAAGATTTACATTCTCCAAAGACTTTTGCGTATAAGTAATATAAAAATTCAGTGGTACAAAAATTAATATCTTGAAATTTCATAAAATTAAATAAGTGGGGGTAACAGATGTAAAAAATGTTTTTACCAAGATTTTCTAAAAAAGAAACATTTATCGAATAATTTAATTCATTTGTGAATAATTCATGAAAATTTGATTGAAATGTCGACAATGATTTGACATTTGCAAGAATTTCCAAATCAATGTTTTTTATCATAAAAATGACGCTAAAATTTCGTATGCTCATCTTTGCCCCACACCCCACCCCTGCTGACGCAAGAAAACCAAAATTTTTAACCAAAATTTTGAACGCTCTAAAAAGGCCCAAAATATAATTTAGTGATGAAAATGTCCTTTGATCTTTTCTCTTGATAATAAAATAAAGAATCTGATTATAAACATATGTTTTTGTTGGGTTTGGGACGTTTTTCACCATATATGCTCATTTTTTAGAGAATCTGTGGAACTAACTAGTGACATATATATATATATATATATATATATATATATATATATATATATATATATATATAAAACTTAAAAGCGAACAGCATACACACACACACACACACATATATATAATGTCTTAAAAAATTATCGGACTTTGTCCATTTCATAATGTATGACGTCATTTGTTTACATTTGGATACGCATTGAGCAGATATGAATGAATGAGAGAAAATCATAGAGAATTGTGTTTAAAAACAGTAAAATCGACGTTGCTAACCGAGCGCTCCCCTGTGGCCCAATCGGTTAAGGTACGTCAGGCTATATGACAGTTCCGTATAGGATACAGCTTCGATTCCTGTCAGGGAACGCATATTTTCTATGAAAATTTCTTGGACATTCAGGCCGGTAAATGTTGTTAATACTGTTTATTATAAACAGAGCATTTACTTAAATATTTGTATCTATAAAAAGAACGTATAAACATAAAAATGTCTTAAACATATATATATATATATATATATATATATATATATATATATATGTGCGTGTGTATATATAATTGAAAAATTAGGAAATCAATCGATCACGCTACCTTGGTTTCAACTTTCAGTATTTTCAAGCGATCCGGGCTAAATAATTTACAAAAATAACACCAAACTTGCACATTGAAAATATAAACGAGGAGGCGAAAAATACCACAGCCAAACTAGATATAAGTGTCTGGGTTCATATACTATGCGATAAGCAAGTATTCTTAGCTATAACGGACCATAAAGATCAATTTCCCAATGATCCTTCATTTCGACTAATAAACCCAACCAAAACTGAATTGGGTAAAATAAGGCAGAAAATACTGGATAAAATGTGCGACTTATTAAGGATTGTAACGCAAGCAGATCAATGGAAGGACAGAATTAAGTGTATTTTTTGGTTCCATGATAATAAAAATAAAGATAATGTGTGTTTATAAAATACGACATAAAATTTTTTTATCCATCAACATCTAAAAAAAGAACTGCTTGAGGCTTCGGACTTCGCTAAGGGCTTTGTAAATACAGTGGCCTGAGAAAAGATTTTAACCAAGAGAAATAAACTACATCCAATTTCAAAATTTACTTACGTAATCCCATCTCAACATAAATAAACAGTATTTGGAAAAGTACGGAGTAGGTCCTCCATTTGCTAGTTTCAGAGCTTGTATTCGATTTTTCATGGATTTGATCAAGTTATCAACACTCGTC
>OZ038481.1:117612369-117664869 GCA_964036315.1 Acanthosepion esculentum
CAGTATATCTATTTTCATTTTGCCTAAGAATCCAGGTGCAAAAGAATGTGAACTCCATTAGACAACCAGCCTAATTAGCTATAGTGACTTTCCAATCGTAGCTTAGAATGTGGCACAAAACAGAAAGTATGGCGCTCCCAGTGAGGATCGAACTCACTACTCAGTCGTAATTGTTCTAACGAGACAAGATTGCTAACCGTTACATCGCCTCGACGTCCCAAGCATAATTATCTATATAACAATACTCATGATCCGAATTCTGATGACGAGGACGCGCAACAGAATCAAGCGAGAGATAGGACAAGAATAGAGCGGATTCGTCAAAGACATTGGAACAAGGAACGCGATATTTATGTTCAAAATGTTATCAGAAAGAGCAATACAAGTGCAGAAGGACGTGTGCATGTGTTTTATGGATTATGTAAACACGTTTAATAAAGTACGCCCCAAAGAACCGTTGGAACTGCTTAGTAACCATGACGTATTTGAGAAGGACATTAGAATAATCCAGAACCTATATTGGCAGCAAATCGCCTGCATACGGATAGAAAATGAGTTCAATAGATATACAAAAATAAAAAAGGGTGTGAGACAAGGAGGTGTCTTCTCACCAGACTTATTCAACCTATTCAGCGATTCTGAGAAAATTAGAAGTCCTACCAGAATTAATTATTGGCAGTCACAATCTTAACGACACAAGATATGCAAATGACACAATTTTTGTATAGCAGACAGAAAGAAAACTAGATGATGAAAAGCGAGAAAAGGGACTAAACATTAAACTGCAAGAAGTTACTTACCTGGCACAGGGATCCGTCCCCGTGCTGGTGGTATCACGGCTACGACTAGCTTGGAAACAAAAAGGAATCTATCTATCTATCTATCTATCTATCTATCTATCTATCTTAGGCGGTGTCGAAATTGTCACAATTATATTTTTCTGAAAGTATATGCAAAAGAAAAACGCAGCCTATAACATCCGGTAGAGACCGTCAAAGTGGCAAGTGAGTCAATGATGACTGATCAAAAAGTCATCTTGTTTTGCTAAACCTAACCCAGTTAAATAGTTTTTGTGGCCTAAATAAGCGAATGATTAATTAGTAATGGAAGTGGTTTGTTTGCTTTTTTTTTAGTTTTTTGTTTATAAAATTTGACTCAGATTATGGAATACTCCAGTTAACAGGCGATTCAATTAACCGAGTCACTCACTCTCTATCTCTTTCTCTCTATCTCTGGCACACACACACACACACACACACACACACACACACACAAACATGCGCGTGGTCGCATACACGCGCTCGCGCACACACACTTATATATATATATATATATATATATATATATATATATATATATATATATATATATATATATATATGTATGTATATTCCAGCCCCGATATAAACCCAACTACTGAACTGAGGACAAGATACTTTCGTTTAAAATTATTTGGTATCTCTCAGAATCCATTGTGCTGTAAATGCGTGCTATTTTGCCTTTTCTAGCCGCAGCAAAACACACCCAAATCTTAACACTGTCACCGCCATGTTTAATGGTTAATATCAAATTCTTCTCGTCAAAAGTTGCATTAGGTGCTCGTCAGATATATCACCTATTGTTCCTTCCCAAAAGCTCTATTTTGGTCTTATCCAACCACAAATCTATTTGCCTTAACGTTTTTTTAACTTTGGCATAGTTGAGGCGAGCATGCTTGTAATATTTCGTAAGCAGTGTTTTTTTCTAGGAATTCTGCCTCGAAAATCAGAATTGTTCAGAATTCGTTGCCCTGTAGATGTATGCACATTGATTCAGATATTTATCAGTGGCCAGTGGAGAACCGCAGATGTTAGACCAGAATTTGCCTGGCCTTGACGAATTAGATGTCTACTTGCTCTTGCTGTTATTTTTCGTGGACAGCCATTTCTTGAGTGTGATGCCATCATACCAAAGGCCTTCCATTTATAAATAATTTGTTGCACTGTAGATAATTGCACACCAAATAGTTTTCAGAGTTTTGTCGCCTTCTCCATCATTATGACTTTCAATTATGCCATTTTTAAAGCTTCAGGCAGTTCTTTTGATCTTTGCATATATATTTTTTAAAATTTAGTCTCTAACAGCACACTTCTGCATACAAAATGAGTTATATTGTTTGACTGCAGTATACACAACTTAGAAAAAAAATGGATGTGTCATTTTGATTTTTACATGTGCACAAAAATTATTTGCACTGGCAACCATGTAAAACAAAAATACAGTATGTAAATGTAAGGGTTCACTTACTTTTGCACATCTTAATTTTTAGATATTTTAAAATAAATTATAAATAATATTTTTTAAAAGTGGTTGAGATTCATTTAATAAAGGTTTTTCTTAACGAATATATATTTTAATTAAGATTTGCTGATTATTTGCAAAAGAGACAATTATTTTAAATATTATCATAGGGTTTCACTTACTTTTGCTCAGCACTGTATATATAGATATATATATAGATATATATACACACTAGTTCCGTATTTGCCGCTTCACTGACACCAAGATGATCAAATTTAAAATTGAAATGTTTTGTCTATTTAAAATAAACATTTACTAGAGAACAGATTATAATAGGTCAGAGTTAAGACAAGGTTATAGGTTGTTACACGCAGACACATACACAAACATATATACATATATATATATATATATATATATATATATATATATATATATATATATATATATACTCGACTTTTGCTCGTAAAATTAGTGACACTTATTACTGAATTAACGGAAGAAATTATTACTGATTTTAAATTATTTGTATCGCAAGATTAAAACCGTATATAGGCGCGTTAACAAACACATAGATATACACCCAGTGTTATTGATAGGGCTTGTAGGTCTGTATTTTGTAAATATTTCTTATTGAGTTATTCTCATTGATGTTTCTTATTAATTCTTACTGATGTTTCATATTGAGTAATTCTTATTGATGATTCATATTGAGCAATTCTTACTGATGTTTTATATTGAGTAATTCTTATTGATGTTTCGTATTGAGAAATTCTTATTGATGTTTCGTATTGAGAAATTCTTATTGATGTTTCATATTGAGCAATTCTTACTGATGTTTCATATTGAGTTATTCTTATTGATGTTTCTTATTGTGCAATTCTTATTGATGTCTCTTATTGAGCAATTCTTATTGATATTTCTTATTGAGCAATTCTTATTGATGTTTCATATTGAGTAATTCCTTTTGATGTTTCTTACTGAGTAATTCTTATTGATGTTTCTTAGTGAGTAATTCTTATTGATGTTTCTTATTGTGCAATTCTTATTGATGTTTCTTATTGAGCAATTCTTATTGATATTTCTTATTGAGCAATTCTTATTGATGTTTCATATTGAGTAATTCCTTTTGATGTTTCTTACTGAGTAATTCTTATTGATGTTTCTTAGTGAGTAATTCTTATTGATGTTTCTTATTGAGCAATTCTTATTGATGTTTCTTATTGAGCAATTCTTATTGATGTTTCTTATTGAGCAATTCTTATTGATGTTTCTTATTGAGTAATTCTTATTGAGCAATTCAATTCTTCAAGCCTAGTCTTTAGCCAAATCCTTTGTTATTCGATTTCCTTTGTCCCTAGTAGTAAGATAATAGTAGACATGCAAATCTTAAGTTATCGGGTATTCTAAAGTGAAGATATTTAATTTAAAAGAAATGATTAGTTTATATTTCATTTTATTATTCTTGCTTTTTTTTTGCAACGTTAAATATCTTGGGATTTTACGACTGTTAACGTCTTCAGTGTCAGCATTTTTTTTGCTGACCTGTGTAAAACAAAAATACAGCAATGGCGATTTTGTAGGGACTATAAAGTATCGATGTTGATAATGACAACAGTGTGCGAAGGAAATATGAAACAAGGGAGACGTTACCTAATGGTTATTATTTAGCGCTTAAAGTAACGAAAAAGTTAACTAATCATCTTTACCACTGAAAGTTTTAAGCATGATAAGAAGGATGATAGGAAATCAATTACATTGCTTTATTCTTCTACATAACTAGAACATATCTGTTTCATTTCTCAGGTACTTCTTCTGTGTTTGTGTGCTTTCAAGGCGTTAACGATGTTGGCTTTCCACAATTTCCTGTCATTTGTAGCTCTTAAAATTGTAATTTTCTTATCTCTCCTATACCTTGTTCCGCCATCCATTTACTCAAGTTCGCTAGATTAGTTATGTGTTGTTTTCCTCTTGACATCAATCTGTGAGTATCGAATATTTTATAAGCACTTTTTCTTTATTATGCGCACTAGAAATTTCAACTGTTTCTTCTTGATGCTAAGCATAAATATCATTTTAGTTTCTATTTTCTCTAAAACTTCGTCGTTGCTCACATATTCAGTCCATGGTATTCCTCAGCATCCTGCTATAAAACCACCTTTCTGTTGTTTCAAGTCTCTTCTTCATCTGTGAGGAGATTGTCCAACATTCACTCGACTGTTATGTGAAATGTTATGTAATATTAGTCCTCTTATATTTGCTTAACTTTTGGGCAGAATCTTTTGCTATGCCAATGCATATTCAGATTTCAGTGCCGCAATTTCCGTTCTCTGCTAAAACAATTTCCAGAGTTTTAAATTGTTGTAATCGTTTGAATTTTTTCTCTCCAATTTCTAATTTTCATGTTGGGATGTTGTCTTTGCTAGCAACCCGGCATTCTGCGTTGCTATTGATGTTTAATCCTTTCTTCTTGCTTGCTTTCATTACCTTCTTTAGGAGTTCTTCTAGTTTCTTTTCTGTGTCTGGTATTAATGCTGTGTCATCTGCTTATCTTATGTTGTTAACATTGTGTCCACCAATAATGAATCCTGGCAGGGCTTATCTTACATCCTTTATCTATTTAGGTGTATTACTGAATTTATTTTCTATCCGTATGAAGACTGTTTGCTTCCATAAGTTCTGTCTTATTCCAATGTACTTCAACAATCGTGAAATGCAAATTTAATCCATTGAATTCTGTGAGAAAGCGTTCGTAGGGGTAAGTATGTTCATTTTTATTGCTTGCTACAAAACATGAAATTATATCTAAAATACTTTTATTCCTTTTGTTCTCATATAAATATCAGGGAAAAGCGAAACTATAAATTATTTGTAGAATTCCAACGGCTGACGCGTAGGGACCCCATATTTCTTATAACAGAATATCACACCATTTGCTCTCATGAAATCGATATGGAATTATTACTTTCAAAAGATACATACATTGGAATTTGATCTCAGATTATGGATCGTACCAATATTAGATGTTCGTTTGGTCAATAATCTGAAATATATGTGTGCGGGTGTGTGTGTGAGAGATAGAGAGAGAGAGAAAGAGATACACAGACAGAAATAGAGAGAGAGAGACAGAAAGAAAGAGAAAGAGAGAGAGGATATAAGTTAAAAACTGAAACATCTGATTTTGGAGGGTGTCAACAGAGGTTTTCCTCCTCGGTCCGACATAAGCCAGTTAGAAGTGTGAAAGACTGTCATTTCAGCAGTAGACTTAAGAATCTTAGCTAAACTTAACCGTTTGTCTGGCTCAAGTGAAACGTTGATGCAATTGCTGCGAAAATGATTCGAGGCGGGGATTAATGAACCATATCAGACTGAGTAAGTCCTTGAGTGTCAAAGGCTAGACGGCTTTAACAGACGATTAAAGTTCTTGGTGACGACGATAATTAGGATAGCGATTATCATCATTCTTAATCACGATTGGTTTGCATATGCAGAAGAGACAGTTTGGTATTACTGAAACACATACATATATATATTGGGTATATTAGTTAGTTTATGATATCACGTAAACAAGCAGACGGACACACACACGTACAAATATATATATGTATATATGTGTGTAAGTGTGTGCGCGCGCGCGTGTGTAATATAACTGAGAAAATACGTGAAAATTACGACAAATTTACATGTTTTTTTATCAGGTTAGCAGAAATTCTGTCTCAAAGCACTCAATAGGTAACTATAGTATCCAATAAAAGTTAAATAAAAAAAGTGTGTTATCTGGAAAACCGACAAAAGGTTTCGGCTTTGAAATCCCCAAACAGGGCCAGATGTTTGATAAATCTATAGATCCCCATATTTATCCTCTTTCTGAGCGAAAGAAAGTTAATTCTAACTTTCAAATTTCAAATTCTTAACATGATAGAGTTTTGTTAGAAATGTCACAAGGTTTAAATCGGTGGTTCCCAGAAGGTGTGGCGTGACTCATAGGCGCGACGGAAGAGGATAGAAGGTAAGGCGAATTGATTGAAAGACAATCAAAGATTTAGAAACAGTTTCAAATATTTTATGTGGAAAAAATAAATATGATTTAAAAATTTAAAATATTTTTATGGATTACTTGTAATTGCATGTATAAGTTCCAGTATAAATAATTCTAAATGATTATTGACCGATTTTATCATTAAGATATTTTGCTTTATATCAACTATTAAATGACTAGGCTCCGCAAATTTGAGTAGAGGTTTATCAAAACACTAGCAGCATGGCCCGGCGTTGCCCGTGCTTGGTTAAAAAATCGTACGACTCATACAGCAATCGCTATCACTTGACTTAAAATATTTTTGCCCTTCCTTGCCTTTAAAGGAGTGCCCTTTGCCGTGCTGATGTTGCTATATGCCTTACCTCTTGCCTATCTCACACTGCGAATTTTTTCTAAGCTCTATACTAGACATTAAATCTATTACGAAAAAAGAACTAAACAAAATGAACACAAAACGATCAGCTTTAAAAAAGGACTCGTAACTGGAAAAACCGAATGAAAAAAGAATGTTAACAAATACTTTTTCACACCCAACCCAGTTCTGCGGAATCAGAATCAACGTTGAGTTTAAGCAAGCGAATGAGCCAATTGGAGTAAAGTGCCATGAAGATTTAAATTTTTCCCAATTGTGACGAATGCAGGTATCGATTTGTTTTGCATGCTAGCATGCTAGTTAACATTCGTGTCAGTCAGCTGTTGGCTCTCATGCTGGCCAATAGAATCTTCCTGACTATTCGTGGCAGCCAGCTATAGGCTCTCACTCTAGCCAGTAGAAAATGGCCGTAAACCACATGAAAACTGCCGTAGAAGCATGAAAAAATCGATTATTTCCACTATTGATGGGAGTTGGAAACTGCAACGTCGGTCTTGCCCGTCCCACTAACTTGGGATATGTGCATGTAAATTTTGGTGCAAATCCGCCGAAAATTGCGGCCTTGCATTCGTTACACACACACACACACACACACACACACACACACACACACACACACACACACACACACACACACATATCCTGCCTTTTATAGATAGAGATAATTTTCTGACTTCTAATCCGCGGTTATCTCCCTTTAACTTCAGTTCTGTTTTGTTATTTTTAAATGTTCTTTTTATCAAATAATATTTAGTGAGACGCGTGCAAATATTCATTCCGAAAATATGAACCAGAGAAAAATTTTGAGAACTACTGTTTTTTAATTAAGAACTTGTTAAAAGTTAGAATTAGTGTTCATACACTCTATATAGAGAGTATAAATATGGGGTTTCATAATAATTTCAATAGATTTATCAAACATCTGGCACTGATGAACGTTTCGACGCGAAAATCCTGTGTGGGAAGTCAATTGAATTTTTCTTAATTTCTTGAATATATATATATATATATATATATATATATATATATATATGGTGACCCCAAAAAACGGGAATTTTTGAAGTGCTTATTGCCAGACATGAGCAAGTGGCAACACTGCGAGACAGTGACCTTGAGCAAGTAAACATTTAGCCATTTTAGTAACGAGAATGAAATTCACAGTATCCCAGCTGAGATGTTGCAGCAGTCAATGAGGAATCTCAACAGCAGATTTCAAGAATGCATTCGTATAGGAGGACGCCATCTACAGGACGTAATTTAAAAAAAATGGAAATTCCATCATTGTTTCTTAAATGGCATGTTTTAAGGTTTCAATTACTATGAATTAAATATTTTTCTTCCATCACTCTCGGTTTTATTGGATTGTTAAAAAGTTCCCGTTTTTTTTTGGGTCACCCTGTATATATATATATATATATATATATATATATATATATATATATATATATATATATAATCAACAACGAAATTATTCGTACATCCTTTCATTTTGCATATTTTTGTCCGTTTCTCAGAATCTCATGCGAGTATGAAGCCCATTTTTTTATATATTAATAAGCGCAACAAAGGTAATATAAAACTCAATTTTCAGCACAATAGGTCAAATTTGACAGGCGACCTATGCAAAATCGGAAAAGACAAAATTATTCGTACAGTAGAAAATATCGTTTTAAATTGATTGATTCGTGTAAGTAATGTACGTAATTATTTTAACGATGAAGCCTTCAGTAGAATATTCGTGATAATACTAGCATAGAATATCACGGGGTGCATATAGAATCACCATTGTTATTCTTGCCTTAACAACACGATGGGGATGACAAAGGAGCTTACCGTTGATTTGAGATAGAGAATTATTAATTTATACAAGTCGGTAAATACTTAAAGCACTATTTCAAACCGGTTAGCTCTCCCCAGATCTACGTTACAGTCCGTTATAAAGATGTTTAAATAATTTGGCACGACAGAGAATTTGCTTGGGCGGGGAAGAAAGCCCAAATTGTCACCGAGAACTGCACGAAAAATGTGTCGCGATGTTAATATAAACCCAAGAGTTGTTTTGAAAGACATCGCCAAAAGTTTGGCTACGATGGTTATCTGCGTAAGCAGTCACAGAATACATTTTTAAAAAATATAATTGGGTTGTATAGAAACCGACTACTATGAACTCCTCTTCACAAATCATGTCACATTATTGCTCGGTTTAATTTTCACAAAACGTTCTTGGGCAATGAAAATTGCTTAAGGGAACAAGTACTTCGAAGTGGGGAAACAAATATTGAGTTTTTTGGACATAATGATGTGCAGAAGATTTGGCGCAAGATAGGTGATACTTTCCTCCCAAAGAACACAGTGGCAACATTAAAAAATGGAAGCTGGTTTTGCGGTTGTTTTAGCTCAATGGGGATTGGACAATAAATTGCAATAAGAAAAATAATGAAATCTGGATACTAACTATCAAAATTCTGGATAAAAATCTACAATTATCAGCGCAAAATCTTCATCTAGGTCGGCGATTTACTTTCTAGCAAGATAATGATCCCAAACATACATCTAAATCAGTGACTGCGCGACTTCAGAAAAGTAAGTTTTCAGTTCTGTCATGGCCTTCAATGTGACATGACTTGAATCCTATTGAAAATCTATGGCAAGAATTGAAAGTTCGAATAAATCGTCGGTCACCAAAAAACCTTCAGGAATAAGAACGTGTAACCATAGAAGAAGGGAAACAAGTCCCAGAAAAGATTTGTTCAAATCTCATCAAAAACTTTAGAAGACGATTGCAGCAAGTTATAAAGATGAGGCTAAGCTATTGATTAGTAATATTTTGAAAGTTGTTTAACTTTTACTATTTTTCATACGGTACGAATAATTTTGCCTTTTCCTATTTTACATAATTCGCCTGACAAATTTGTATTTAAGCTATTGTTTTAAAAATTGAGTTTTATATTCCTCTTTTGTGCTTATTAACATAGAAAATATCTGGAATCATACGAACATTAGATCCTGAAAAATAGATAAAAATATTCAAAATTGATGTGTGCACGAATAATTTCGTCGTTGACTATATATATATATATATATATATATATATATATATATATACATATATATATATATATAAGGCTGATTGTTTTGCTCGGAAATTCACATCCAAATCCACATTCAGCTCATTCAGAGTACTCACACTTGATCTCCCCCCCCACGAACTGAGGCTCTATTGAGTGAGATGAGCATAATCCAGTCGATGGTGTTGAAAACCATCTCGAAATTAGAATCTGAAAAAGCGAGTGGTGGTGACGGGATACCAGACATCATCTTAAAGAAATGTGCTCCTGATCTGGCTCCGGTTCTCTACAAACTATATAACTATTGCCTTACTGACTCTTGCTTTCCAGGCTGTTGGAAGTCCCCATCTGTTGTGCCCGTTTTTAAGAACTCTGGAGACCCTTTTGAGACGTTTAACTACCGTTCTATCAGTCTTCTACCACTGTTCAGCAAAGTCTTCGAGGCTTTAATCACTGCCGAAGTGGTTAAGTACCTTACCTCCCATGATCTAATCTCTGACAATATAGTTTCCGCTTTCTCCGGTCTACCGCTGACGTGCTCACGGCCATAACTGAATTTGTATACCAAGCTCTTGATAATAACGGCTGTGGCTCTAGATATCTCTAAAGCGTTTGATAGTGTTTGGCATACCGGTAAGCTTCAAGGATAAGGTATTACAGGACGAGTATTTGATTTAATCCGATCATTCCTCTCAAACCGTGAAATGAAGGTCGTTCTAAATGGGTTCTCATCCAGTTCCTTTCATATGAAGGCTGGGACCTACACTCTTTCTGGTCCTTCATCAACGATCTATCTGATGAGATCAGTTCTCAAGAAAGCATCTACGCAGATGACACTACCATTTACTCCTGTCTCAATAGTAAATCTGGCATTGCTGGCAAAGTTAACCGAGCAGTTGCTCTCAAAAAAGACCTCCAATCTGTAGGTAGGAAATGGCTGGGGTAGGAAATGGCCTGTAAACTTTAATGACTCCAAAACGAAACCGCTCTCATTTACTCACTTCAGAAAAACCTCAATGCCTCCTATCTGAATGGCTGATGCTCAACTTCACGATAGCATCTCACTACGCCTTCTTGGTTTCACGTTTTCCACTGACCTTGGGTGGAACAACTAAATTGAATCAATAGCTTATCCTACCACACAGATAGTTGCTTCTTTGCGTTGCGCCAGAAGTTTTGTCTCGTCTGAGTCCATCCTTCAAATCTACAAATCTACCATTCGTCTTTGCAATCCGTGATGTGGTTTTCAGGTACTTTTCCAACGAATGCTAAAAATACAATAGACTGAGCATGTGAGCAACGATGAAGTTTTAAGAAAAACGAGGACTACAAGGAAACTTATACTTACAATTATACTTAATGCCGAGTAGGGTTTATCATCTCTCAATTGCGTCTCTGTCTTCGGGCAGAGTGCGAGACAGTTCTGGCTCTGTCCGCGAACAGAGACGCAGCTGAGGAAAATAAACACTTCTCTGTGCTCAGTCCCGGGGAACAGCTGCAATCTCATTGCACTAAAGAGGGGAGATTGGTATATACCGATTGACATACCGAGGCCAGCGCAACCGAGGATTGCTGGGGTTGGATCCATTTTGGACCTTGGCCCAGATGTACGCGCTCGGGTTCCCCATGTTAAACCCGACCTTGTGTCACATTCTGTCTCAGTGGGGAGACCCGTGTAAATACCTGCTTACAGTCAGAAAAAGGAGAGACAAATTACCTGAGATACATAATGAGGAAAATGACCTAAAGAATTTAACTCTCTGAATAGAAGAGAAGTTGTGTTTTTCTTTCTTTCTTTTTTCTTTCTTTCTTTATTTCTTTCTTTCTTATTTTTGATTTCCTTTGATTTTCTTTGTTTATTCATTTCTTTCCGGGTCCCAATCAGAGATTTAAGATCAGTAAATGCCTCATGACATTTAAAAAAAAATGAAATAAAATAAAATAAAACACCGTAATCAGACACACATTTTACATTGATAAAGCCCTTAGTAAGCTGTGAGCTATAATTGTGAGAACATTTTTTATCTTACTTTACGGCAGAGATCCCTTCAATGGATACATAGAACCTTTACCAATCAAACCGAGGGCTCCAGCCACTAATGCTATTATTGATGTTCCCATGTGTCACATTTTCTAGATTTCTAACGTCAATATCATTGTATTTTGAGTTTTTTGAAGATCTTTAAAGATATATATATATATATATATATATATATATATATATATATATATATATATATATGTATGTGTGTGTGTGTGTGTGTGTGTGTGTGTGTGTGTGTGTGTGTGTGTGTGTATATTGATGCATGTTTCATTAAATAATATAGACAGGTTTTGCCTATTGATTTTAAGTAAGTTCCTTTCATATTGTCTGATAAGCTTAAACACATTATCGTTGAAAGACGAAAGGAAAACACCATATTGATACATGTTTAAATTCAATCTAAGCTTTCGGCTTACATAAGCCATTATCAAAGATGACAATTTCAATAAATTAAACAACACACAGACGAAACTACAATAATAGCCCGCTCTTGCTGCTTGAAGAAGCTCAAAGTAACGACAAACTCGTATTTACGAGACAAGGAAGCGAAAATCGCGTCGCAGCTCGTGACGTCACACATGACCACGCGAGAGTGAAAAACGAGAAGTATTAAGTATGGGAAGCCTTTGGTATAAACCAATGGCTTCTGCTATAAATTATAGGCATTTAAGAATGTTTGTGGAGATTTCATAGTTTATTTTCTTCAGGTTAGGTTTCAACTGTTTTATGTATATAGCGTCAAGGATTTTTAATTTTTGTTTATTGTTTTCATGTTTAAGTATAATTGTGTTGTCAGCAAAGATTTTCCGGAACTGAGTACGCGGTCAGGCATGTTGTTTTAAATGTGATTAAGCTTATCAGATAATATAAATACATACACACATAAAATAAACTGTCTATATTATTTAATAAAACATGCATCAATAAAAAAAATGCTGTCTAAATACACACACACACACAATATATATATATATATATATATATATATATATATATATATATATATATATATATATATATACATATATATATATATATATATTACAGTTTGCAGGAACTTCCATGCCAATAAGAAATCACATTCTGTTTTTGTGATCTTTGGTCATTATGTCTGGCGATTAGATTTGATTTTTCTGTCTGTCTGTTTGAATATTATTATTATTATTATTATTATTATTATTATTATTATTATTATTATTATTATTATTATAATAAAACAACAACCACATGAATTAGATTGTATACACTACCTTAATAGGATATTTGCATCATAGACATCCCCGAGACCATAATATTAAAAAATAATAACATAGACGGAATTGTGTTTTTCTGCATTATTAAAAGTAGAATTTCGTTATGTGCATTTTCCTTACAATAAAATAAATTGTCGAGTAATCTGTAAACAGTCTCGTAACCTATCAGGTAAACAATAACCACGTGTGTGGTAAGTGTTTTCTCTATACTTTTATTATTTTGAACTAGTGTTCTCATCTTGGTGGCTATAGATAAAACGTTTCGACAAAATATTCTTTGGTTGCACTCAGGCGTCCATTGTTTGGCCGATATGAGATATCTGTTGATTATTATGTCCCTGTGGTGCCAGTTATCGTTCGTTGTTACTTATACAGTGTTTCACTACCACAGATTGAACTGATGGCAGTAACCAACTCCTATATTCATTACGCTACCGCCGCGAAGGACATCAGTCATTTATCTTTAAAAAATTTATATTATTTATATGGTTTCGACATTTAATTATCATGGTGGATTTATATTTCTTTTAGATCGATTTTCTCTCGCTTATTAAAACATAAATTCTATTGTATGACATTTCTAAGTCAAGCATATACATCATGAAATATCCATATTCCACAAAGTAAAAAAAATAATAGCACCCTCTTTCTCTTTCTGTTATGCAAATAAAATCATGGTGTGCACCTTTTAAAAAGTAAATTTGCTTAATATTTAACACGTAAAACATCTTACAGGCAAAAAATAGCTACATAGCCAAATTGTCCTTTATTCATATATATATATATATATATATATATATATATATATATATATATATATATATATATATATATATGTTATAAATTAATTGATTTAAAATATGTTTTTTTTCGCTACACAGTGATAACCATGTTTCAAAAATGGAAGCTAGAAGCTTCGAATTTAATATTGTTATGGAACTAATGTCTTTAATTTAATAACAAAATTAAATTCGAAGCTTTTAGCTTCCATTTTTGAAACATGGTTATCACTGTGTAGCGAAAATAAACATATTTTAAATCAATTAATTTATAATATTAATGTTCTGTAAATTTACATTGAGCACTATTGAGTAAAAATAAAAATATCTATAAGAACACTGGGTTTTATATCTTACTGTTCTTTCTTTTTATTCATATATACATACATACATACATATATATATATATATATATATGGGCACGTGGCCGCGTGGTTAGAACATTCGCATTCTGACCATGAAACCCATGTAGATTTTGGAATGTGCCTGAAAACCACACCACGAGTTGACCCAAGCCTTGTGAGTGAAATTGAGTAGACGGAACCCTTGGGGACCGTCGATAGCTGTGCTAGCACGAAGTCAATCGTGGCTTTGTTCAAATTGTTGATCCTGTTAGATCACAGTAACTGTAACTAAGGTCTGATCAGCATAGATGCAGTATAAACCAGAGGTGGACTCTGTGGGTGTTGAACAAACACAAATGCGCCCTGCAATAGAGATTGGATAGCCGAACTTGTAGACGTGTATCCTCGAATGCGAAATTCCATGATACATATTTAATATTTTGTTGTGGCGTTATTTCCACAATACAACTTGTAGTCGGACTAAATGCGTCCTAAATGGGGTAAACGTACAGAAACGTTAGGAACTTGTAAATAAGTGTTACGCAGAGTAATCGAGTTGTCGTCGCTGATAACTTACTCTTCCCTCGACTACCTACTGACTCCTACTTATAATAGGTGGGAGAGTCTATTATCTAGACAAGGTGTCTTCCACAATAACATATTTAGAGTCTGTACACAATATAATCCAGGTTTTAATAATACAAGACAAAGACATCACTTACTCAGTTGTGCTTTACTGGTAGATTTTTCAGGATGTTCCTTGGTGTCTTGTGTATAATAGAAGTTTTGAACGAAAATTAAAGGCTAAAAGTGAAGTTACATAAGTTATACATTTTGAGAATTTTTTACGCAGCTTCAAAACCTCTTGAATCAGCAAGATTGCAAATAATACTGCGTAAGTGATGTCTTTGTCTTGTATAATTAAAATCTGGATTATACTGTGTATAGACTCTACATATTAAATATGCATCATGGAATTTCGAGAGATGGTGCAAGAACAGAATCTTCACATGCATGTCGTGTTTTCGAATCACGAATTTGCCTTATGGAATGTCCATATATCGGAGCGATATTTGATTAAAAGTATTTTATTCACATTAAAAGTTTCATCTGAAACATTCGTCTAGCTAGTTACTCAGCTTGGTTTCTCCAAGCGCCATTGAGCGGATCTTTTCAAGTCTATAAAATGTCAAACATTTCCAGCCCCCCCTCTCTCTGTCCTGCTTCAACGTAGATAAAGAACGTGTTGGCTGGGTCGCGTTCATTTCCTTGGTCCACTGACTACTGAACTCTCACACACATGCAAATACACACACGTGTGTATCACACACACAGACACACACAAGCACATTCTTAATAGTGAAGTTAAATATCTTTCCTTTTCCATTCAATATCGTACACGTGTAATTCATTTTGTTCATACATTCATTTATTTGTTGTTTGTTTAAATTCTATGATTTTTTGGGGGGTTGGTTGTGGAGCGGATTTTCGACCGGACTCATCAAATAGTCCTGCCAATATTTTTTTCGGAACAAATGTACCAGTATCCATTAAATATTTACATCACATCAAACATCATTTCCGCAACACTACAAAACAAAATTTCAAAGAAATACTTGTCTTCTCTTGGATTCATCGCATCATCCTTCAGCAAGGCGTCACTTCAACGACTCATCTCTCTCCTCTCTCTCTCTCTCTCTCTCTCTCTCTCTCTCTCTCTCTATATATATATATATATATATATATATATATATATATATATAAAAAGAAAGCACAGTAAGTTATAAAATCCGGTGTTCTTATAGATATTTTTATTTTTACACAATAGTGCTCAATGTAAATTTACAGAGCATTAATATTAAAAATTAATTGATTTAATGTGTAGCGAAAAATCCATATTTTAAATCAATTAATATATATATATATATATATATATATATATATATATATATATATACTGACCTCCCAACGCTTTATTAAAAAAATAATAATAATGAAGGCTATATTATTATTTTTTAAATAAATAAAGAAACGCACGACGTTGGGTGTAATAGAAAAGGAGGAGGATTATAAAGAAGGAAGGAGAAAAGGAAATGTGGAAAAGAAGAAAAACAAGAGTATGATAAAAGTATCGGTGGGAGATTAATTGTAATGTACATTTTTCTTATTTTTAATCTAGACTCATATGCGCTTGTTGTAAGCTAGAAGGTGTTACGGAATGAGGAATAGCCAAAACGGAGGTTCGAAATGAAATGGCAATCTTTATAACATCAACAAAATACAATACTCACCAGCGGCGTAAATAGGTAAACCACTGCTAGTGGTGGACGACTTAGCATATTGCCCTCACTTCCAATAGTGTCCAACGTATTTATGAGGATTTGTGCATACCCATTTGTGTTCATAGGTACAGTATATAACAGTGCGTAATAGGAATTTATGAATATGTATGCAAGGACTCAAGACGTTTTTAAGAATAAATCGATGGGAGGCCAATTGATGAAAAATCGCCTGAAGTACCGTAAGGTTGAAACCAAGGTAGAGGATTCAACTGATTTCCTGATTTCCAAAGTTAAAACTCTACATGTTATTTTTACTTTTATTTTATTTTTTCACACATGTATTGAGCACTTTTTAATATTACTGTTTCCTGGTCTGATTCAACTCTGACCATTAACCTTATGTATATATATATATATATATATATATATATATATATATATATATATATATATATATATTATAATATTTAAAAAAAAATATGATTCCTTCGCTACATAAGAGTTCTCATCGAAAGTAAAATGGAAAATAAAAAAATATTAAAAAATAATAAATAGAACAAGAATTTGTAAAACCTGGGATTACCCATGTCCTTTATGCCTACATGAAAAACTACACATCTTTAAGTTTCTAAATAATGAAAAGTTATTAAATCATAGGCAGGAGTTAACGGTTTTTTGCCGACATCAACAAATTTTCGCATTAAATAATAAAAAAAAAACAACAAAAAAAAACAAAAACAACAACAACAACAACAACATATAAACAAATAAAGTCTATAGTTTAATAAAAGTCTTAAAAGCTCAGCCCAATCATTAAATAGAAAAACACTTTGTGGAGTCGTCAAAAAAACAAATCGTAATCCATTTCAACGCGTTTGTAAAAGAAATAGCGATTTGAATAAACAAATAAATAAAGAGATTAATAGACAGATAATAATGAAACAGAATCCTCCCGACACTTAACGACCTGCCGCAAAGCCATAAAAATGCCTTTAGACCAGCTAGACGGCGACCGCTACTATCAGACTTGGAATAGGGACCCCAACATAACCTGACATAAACTTTCCTAAGGGGACTGGTCTGTAGATAAAAATTAATTCTTAAATCTTCGACCACCTAACCAATATGGCCGACCCTAGCAGTTTCCATAGTAACTAATGTTGCAAGAGCCATACTTATAACCACTCGTAAACCACAAGATAGCTTATTCCCAAATTCTCGCTTGACGAGGAAGCGAGACCAGACAACTTAATTCAACTTAATTTCAAAAATTATATTGAGGGTCTCGGCTCTCGCTTTTGAAACATGAGAACTCTTATGTAGCGAAGGAATCATATTTTTAAAAAAATATTATAATATAAAGCTCTACTTCTGTATGGAGCACTGTCTTTTTGAAAATAAAAGCAAAAATACTAAGGAATTCCGGATTATTTACCTAACGTGTTCTTTCCTTTTTTTTCTGCGTACCTGTACACACACACACACACACACACACACACACAGACACACACACATATATATATATATATATTAGTTCTCACCAGTCAAGATACAATAAGGCATCGAAACAAGTAGTGGGTAATTGTCTTTGATCACATGTAAAATTCTATAATAAATAATTATTCTACTCTTGGTGTTGAACCCATTTTTGCATTAATACTGTGAACGTTAGAATTTACATTATTCTCGTTCTCATTACATCTGTATATATATATATATATATATATATATATATATATATATATATATATATATATATATATATATATATATATATACACACATACGCGCACGTTCCCATGCACACACGCATATATATTAATTACTTCAAAAGGTATTTTTAATGGATAGCCGTATTTGAAGTAAACACATTGTTTTTATTTGAAACATTGTGTATTACATTGCTTACAAACCTTAGAAAATATATGAAGCTAATAAAATGAGTTACATATGAAGTTACAGAAGCAAAAATCTGTCAACGTCTACATATTCATCTTTCTCTTCTAGTTCGACGCAAAGAATGTAAACTCTTAACAATTTCTAATCCTGATAAGTTTAGTCAATGACCTGGTTGCCTGTCAAAAGAAAGGAAGCCCGTTCCTAAGTGTCGCACAAATAAGGATTTCTTATCGAAATCTTGTGTATACACAAAGCTGTCAAACGTCATGGGATTGATGCCTAGTATCTATTAGGACCCACTCGCTGAAACATCCGTTTCACAAGTGGTCGTTAGAGATCTGGAGAGATTTTGAGTCGTGTTTTTTGTTATATCCGTCCCCAATATTTTTATGTGCGGGATATTGTGTGCGACTTCACTTCAACACTACGTCCGATAAATGCTCGATTGGGCTCACTATTCAGTAGAAGTTTTCAGAATGCTTCTAAGTCACTTCTGGATAACTTGAGGCAGATGACATGGTTAATTAATGCTGGAATATTCCACCGTTTGGAGGTACATGGAGTCCATGAATAGGTGCTAATGGTCATGAAGCAGTGAAACATCACAGTCACCACTCAATGACATGTTCAGGCGAAACAGCGTACACAACCTATGTTACATAATCACACACTATACTATTATACACCAGTCTGCATTGTGCCTTATGACAAATAGGGTAAACCATACCATCCAAAACAACATGAAAGAAGAAGAAGAAGAAGAAGAAGAAGAAGAAGAAGAAGAAGAAGAAGAAGAAGAAGAAGAAGAAGAACTATACCATCGAAAACAACGGGGACCGTGACATTTGACGTTTACAATCCTTATCCCAGGTGAGGCATTTTGTATGGTGTCGTTGTGTTAACAGGAGGATCCTGGTGGGCCATCTGCTTCATTATCGCGTAAAATCTAAAGAAATTTGAATTGATCAGCTGTATATGCATCTGGTACCCCCTGCATTGGATGTCGATGTGATTTAAGCCAGTCTCGCTTGTCTATTATTAGAGAATTCTAGACCACATCATACATTACTACTCTTCCCGGATCCAATCAGACACATTATGAATCTATGTCAGTAACTATTTCCGGTGCTGTAGGGTTAACAGGGACACCATGAAGGGTCTTCTGCTTCATTATCCCACGAATGCTGAACTGACTTGCTCTCAAAACTGTTGTCACAGAAAATTCTATCCAGATGTCTCTGATAAAGATAGTTAAGAACCTGATAGTTTTCTACCATAAATATTCGATTGGGCTCGTGTCAGCTGAACGTAGTGGCCACACCTTTCGTCTGGGGATCTCCAGAAGGCTCCAAAAACCAACTCTAGGGAACTTGGTTTCGATGACATGGTGCATAACCATGCTGGAATAACTCGGTATTTTGTGTTACATAGTAACCGATAATGAATGTAGCTGGTCACGAAGCAATGTAACGTAATGCTCACATGCCAGTGACATATTTCGACAGACTAGAGGACATATATATATATATATATATATATATATATATATATATATATATATATATATATCCCGGAGTAAAATAAAATTCACAGAAAAGGCCGTGAAAAATTTTTAAAAACAACAAAAAAAAGTACAGAAATACGAGGATCATTCAATAAATAAGGTGAATATTTCGGTATAAGGACTTCTAATACAGATAGAAGCTTACTCTGTTTTTTTTGTTTTACTTCTTTTTCACATGGATTTAATTTCTTTTGCAGATTAAAAAAAAAAACTTTGAGAGTTTTGGCGATTAACAAAGATGGCCGATCAAGAAGCATGCTCCAGGATTGAACAGCGGTCAGTTATCAAGTTTTTGGTCGCTGAAGGGTGAAAACCAGTTGAAATTCATAGGAGAATGTCAACTGTGTATGGTGCCACATGTTTCAGCCAAATAAATGTCTACAAGTGGGCTAAATTGTTTAAAGAAGGACGGAGCAGTGTTGAGGATGAAGACAGGCCTGGGAGGCCGCCAGAAGTGAAGTCTCCTGAAGTGATCGAATCAGTCAATGACCTCATTCAGTCTGACAGAAGGGTGACAGTGAATGACATTGCAAGGACTTTGAGCTTATCTGTTGGGAAAAACGCAGAGGTCATCAGTCAGAAGGAGTCATCTTGCATCATGACAACGCAAGGCCTCACACAGCAGCCCAAACGGTGCAGACCATCAACGAGCTGGTCTGGGAACTGCTCCCTCAACCCGCCTTACAGCCCAGACCTCGCCCCTTCAGACTTTCACCTGTTTGGTCCCTTGAAAGCGCTCACGAGAGGCACGAAGTTTAAAAGTGACGATGAAGTCAAAAGTGTTGTGAGCGACTGGCTGAGACATCAGTCCAAAGATTTTTACGCTGAGGGAATACGGAAGCTTGTGCACAGATGGGAAAAGTGTGTGACAGTGCTGGGGGACTACGTTGAAAAATTAAAAAAGAATAAGCTTCTATCTGTATTAGACGTCCTTATAACGAAAAATTCACCTTATTTATTGAATGACCCTCGTACTAATCATTAAATAATAATAATAATAATAATAATAATAATAATAATAATAATAATAATAATTGAAATTGGTACGAACACCACCCTGACCCGGTTACGGAGATAGGGCCTGTTACAATTCTATGGGACTACACAATACACACTGACAGAACAATCAAAGCCAATCGCCCAGACATTGTTATTAAAGACCGCAAACAAAATAAGTGCCTCCTTATTGATATGGCAGTCCCTGCAGACTGCAATGTATCTTTGAAGATATTCGAAAAGCTGTCAAAATACAAAGACCTTGAAATAGAAATCTCAAAAATGTGGCACATGGGAACATCAACAATTCCTGTTGTAGTTGGAGCCCTTGGACTGGTTGGAAAAGATTCCAGTAGGCTGATTGAAGGGATCCCTGGAAGTCCATGCCTCAAAGAGATACAAACAATTGTTCTGACAAGTACAGCCCACACTTTATGAAGGGCTTTATCTATGTAATTATTATTTTTTTTTATTTATTTTATTTTATTTTATTTTATTTTTTTTTGCAGTGGAAAGTGTCATGATGCCATTTCTAACCTTAGGTCCCTGGGCGGGACCCGGAAAGAAATTTGTAAACGCCAGATATCAAAGGAAATAAAAAAAATAATTATAATATTTCATTCCTAATGAGAGACATATTAAAGTTAATAGAAGAGAAATTGATTAAATTCTATGAGTAACAAAATTTTCTTCTCATATATAGAGCCGTGTTGTCAGGTAAAATACTAGTATCCAGTAAGAATAATGTTTAGGTAATAAAATCTGTCGAATTAATAAATGAAAAGTCCCATTACTTGTTTAGAAATTGCTTTGTTTGCGTTAGGATACGAAACTAAGCAGATGCGAATGTTTCGAGAGTCGGAAAATTATTTGCGTTTATAAGACACGATTCAAATGTGCCTGATCGGCAAGGTTCTCTGTGACTGAGTCGGTACAAAAAATATATCTGGCAAGATAACTAAAGATAAGGATCTCGAAATTCAAAACATGTTACACTTTAAAACTAGCAATTTTAAAACTTTATTATACCAATAATAATATTTGGAACCCTGCCTCCAATAAAAAAAAGTTACAGACAAAAAAGTTAGCAAAATCCCCGGGAGTCCTTTTTTTACGAGAGATTAAAAGAATTACAGTATACTCGGGTGAATATCATCACAGTAAAGAAATATAAATACTGAATGCACATATTACTTTGCCTTACCTTCGATCTGGGATAAGAAACGGCGAAATAAATAGAGTGCTCAATACAATTTTCCAAAACGAAAACGACTTGGTAAGAGGTTTTACTGAGAAGAAGAAGAAGAAGAAGAAGAAGAAGAAGAAGAAGAAGAAGAAGAAGAAGAAGAAGAAGAAGAAGAAGAAGAAGGAGGAGGAGGAGGAGGAGGAGGAGGAGGAGAGGAGGTGAAGAAGAAGGGAAGGAGAAGAAAGGGAGGAGGAAAATAAGAAGGAGAGGTGAAGAAGAAGAAGAAGAAGAAGGTGGAGGAGGTGAAGAAGAAGGGGAGGAGAAGAAGGAGGAGGAGGAGCTGAAGAAGAAGGGGAGCTGAAGAAGAAGAAGAAGAAAAAGAACAAGAAGAAGGAGGAGAGGTAAAGAAGAAAAAGGAGGAGAAGAAGGTGGAGGAGGAGAAGAAGAAGGAGGAGGAGCTGAAGAAGAAGGCGAGCTGAAGAAGAAGAAGAAGAAGAAGAAGAAGAAGAAGAAGAAGAAGAAGAAGAAGAAGAAGAAGAAGAAGAAGAAGTAAACATTGTATATGTTCAGTTTCACTTAACACCAGAACTTGTGCCAGCGAAACGCATATGTTGACTAACTTGCCTTGTCCCAGGTAATTAACTAGTAAAGGATTGTACTAATCAGAAAGCAAAAGAAGATAATAATAATTGTTGTATGTACTTATTATTTGGAATTGAAAGAGTTATTTCTGGACATTTTCAGTATTCTTTGTCCCTATGACAGAAGGTGCCATCATTTGACCTGCCATTTTGAAAATTACCTTTCTCTTCACTAACACATACTATCAAAACTAATGTCAAATTCATACCGACACAAAAAGACTAAAAATTTAGCTTAACGTACAAAACCTTAACCCAAAAATTTTATTAGTTTTAAGGTAATGGAAATATAAATTTGTAACCTATGTAAACAAAATAATACTTTGCTTTTTTAAAATGACATATTCCTTCAGGAAGTATGCGATTATGACTCTCTACGGCTTCCTTCAATATTTGTGAATTACTATGAATGGAGTGGTTTCCCATTGATTTCTCCAAAGTTTTAAATTCAAAATCGGATGTTTGGATGGAGCAGGCTGATTTAACAGTTTTGCGAACCGCACGTTACTAACGGTACAGAGATAAGTAGAGATTTTCCAAGCGTAGCTTAGATGTGGCACAAGGCCGAAATTATGAGGCACCCAGTGAGGATCGAACTCACTATTCAGTCGTAATCGTTCTAGCAAGACAAGCTTGTTAACCATTACACCGCCTCGAGGTGCCCCGGTACAGAGATAAGTAGGTAGAGGTAAATGGAAGAAAAATGACCTGGATTTACTTACATGCCGTTTTAGTTGTATTTTGTTAAAATTTATATATTTATAAAAGAAGGAATCCCACCGGGTATATAAACCAGTAAAGGTTGGTTTCCGGTACACTGACGCTATAAAACCTTTATTTGATCTCTGTACTAAAACAGATCAAATTATGGTTCTTCCAATATATATATATATATATATATATATATATATATATATATATATATATATATATATATATATATTACTAGACGCCCACGTATCATCGTATTTGGACAACTCCACAGCGGTAAGAGGATACGCAAAAGAAGCTGATAGAATCAGTTGAAGACATCCCTAACACAGGCCGCCGTCAAAATCATCTTGTAACAACACACTGCACCACTAGTAACACATTTAAATCAGCCGAAATAAGAAAAATCTTAATTAACAACACCAAATCCTCTATAAAAACAATTGCAAAAAATGATTACAAATCCTTGAAACCATCCTAATTAAAACCAAAATCCCAACATAAATAAAATAGCATTTAATACAGACAGAAATATCTTAAACATATTTAATAACTAATCCTTCAAATAATAAATACCAACCCCCTCATTAATAATGGACTAATCCAACAATATTGTCTAAATACCCCAAATAATATCTATAAAACTAAAATAATAGGCAACCTATTTCAAACCAAAACATACAGCGATGATGATGGTTGACGATAACCAAAAGCGCTCTTCAAAACATCATGGATTAGGGTCTTATTTCAACATTTTAGATCAAAATATTAAGAATCATGCGAGAAAGAAAGAACAAACTGAAAAAAACGATTATTAATCGAAAAGTTCTGTTGTTTTAAAAACAACACATGCCCTATATATATATATATATATATATATATATATATATATATATATATATATATATATATGGTATAAAATGACAATTAGAAAAATCTTAGATTTTGCCGACGCGTTTCGTCTTCCGACTTTTTCAAAGCAAAAATGAAATCGAAATATCTCTGTTGTTATAGTTACATTAAAAATCCAAATTTAAAAAATAGACGCTTCTGTCCAAGGCTTTTTTCTGGTTAATGTAAATTAACTTTACAGTAAGAGATTTTTTGTTTTAATGTAATATAAAAAAATCTCTTACTATAAAGAAGCGTCTATCTTTTTAAATTTGGATTTTTAATGTAACTATAACAACAGATATTTTGATTTCATTTTTTCCTCGAAAAAGTCGGAAGACGAAACGCGTCAGCAAAATCTAAGATTTTTCCAATTGTCATTTTATACCAATCTGTCTTGTCCACAGAAGTGATCTGGGAATTTAACTATATATATATATATATATATATATATATATATATATATATATATATATAAATTTATATATATATATATATAAATTTCTTTAGATATAGTTAAAAAACAACATCTAAAATACTATCGTTAGATTTACGTTAAAAAATTCAAACATAGTTGCATTCCACATCACGTGACGTCCGCGTCTAACGACGGACGCTGTAAAGTGTAAACAAACTGCCAAATACAGTAATACAGTAATTCAATTAATTTCTGAGGAAGGACCGAGGTGGTCTGAAATATTAAATATATATAAAAACATATAAATAAATACTTTCGCAAAAAAACACCCAAATGTTTTTCAGTTATTTTATCCACACACACACACACACACACACACACACATATATATATATATATATATATATATATATATATATATATATATATATATATATATATATATACACTTTATAAATTCAATTCATGATAAAAGTGGTATTTGCCAAAAGGAATGGCTAAATAAATAGAGTGCTCAATAAAATTTTCAAAAACGAAAATGTACATCAATTTAAAATATAAATTATTATAGACAATGACCTCTGCTACCACGGTTTCAGAATGGTTTCATCAGGCAGTTGGTCTACTAATGCCTGGTGAAACCATTCTGGTAGAAACCGTGGTAGCATAGAGGTAAGTATTTCCAATGATTCTCTCTCTCTCTCCCCCCTCTCTCTCTCTACACACACACACACACACATACATATATATATATATACATATATATATAAAAGTGAACATAGCAGTCAACACTTAGAGGCGACAGTCTGTTTCATGCTAGATGCAATCGTCAGGCCTTACGATTGCATCTAGCATGAAACAGACTGTCGCCTCTAAGTGTTGACTTCTATGTTTACTTTTATATTTACACACGCCCTATCTCTGATATTGTTACATCGGCCTTTCTAACATTACACCGGTTCTCACTATATATAGTGCGAGTAATACCTAACCGGGGTGTAAGTAGCGACAGTACTACAACTGCCTAGCTGAGTAGTACCCGTTTCCTACCTTTGTATCTGTGATGTTAAATACACTTGTTCCTTAAACGAACCTCGACTTGATTTTCTTCTTTTTACTATTGTGCCACGACACAACAGATATTGAGCACTTTATCCCATAAATATAGCACACTTTAAGACTATATTTCTTCATATATATATATATATATATATATATATATATATATATATATATATATATATATATATATATATATATTGAACCGCTGCTTTGTGTAAACAACTCCCAAGACGATGTTTCCACAATCACTACAATTTTAACATGTTCAAGTCTAGGGTTAATCGTTATCTTCCCCACATATCCCCATAAACTGTACATATTACCTTGTAACCTTTTACCACAGTGACCCATTTCTGGGTCGCATTGTGACATGTGATGCGAAATTGATCCTACATGGCAACTGACGATGTTCAGAGCAATAGTTGAAATGAAAGGAAACCTCAAAACATTTAATGCTGCTGAAATCCCACCAAAAGAATGTTATGGGGATTGTTTGGTTGTCTAAAGCTGGATTGCTTCACCACAGATTTTTGAATCCTGATGAAACAATCAGGCCTGAAAAGAAATGCTTCAGCGTACATGTGCAGCACTAGTCAACTGAAAAAATCCAATCATTTTATAAGTCAAAGCTCGGCCACATGTTGCACAACGAATGCTACATTAATTGAATGAATGGGGCTACGAAACTCTGCCTTACCCTGACCTGTCGCCAACTGATTACTACTTTTTAAAATAATTGGGCAACGTTTTACAAGGAAAGCTTTTCAACGGTTCAACTGCAGTCCAAAAAGCTTTCAAAGATTTTGGTCCTTCCTAAACTTCTAACTTCTATACAAGTAGAATAACTACACTTGTATTTGTTGTCGAAAATGTGATGATTCTAATGACTTTTATTTTGATTACTGAAAATTCGTCTGAAGATCTGTTATATTGAAAATATTAGTTAAAACCTGCATTATTTTCTGAACAACTAAATATTTAAACCAAGTAGTTTATTTTATTAGGGTGATGTAAAAGTTTATTCCAAAAGTAATTATTTCCTTAACATATATATTTTATACATAATATTAGGGAAATCTTAGAAGTGTTATTGAAGTTTACGCAGCTTTTTATTGTTTGTACAGCCAACTGTCGTATGTGCACACGAATCGGTTCAATATATATATATATATATATATATATATATATATATATATATATATATATATATATATATATATAGGGGGTCATAAAGTTCGTGTGCACATACGACAGTTGACTGTACAAACAATAAAAGTCATTTTTATAGATTCAGTGTTTGTGGAAACATCATCTTGGGAGTTGTTTACACAAAGCAGCGGTTCAATATATATATATATATATATATATATATATATATATATATATATATATATACATATATATATATATATGTTCTCGCCAAAATAATAGTTAGAACAAACTACAACAATCAACCCCAAAAGTGAACAAATAGCTTTAATTATCTTCCCAAACAAAACTATTAAATAAGCTATATAAACAAATTTTTACTACGTTAATAAAAACACCGATCAAAATAAAAATAAATAAATATATAAGATAAGAAATAAATAAAAAATAAAAATAAATAAAAACAAGCAAAATAATTTAACTCAAATAAATAAATAAACAAATAAAGGACTTCCGGTAAAATAACCGCCAAAATAGACTACGCCCAATGCACCACTGACCCGTATATATAAATAGCCGAGAAAAATAACAGCACTCGTGGCCTGACGATTGCATCTAACATGAAACAGACTGTCGCCTCTAAGTGTTGACTTCTATGTTCACTTTTATATTATATGTATATATATATGTGTGTGTGTGTGTGTGTGTGTGTAGAGAGAGAGAGAGAGAGAGAGATTTATATATATATATACAGGGTGTCCATAAAGTTTTTGTGCACATACGACAGTTGACTGTACAAACAATAAATTGTTTACACAAAGCAGCGGTTCAATATATATATATTGACACTACGTTTGAATGATAACTCTAACATTTTTAGGCATTTAAAACAACATGCCTGGCCGCATACACAATTCCGGAAAATCCTCGTCGAAAACACAACTATAATTAAACATGAAAACAATAAACAAAAACTAAAAATTCTTGAAGCTAAAACAGTTGAAACCTGACTTGAACAAAATAAACTATGAAATCTCCACAAATATACTTAAATGCCTATAATTGGTAACAGAAGCCATTGTTTTATACCAACGGCTTTCCATACTCAATACTCATCGAATTCACTCTCGCGTAGTCATGTGTGACGTCATGAGCTGTGGTGCGATTTTCGCTTTCAGCGTCTTATATGCACGTGTTTATCGTTGCTTGGAAATCATCCATGGAAAGAAAAACAGACTATCATCAATTTCTTGTTCGTGTATTGTTTAATATATTGTGTAATTGTCATCTTTGATAATGGCTTATGTAAGCCAAAAGCTTAGATTGGATTAAAAAAATATGTATCAATATTGTGATTTTCTTTCTCCGTTTAATGATAATGTTATTAAGCTTATCAGACGATATGAAAAGAATTTACATAAAATAAATAGACAACACTTGTCTATCAGTGGATTCATCTCCAGCTCCTATCCCACTAACGCAGGTGTTCCTCAAGGCTCCATCCTAGGCTCTACTCTGTTCCTCATATTTATAAACGACCTTCCTGACGCCATAGACTCCCAAGTCGGCATCTACGCTGACGACACCACAATTTACTCCTGCCTCAAACACAAATCTAGTGATGCTGACAAAGTTAACCTGGCAGCTCAAATTGAAAAGGACCTCCAATCGGTTGTGAACTGGGGCGAGAAATGGATGGTCAACTTTAACGCCTCTAAAACAAAACTGCTCTCTATTAACCACCACAAGGAGCCATCCCTGCATCCCATTAGAATGTCTGAAGACCAACTTCTCGAGAGCTCCTCTCTGCGGCTGCTCGGTCTCACGCTGTCCGCTGATCTGAGATGGAACAAATACATCGAGTCAGTTGCATCATCCACCGCAAGAAAAGTTGGTTCCCTGTGCCGAGCCAGGAAATTTTTCTCCCCGGAATCGATCCTCCAAGTCTATAAATGGACCATTCGCCCTTGCATGGAGTATTGCTGGCATATATGGTCTGGGGCCCCTGCTGTTTGCCTCAGGATTCTTGATAAGATCCAGAGACGGATATGCAATGTGATTGGCCCTGATCTGTCATCTCGTCTGCAGTCGCTCTCTCACAGACGCGATGTTGCCTCGCTCTGCCTTTTTTACAAGTACTTTGACTGTAATTGCTCCGAGGAGCTGCTTTCGCTTGTCCCTAGGACTCGTGAATTTAAACGTCCTACGAGGCTGGCATCCTGTTCCCACCCCTTCACCGTTGAAACTGCTAGATATAGACGTCTCTTTTACTCCAATAGCTTCATGTCTCGCACATCTCGCCTATGGAACTCCCTTCCCTATTACTGTTTCTCTGACAAATACAATCTCCAACGGTTTAAGTGTAGCGTCAATCGACATTTCAAGTTGCCTTGATCTATCCACTTCCCTTCTCCACATCCTTTCATCTCTATCTGCTCTCGCTCCAAATCTTCTGTAACCCCCTTGCCTTGATCGACCCACTGTCTTTCTCTTTCTCCACATCCTCTCCTTTACCACTCCTATCTGCTCTTCCTCCAACCCTTCTATAACCCCATGCGTGATAGTGGCCTCCAGCCTTGCTTGGGGTGATACGCTTAAAAAAAAAAAAAAAAATTATTTAATGAAACATGTATGAATGAAAAAATGCTGCCTAAATACACACACAATATATATATATATATATATATATATATATATATATATATATATATATATATATATATATATAGGGTGTCCATAAAGTTCGTGTGCACATACGACAGTTGACTGTACAAACAATAAAAGTCATTTTTCTAGTTTCAGGTTTTTTTCGTACGAGCTTAAAACTCGTACGAAAAAATCCCACAGTAGAAAAATGACTTCCACATAAACTTACTATCATAAACAGCAGTTAGTGTTCATGTAGTTATCACACTCTTCTTGTCCAATATTTGGATAAAGGAGTTATTGGTGATGAAAAATGGGAAGCAGAGATAAAAAAAATAAAAAATAGTTAAATATTCTTCTCTTACTGATAGATTTTTTTTTTTACTTCTGTGGCAGTGGAGACTTCTTGGGTTATTGGCCCTCGTTCGATGGGGTTCCTTCAGAGGATTGGCCCGATGGCGTCTCGATTAAGGGTTGAGCGAAAACGGAGTAGCTCTTGCAGCAAGTTTCACTGGCGATGGTTCGAGGTGATGCTTTCCCCATCATTGTGGCTGGCAGAAGATAGAAAAAAAACAAAAAAAAAAACAAAAAAAACATTTTGTTTATACTTACTTTGTTAAAACTTTTTTTAGTAAAAAATTATTTCAATTCAAAATGAAGAACGTATTGGCTGAATATTGAACTGAGATATGTAATTAAATCTAAGAGCAATATAATAGGAGAAAAATGTATTTGATAACATTCAAAGAGAATTCTTTATCATGAAATAATGGGGCCGTGTAAGCGCGTAACATTAGAATGAGCAAGTGACGCGTTTGAAAGATAATTATATTAGATTGGGATTCAAAAAAAGATTCTTTATTACGAAGTACTTGAACCGAGAGAATTATTACTGTTTTGTTCGTTTGTAAGAAAATTGTGTTTGATGAGATTCAAAAGGAATACTTTATTACGAACTGTTGGAGCTGGGAGTATTGTTACTGCGTAACATTACCGTGAGCAACTGGCTCGTTTGTATGATGCATTGGAATGGAAAATAACTTTCTCTTGGAACGTAAGTTGACAGGTAATTTTCCTGCATAAAAATGCCTGTTTTCCTCTCCCAAATGCGATCTCGCAGAAAAAAAATGATCGCGGAGCTTGAAAGTGATATTCTTTAAAATGTGACGTTTATTTCAAACCCGTCACTGTCACACAATCTCTTGTTTTATTCCATGCAAGAATCATTGACTAATATGCTATCCTAGCATTTTGTAGGTACTGTAATAATTGTCGAAGTACTCATCGAATAACACCAGAACCATTTTGTTCTGATTGAATTAACATTTTAGCCAAAATTTGACCCGAAAGCGTGTTTTGCGACTACAGTTTTTCTTTTGTAGTGAGCCGATTCAGTTGTGACGTTATGTTAATCTACATAGCTTTCTCTAGCCAATATACCAAAAGTCTCTGTTCCTTGGTGAAAATCAAATTAGTCTTATTTAGCAGGAGAAATTTTTTTTTCATGGTGTAAAGTAGTACAACGCGTATACTCTGTTTTGGCAACTTTTATTGTCCCCTAGTAGGTGATTTCGCCGAATACTTATCAGTGACGGAGAGGGAGAAGTGAGGATTTCCTAATCTTAGAAGTTTCAAACCCGCATGCTCTTTACGAAGCGAAATTTCTCCCTGAAAATTTAGAATGGAAAAACTCAGAAAATCTTGCCTTCTCACTAATTTCTGTTGTGTTAATTCATGACGCGATGAATAGACAACAAAACCAGCTACATCCTTCTTTTTTTACTTGTGATTTTGACTCTATCAAATATATTGTATTTCAGTAATACACTATACACCGGCGTGCAAACATTTTGAGTCAATTACATGAAATGATTATATACCTTAATTTTTAAGTTCAGATTGTTATGCCGTATCCGTTTATCAGTCGTGGCTTTGAAAATTGAGTATTTGAAAATAAATTGTTGCATTTTCGTAAATGCCGTGTACCAGAGGGTTCCCGGCTTTAGGCAGCATGAAGTTGAAAAAAGTCCATGCAAAACTATTGGGTTAATGAAATACATGTGATGATAAAGTTACGATAATATGCAAATTTCAAAGTAGGAATTGTTCCATCTAATTAACATGACTGTAAGGTGCCTTGACAAGTAATTTTACTAGAAAATCAGATTGCTTTTACAATAAAATAATGGAAAATTCCTTGCTGAAACAGTGATAAAAGCTGTGAATTTGAGGAGGAAGATGACTTACGGGAGATATCCAGGCAGTAATTTCCAGAAAGAGTGTTTAAACCATCCAAAAGAGTTTTGATTGTTGTGGATGTTTGGTTTGGTTTGGTTTGGTTTGGTTTGGTTTGGTTTACGGCATAACAACCTCAATGGGTTATTTAAGGCCGACAAAATTTTATTGCTGATAATATTTTTTTTCCTTTAAAAATGTATTACTAATATTTTTTCTTCAAAAATGTATTGCTGGTAATATTTTTTCCTTCAAAAATGTATATCTGGTAATAGTTTTTTTCAAAAATTTATTGCTGATAATAATTTTCACAAAAAAAAGTATTTCTGGGCTTAAAACCTATTTTTATACTTTCATAGTTTTTTTACCCCAGTTTGGGATCCTAATAGGTGATACCATCCCGGGTCAGGGTGGACCTGATTACGCCAGCAATTAACAGGTGGTTCCGCGCTCCTCAAATCCACCCTGATCAGCCTTGCTGTCGGTCGTAGTTTATCGTCTTACCCAGGACAGACTACTATGGATGTATTTTAAATATAAAGAAAACCTGAAGACCTCAAAAGTTTGACAAGAGATACGAAAGAAATTTGTGAATGTCTTAGTTGGTAATTCAAAATTAACAACCAGGGAAGTGAGGAGTGAATGTCATTTTAATAGTGAGGTTTCAGTTGATAACGCTATGCAGAATATTGCAAAAACAAAATGCGAACGTGTGTATAGCAGTAACAAAAATCATTAACCAAAAAACATCGGAATAGAAAATTGAATTTATCAAAAGACATGTGACATGCGATTACAGTTGCAAAAAGTAATTTTTATTGATGAAATGATTTACATTTTAATGCAAGAGAATGTATAAGAAAACCAATAGAAGAAAGAAACAATTCAAAATACGCCTCAAAGACCGTAAAACTTGGTGTTGATGCATCAAAAGCGATGGTAAAAATGAATTGGTAAAAGTTGATGGAAACCTGAACAGAGAAATTTATATTAGTTTCCCTCGGTCAATCTGCCACACAACGAAGATGGATTTATTTTTCAGCACGGTAGGTCTCCTTCCCCATGCATCAAAAAGGTTTTTTTTTTGTGGATGAAGATGTTCAACTTTTGGATGATTGGCCGGCATAAAGTTCTGTTCACAACATAATTGTACAATTGTGATGAGAATTGAAGAAACAAGTGCTCCAACGAAAAACAATAACGTCTTCAAGGGCGTTGGGATTACTGTTAAGTAGAATGGGGGACAATTTTCATTGAAAATATTTGGAATTTCTTCCATTCAGTGCCACATCAAATTGATTTTGTTATTCTAGGCAAAGGCAACAACATTAATCAGTAACTCCATACTTTGATGTTTTGTACATACTGTAATAATAAAGATTACTTTTTACAAAATAAAATTAAAAGAAACAGGGAAGACCAAAACAAGTTAAAGAAAGAGAGAAAAAGGAGACATCTGAGTCTTGGTAGACACTACAAAAGAAACAGCCAGTGAAATCAAGTGTTAATTCAGTCTCAACAGTGAAGTTTTAGTTGATACAGTACGCGGAATATTATAAAATCAATTTTAACAGGCGATAGTAGAAAGAAAAATCATTGACCAAAACGATAAAATTTTTAAAAAAGAGCTGAAAGGGGATTTTTTTGCTGGTGACAGTAATTTTTAAGACCCCTTTTCAGCATCGCTATGCTTAAGATACTCTAACAACCACCTTAAAGCATTAACGAAAATGCAATAACTTGTTTCCTGACCCTCAATAGTATTTATACCTTTTATATTTATATCTTGCGATCTTTATTTTTAAACCTCAAGTACACATGGCCAAGTGGATAAAGACGTTGATTAGACCAAAAGAGTTGTGAGTTCAATACCAGGACACAGCAGTGGTGAACCAATACTTGGAGAGTTGAGTCAAAAGGAAATAACTGAGACCTCCGGAAGAGGCATGGCACATGAGGCATGAAACAATCTACCCCGATGTACGCAGTAAATGTTTCTGTTCGAAATTCCAATCGCCTGAAGAAAGCCGGAGCGTACAACGGCCGAAACGTTGTGAATATGGCAATGAAGATGGGGATAACAATCCGAATAAAGTAAATAATCTCATCTCAAAGTTATAGACAGATATTGAAGAAAAGAGTGTTGAATTGCTATGTCCTATCTATCCTCCTGAATAGTTGTGAATTTTGGGTAGTTTCCTTATGGATGAAGAAGAAACATGAGAAGCGATAGATGTGCTAATTTAAATTCAAGGAACAGCGGACAGAAAGAAGCAAGGAGAAAAGTTAAATATTACTTAGAGCTACACGGTTCAGGAAACTGTGGAGAGCTAAGAACGTCGACGTCCAGAAGAGACACGGTACAAAAAGAAGTAAGATTTTCTTTCTTTCTTTCTTTCTTTCTTTCTTTCTTTCTTTTATTGTTTCTTTGTCTAATTTCTATCACATTCTTTATTTTTCCTATTCTCTTTGTCATTTTCTTTCTTTTATTGTCTATTTTTGTTATTCCCCTCATTTTTTCTACATTCTTTCTTTTTCTTTTTCTTTTCTGTTTTCCGTCATTCTTTCTTTTCCTAATCTATCACACTTACTTTTTTTCAAATTATCTCCACTTTCTTACGTGAAATGTTATCGCGGGATTAGGGCTAGTCATTGCAGATTTTACTAGGACTGAAGATGTGGATTTAAGTCAAGCGTTCTTCATTCTAAACCAATGTGTAATAAGGAGTATTACCCCACCGCTATTGGGATCGGATATTTTGGGCTGTAGATTCTTTTTTAAGCAACAGTCCCACGTGTTTTGTTCTTTTTCATTTATACAGGATGTCCCAAAAGTCACTTCGGTTTCTAGAAATATCGTATCATATTAGATTTTTCATATTTTCGGCTGCTTTTAACGCAGGAGAATTACCCAAGGAAAAATTCACAATTAATTTCACGAAATTCCGAAATTTTTGACCACCACTTCCCCCGATTTGACGCCTTCCCATGATTTTTTTGGGACGTGTGTACATCAATAGAAAATTCAGCAATTCAAAAATAACATCCGTGCAGAAATTTAAATGTTTAGCTAGTGTTATTAATCACTCTTATGGAGAATGATATCGAAAGCGCGCATCTGTGTGAAATCGTAAATGGAGAATATTTTCGTCGTATAATTTTTCATAATAAAATGGAAATATATTTCCAGGGTTTGAATTTTCCTTCTGTTATATTCCGTGCTAATAGGAATATATACTTGAAAAGATAGATAGATAAAATAAGTAAAGGTTTATTGTAAAAAACCAGTACAGTAAAAATAAAGGTAACAGTTATGCACAAGGTCGTCGCAAGTCAATCTAGTAGTGAGTGCTACTATTGGAAGGTCAGTAGGTCTCGGGTAAATCTGCGTCGTACTCAAAGTATCACAGCTCGTAATATTTGCCAGCCTCTCCATGGAGTAGGATGTGGCACAAGGACGAATTTAATGTAGGGCAATCCGAGCCCTTAGCCTCGGCCAAAAATTATCCGTAAACCCCGCATAAACAGGTTCGTATAGTCTACCTCCCCGGACGAGACTCTGCACTTCGGCATAGTCTCGTCCGGGTTCCTCTCTGCCCGAAGGCAAAGAGTTCGACCAGCACAGTTAGAGAAGATCCCAGCTAGAGTATCTAGCAACTGCTCCACGCAGTCACATGTGGCACAAGGTCTAATTAAATGTGACCTTGACGAGCCCGTAGGCTCGGCCAAAAAAATCCCCGTAGACCACGCATAAACGGAATCGAGTCTGTCTACCTCCACGGACAAGACTCTGCACTTTGGCATAGACTCGTCCGAGTTCCTCTCTGCCCGAAGGCAGAGATTTCGACAGTACATCTGAAAAGGTTTCAGCTACATTATCTAGCAACTGCCCCAGGCAGTTACATGCGGCACAAGGCCGAATTTAATGTGGAGTTCCTGAGCCCGTAGTCTCGGCCAAAAAATCCCTGTATATACGCATGAACGGGATCGGTTCTGTCTACCTCCCCGGACGAGACTCTGCTCTTCGGCATAGCCTCGTCCGCGTTTCTCTCTACCCAAATGCAGAGAGTTCGACCAGAACAGCTGGAATAGATTCCAGCTAATATATTTACTATACTCCCCATGCGATCAGATGTGGCACGAGGCCTTGTTTAATGTGGGGCATCCGAGCCCGTAGACTCAGCCAAAAATTCTCGTAGCGCCCGTATAAAGCGGGGTCGTGCATCTGCTTCCCGAGACGAGACTCTGCCCTTCGGCGTAGCCTCGTCCGGGTTCCTCTCTGCTCGAAGGCAGAGAATTCGACCAGCACAGCTGGAAAAGATTCCCGCTAGAGTATCTAGCAACTGCCCCACGCAGTCATATGTGGCAAAAGGCCGAATTTAATGTGGGGTTCCCGAGCCCATAGGCTCGGCGAAAAATCCCCGTGATCTCCGCGTAAACGGGATCGTTTCGGTCTACCTCTCCGAACGAGACTCTGACCTTCGGCATAGTCACGTCCGGGTTCCTCTCTGCCCAAATGCGTAGAGGTTGATCAGTACAGCTGGAAATGATTCCACTAGGGATCGGGTCTGTCTACCTCACCGGACGAGACTCTGCCCTGCGGCAGTGCCTCGTCGGGTTCTTCGTTGCCCGCAGGCAGAGATTTCGACCAGAAATGTTAGAAAAGATTCCAGCTAGTATATTTATTAACCTCCCAACGCAATCATACGTGGCACGAGGCCGAGTTTAATGTGGGGCATCCGAGCCCGTAGGCTCAGCCAAAAGTTCCCGTAGATCCTGTATAAAACGGGGTCGGGTAGCTGTTTCCCGAGACGAGACTGCCCTTCGGCATAGCCTCGCTTAGAGATCTTCTCTGCTCAGAGGCAGAGAGTTTGACCATCACAGTCGAAAAAGATTACAGCTAGACGGTATTTACCCCCCCCACACACACACACACTCAAGGGTAGATGTGGCACAAGGCCGAGTTTAACTTGGAACATCCGAGCCCTTAGGCTCGGCCAAAAAATCCCCGTCGAACCCGTATAAACGGGATCGGGTCGGTCTACCACCTCATCCTCCCGATATCCTCGGTAATTCCCGAAGAAAACGTTGTCACCAGGCATATACTACTTTGCACAGAAATTCTCTTTGTTACCCATTTTTTTTTTTTTGGACAAGGCAACAATCTGTCGAACATCCATCTTATCTTTCTCGCAAACATCAATTCAGCACCTTCTATATTAAATATTTTTGAATAATAAAAACAGGGTTGAAATTATAAGATTTTTAAATCCCTAAGTAATTTTGTGGAATATATTGCCGCTTGCTTACTTCAGAATTTTCAGAAGAGAAAAGTGAAACGTTAATTGATTAAGTTCAGCATGGAGCAATACAAAGTCATTAGTCACTTACTAAGGAAATGTAAAGCCTTTTAAAGTATACTGACTGATTTTATTCTTCGGTAATAAAACAAGTTCTCGACCCACCTCACAAAAGCAAACATTAAAATATTAATTTTGAGAAATGCTTTCGATCAAATACTTTTCAATTTCAGTAACACTTGTTAGGTACAGGATGTCCACAATTACCAGCAATACATTATTACCAGAAATACATTATTACCAGAAATACATTATTACCAGAAATGCTTTTTTGGAAAAAATATTATCAAAAAACCTTTTGGGAAAAAATATTACCAGTAATAAAAATCTTGTCGGCATTAAATAACCCATATAAGGTTGATAAGTCGTAAAACAAAACAAATCAATAGAAACTAAACTACAGAAACAGTTTCTCTCTTCTTGGAGCAACACAATCTTCCTAGCCTACATTAATTTCTACTTGTTCTTGTGCCAAACTAAGCCGAGTTTTATAAATTAAATAATGTATTGCTGGTAATAATGTATTGCTGGTAATAATTTTTTATCAAAAATTTATTCCTCTAATAATTTTTTTTACAAAAATGTATTTCTGGTAATAATGTACTGCTGGCAATAATTTTTTTTTCAAAAATTTATTGCTCTAATAATATTTTTACAAAAATGTATTTCTGGTAATAATGTATTTCTGGTAATAATGTATTGCTGGTAATAATTTTTTTTTTTTAAATTTATTGCTCTAACAATTTTTTTACAAACATGTATTTCTGGTAATAATGTATTGCCGGTAAAAAAATTTTTCAAAAATTTATTGCACTAATAATTTTTTTCAAAAAAAGTATTTGTGGTAATAATGTATTGCTGGTAATAATTTTTGTTTAAAAAATTTATTGCTCTAATAATTTTTTTACAAAAATGTATTGCTGGTATAAAAACCTATTTTTACACGTTTTCACTCCATTTTGGGAGTTAACTATTTGTCCATAGCCGGGATTCTAATAGTTGCTACCACCCCGGGTCAGGGTTGACCTGGGAACACCAGCAATTAAGAGGGGGTTCTACGCTCTTGATCAGAGGCCTTGCTGTCGGATGTAGTTAATCGTCTTACCCAGGACGCGGATGTAGCTTATCGTCATACCCAGCACAGTTTAGTTTCTATACTTTTGTCTTCTCTGTTATTTAAGCCACTGTCTTTTCCCACGCTATTTTGGGTTACAAAGTTCAAATTAGTACAGCATAATGGAAAATGAAGGAGTCAGAAGAGTAAGATATAGTTGTTTTGTGGGGAGAGTGGGGTTTGAATGTCAGTATTCGAAATCCTGGCTTTTATGCGGACCACTAGCCCAAATACAAAAATTGAAACTATCTCAGCCACAAGGAAGATATTTTGGCTAATTTTTTATTACATTATCGTATTTATTAAATCATTTCTCTCTTATAAGTATTTGTTAACTTTCTTCTTGATTTTTTTTATTATTAAGAAAAATGTATCTTTTTTCGTTTTCTTTCTTTCTCGTTTCATCTACTTTCTTTCGTTCTATCTTTCTTGTTTCTTCCATTTTGTTTCTTTCTTTTCCACCTCCTCTCTTTCTTTCTTGTTTCGTCTACTTTCTTTCTTTTTTCGCCTTCTCACTTTCTTTCTTGTTTCTTCCATTGTCTTTCTTTCTTTTTTCGCCTTCTCACTTTCTTTCTTGTTTCTTCCATTGTCTTTCTTTCTTTTTTACCTGCTCTCCTTCTTTCTTTTTTCTTCCATTTTCTTTCTTTCTTTTTTCACCTTCTCTCTTTCTTTCTTGTTTCGTCTACTTTCTTTCTTTTTTCGCCTTCTCACTTTCTTTCTTGTTTCTTCCATTGTCTTTCTTTCTTTTCACCTGATCTCTTTCTTTCTTGTTTCTTCCATTGTCTTTCTTTCTTTTTCACCTGCTCTCCTTCTTTCTTTTTTCTTCCATTTTCTTTCTTTCTTTTTTCACCTCCTCTCTTTCTTTCTTGTTTCGTCTACTTTCTTTCTTTCTTTCTTTTTCGCCTTCTCACTTTCTTTCTTTTTTCGTTTTCTCTCTTTCTTTCATTCTTAATTCGTTAATTTTTTGTCATTCGTTCTTTTCTTCTTGATTCATGCTTTTTCTTTCTTTGTTTCTTGTTTCACCTTCTTCCTGTCTTTCTTTCTTTCTTTCTTTCTTTCTTTCTCGTTTCTTCCACTTTTCTTTCTTTCTTTCTCGTTTCTTCCACTTTTCTTTCTTTCTTTCTTTCTTTCTTTCTCGTTTCTTTCACTTTTCTTTCTTTCTTTCTTTCTTTCTTTCTTTCTTTCTTGTTTCACCTTCCTGTCTTTCTTTCTTTCTTTCTTTCTCGTTTCTTCCACTTTTCTTTCTTTCTTTCTTTCTCGTTTCTTTCACTTTTCTTTCTTTCTTTCTCGTTTCTTCCACTTTTCTTTCTTTCTTTCTTTCTTTCTCGTTTCTTTCACTTTTCTTTCTTTCTTTCTTTCTTTCTTTCTTGTTTCACCTTCCTGTCTTTCTTTCTTTCTCGTTTCTTCCACTTTTCTTTCTTTCTTTCTTTCTTTCTTGTTTCATCCACTTTCTTTCTGTTTTCGCCTTTTTTCTTTTTGCCTTCTTTCTTTCTTTCTCACCTTCTTTCTTTCTTTCGTTCCTGATTCGTTCACTTTCTTTCGTTCTTTCTTTCTTGATTCACTCATTTTCTTTCTTTCTTTCTTTTTTCCTGTTTTTTTCGTCTTCTTTCTTTCGTGCTTAATTCGTTAATGTTCTCTCTTTCGTTCTTTACTTCTTAATTCATGTTTTTTCTTTCTTCGTTTCTTTTTTCGCCTTCTTTCTTCCTTTCTTTCATTCTTTGTTTGTTTTTTTGTTTGTTTGTTTCTTTCTTTCTTTCTTGATTCGTTCACTTTCTTCTTTAGTTCTTTCTTTATTGATTCACCCATTTTCTTTCTTTCTTTCTAGTTTTGTCGCCTTACTTTCTTATCTATGTTCCGAAGTCGTGTCACTCGCTTGCCATAACCCATATAAATCGGTTAAAATCATCAATTCATTTGTTGGGCGACGAAACACAATTACATTTTGCAAAACCGCCCTCTTTTCAGCTTTAAACTTACTGAGACCTTTATTACGCATAAACGGTGTAGACCGGTGTTCTTGTTGCATTAACTTGCGCTGCTGTGATTGCAAATATTCTACAGACACAGTCAGCTCCAAACAACTAAAAACTGTTAATAAAAATATTTTTAGGATGAAAAAAAATAATCAAATAATTTATGCGTGAACATTGATAGAAATGAGCGGCGACAATTAGGAGAAAAAGGAATGGGGGTGGCAAACGTGCGAGGACGAGATTTAAATCAATGAAGGAGGAGGAGCATTGGAAGCGTGTAATGGTCGGGAAAATGAAGTAGTGTCAGGGGACCGATTGTTTTGTTTGTGTGAGTGACAGTGACAATAGCCACTCAAAAGTAGGAGGGTACGCATCGATGGTAAAGAGTGAGAATCTAGACATACATGCATACACACGCATACACACACACACATATATATATATATACATTTATATATATATATATATATATATATATATATATATATATATACATGCGTGAATGCTTGTGCGTATATATATATATATATATATATATATATATATATATATATATATATATATAATATATGCGTGTATGCTTATACACACACACATACACGCATATATTTATAAATATATATGCATGTACACACATATGCGTGTAAGTATGTCGAGACTCTCACTACTTTCGGATATATATATATATATATATATGTATGTATATATATATATATATATATATATATATATATATATATATATATATATATATATATACATACATACATACATACATATTTAGCTGTGTCTCTTTTCTTTTGTAATCTAAAAAAACATTTGAAAAAGAAGATGGCGTAACAAAAATACATTTGAAAAAAGTAAAAGTGGAAAAAGGAAAGGGAAAAATAATTGGCGAGAAAGAAGGAAAGAGAAAGAGAGAGCAAAACGGTTGGGAAGAGGCTCTTATTGACCAACCAAACAATCGCCTGTCTATCCACACAAGGAACCCACCCCTCAAAAACTGGATCAATCTCCGAGTTAGAGTTTTCTTTCAATTCAGTGACGGGTCGGCTTCAAGACAAGCCACATCGTCCTTATCGAGGGACTGTAGTACCGTGTAAATTACCACTACTACTACTACTACTATTACTGCTACTACAACTACTACTACTACTACTACAGCTCTATGTCTGCGACTACTACTCAGGTGAGCCGGTAAATTTGTAGTAGTAGTTTCTCAGCATCAAAAAGCCGTATTCGGTTCATTCTGACCGGCAGAGTAACGAACGTGTTTCATGACACTGACAAACAAGAAACAGGGTCTTACTACATTCATTTCATCTTACAAAGAGAGTGAGTGAGAGAGAAAGAGTGAGAGAAAGAGAGAAAGGGAGGGAGAAAGAGAAAGTGGGAGAGGCAGAGAGGGAGAGAGAGAGAGAGAGTGAGAAATTCGTACAAACAACAACAACGACGGAGGTAGGAAGGGCAAGAACAACAACACCTAGAGAAACGAACGAGAAAAATATTACCATCTGTTAAAAATGAACCCACGTTTGGGGCTGCTCATCTGTTTGGCAGCGATTGGTAAGTTTTTTTTTTCTGTTTTTTAATTTTCAAAACAATTTTTTTTTTATCAATTTTAAAAGCGCCAATTTTTTGGTTTTAAACACGCTGTTTAAAAAATTGTTTTTCTGTACTTCGTCAACTTGAATATCAACTTTAATTTCATATTAACATATATTTTTCTTAAGTAGAAAATAAAAAACAAGATTTTTATTAGTCCTATTGATGCTTTAAAATATATTTGTTTGAGATCAGTTTCTTTCCTCAGAGTTAATAGTATTATTTTTATAATCGATTTAAACTGGAAAATACAAGTTAGAAATATTCAAACGTATTGATAAATTCATATATAACGGAAACATTATTACTGTCATCAACAAAGCCTTTATCATAAACTTGGGATCAGGTACAGTTTAGTTACGCAAAACTCCAAGTCAGTATCTCTTAAAAAATAACAACGAAAAACAAAACAAAAAAACTTGAAGTAAAAAATAACAAAAGGATAACCACGTGTGCTCAGAAATTTGAGTTGTGTTCATCTGTTCCCATGAGAATAATTATTTAGATTTAACTAGTTCATTTTTATGTAATTTCACCATTAAAATTTATTAAGCAAATAAATGTCAAGATTTTCATTACAGTATATTCTCCAGAGGCAGGAAAATAATTTTCGTGCCATCTGCATTTAAGGCCACTCACGGTTTACATAGGGAAGGTTAAAGCTTTTTCTCATAATTACCCACTGTCTTTATCATTACTCCACAATTCCACCTTTTAAGTTTAGGTATCCTCTTCAATAACAAATGAAATATTTCTTGGCGATTATAAAAAATCTGTTTAGCACAGGATTTTGCGATATTTCTCTTATGCATTAAGAATTAACGTGTAACAATTGTCAGTGGTTAAGAATTAATACAAGTGTGGATGACAGAATAGGATTGTTATATGAATAATGTCAATGCAATGTAGACAGTTTTTGTTATAGAAAAGCACTGCAAATTATTTTTACTATAGAAATGCATTGCAAATAATTTTACTATAGAAATGCAAATGAAGAAAAGAAGAAGGAATTGACAATAGTTAGAGATCAAAGCTAAACCGAAGTGACAGAATAAGGGAAAATAAAAAGGCACCAGGGATGAACAGGTCGAGGGCTTTCTCGCTCTTTGGAAGAACCCCGCACTGATTGACCATGTCTCCAGGGGTGTCGCTGTACTCATCACGCTTGGCAAATTGCGGGTTGGTGAGGTTATTTAATCTACATTTGGAGATTTTGAATTCAGTGTTTTCCTTCTCCTAGATTAGTCGCCAACCACGGCTCTCATGCTATTTACTCATAATTGCGAGAAGAAAAGATGGATTCATACTTTTTCGAAGGGTATTTGTACGTAAGTGAATGTGACGAACACAACTGGAATTCGAAAACGGATCCCCGATTTCTCAACACGAGCCGCTATCCATCACTTCTTAGTAACAGAATATCTTTTGATTTATCATCATATTATGACTTTACTTCGCGAATGAATATTTGGTAGGGGTTTCAATATCTGCTGCAGACACTCAAGTGATTTGTGAGGACCAAACGATAGACTTATGATTTTCCACATCAGTTGCAGTAACTAAACAAAGGATCTTCTTCTTCTTCTTCTTCTTCTTCTTCTTCTTCTTCTTCTTCTTCTTCTTCTTCTGTGCCGTATTTCTACAGGACGTGAACGACCATGGCTCGCCACAAATTCCTATCCTTTATCTATCTTAGTAAATTTTGTTTTTTCATTATCTCTCCTAATTTCTGTTCTGTTAACAATTTATACAAGTTCGCCGGTTAGGTTATGCACTGCTTTCATCTGTCCCTCTTGCCATTTAATATGTCCTGTTAGTGTCGAATTTTCCAAGCCCCCTTTCCTCATTATGTGCCCAAGAAATTTCAACTGTCTCTTTCTGATGATAAGTGTAGGTGTCCTTTTTTTTCTATTTTCTCTGAAAATTCGTCATTGCTCAAATGTTTGGCCCATGATATTCCCATCATCCTTCTGTAGAACCACTTTTATGTTACCCCAAGTCTTTTCAACTGTAATGAGATTTTCCAGAATTCTATGCCATATAGGAGGACCGGTATGACATAAAAGTTAAGTACTCTTTTCTTAGTTTCTAATGAGAATTTCGTGTTTCTTAATACTTTGCTTAGCTTTTGGAAGGCATCTTTTTCTATTCTCTTGCGTCTTCAGGTTTTGGAGTCGCATTTTCCGTCGTCTTTTAAACATTTCCTAGATATTTAAATTTTATTACTTAAATATATTTAAATTTTTGTACTTAAAATTTTGTACTTAAATTTTTGTACTTAAAATTTTGTACTTAAAATTTTGTACTTAAAATTTTGTACTTGCTTGATTTTGTTATCTTCGATTTGTAATTCTCCTACTAGGATTTTAGTTATCGAAATTCTTACATTATTATAATTACCTCGAATCTCGTGTAACTAATTAAAAAGTAAACAACAGAAAACATTTCTTTCATTTCAACAAGGTTCCATACTCAAACTCAATGCAAATAAATAAATCAAAAGAGAATTCAATTTTAAAATGATCTCTTTAATCGTGTTAATTTTTAAAACTCTTAATCTCATAGATTTTTACAGTAGAAAAGAATGTTTGGCAAGAAAAGAAAACACACGCAAATAAAAAGACATCACTAGATATTCGCCTTATACTCAAATATTTCAACAGTAACTTCTCTCTTCTACCGATATAGCTATATCCACAAGATGAGCCTTTCTGGAAGAATGGGATTTGCCATTATTCCAAGTGAGAAAAAAAATTGTGAGTCAATCTCTAAATCAATCGAACATTTTAACTGCGTGTCTACACGTTACATGAAAGAATCATCATTAAAAATAAAGGTTTTGGATATAGGAGCCCTAGCCCTAAATTTCTTTCAGTATGATATTTTTTTCTTTATTTTATATATAAAGTGCAGTGTATGTGTGTGTCCAAGCAACTTCTCCGCTGGTCCGATTTCAATGATTCATAGCTCATTCAAAAGCCCTACAAAAGTTAGGCGAAGGGAACGATTTTCGTTGAGCCCAGATTTAGGGTTGCCAGATTATGCAAGGTTAAAAATATATATTATACTAGTCATTATCGTTGCTTTCATGGTTCAGAGGATTAACTCTTACTTTCCATTTGTATCCAAAATTTCAGTGCACGTCTTTATTGGGAACTAGTTTAAAAGCGGCCCTATAGCGCGGCATTTAAGCGAGCTCCTGTGGAGGACTGGCCACCGTCACAATAGCCAGGGAGGAGTAGATGCGATAGGCATCAATAAACTCCAGAAGAACTCAAAACTGATCGCTGCATTTAAGTATTGCATTAATGTTTATGCTTACCTTTTAAAAGTTCAATGATAATTCTTCTGCTGTGACTTAATTTAAAGACGATTTGCTGTACATAGATCCTTATTTTCCGTACAAACAATTATTTTTATTTCATGGGTGACAGAACAGGGGGCAATTTATAAGATGAAATTAATATAGTGTCAAGATGGGAAAATAGAAATTAGATTGGGTTATACATTCAACATCTGAAGAGTTAGAGAAACTTAATTGCTAATTAAGTAAAACTTATATTATGGAATATGAATAAATGCGAAATTGGAGCACAATCATCCAAATAATTCTGGGGTTAAAAAGCCCAGCTCTGTTTTTTAGTAATTTATACGCTAAGGGCGCAATATCTGTATCAACGTATATTGCATTCATAAAATTAATCAGATGTCTATGTGTTCTGCTATGATATCTGAGTTAGGCTGTTGGAAGTAGGGCCACGAGAATTGACGGATTCGAACGGATCCTAGATAGGAAAGGCATTCCTATTTTGAAAAAATATACATAGGATGGGTATCTTTTTCTCTTCTCATAAGCAACCTTATCCAATAATAAGACCTGTGCTAGATGCCTGAACCTGAAAATGCACAAGACATCAAATGCTGAACCTTTAATTTAAACTGAAAGGAATTATAATTGAATTATTTGTAACAAGAATCACCGACCAGGCTGCATATGAAAATTAATAAAGAACGGAAAATATCTAATTGAAGGTAATGATTGTAAACACCAATTTAAATATGAAAAACAAAAAGTAAAATCCTTATTTTCCTCCATTTTAATCATTTCACACCAAGCAAGGGAATAAAACCATTAAGACGCAAGGGGTTACTGAGTGTTAGAGAATATGAGAGAGTAGAAAACACTATTAAAGAGAGATAACATTAAAAGAACAAGAATTAAGATGGCAGTAGATTGCATTCAAATTTTTGAGGATCGAAGTTTGCTTGGAAGTAAGAAACCAGAAGCGAGAAGTGCGATAGAAGAAACTGTTAGCATAAAACTTACGGTTGCATCTAGTCATTTCAACTGCAAAATGATGAGACCTTACCACCAATCTAGTACTGCGGTTAAATTCATAACGCCTAGGTAAGATAGAGGAAAGTTCACCAGAACAATTACCATGGAAGTATTTATAGAAAAAGCACAGGAAACTGTTACGATGGTGGAAAGTTACTGAAGCTGAGATGCCATGTCAGGACCAATATCATTGCAGATCCTTCTTTAGATTTTATCAAGAATTTCTAAAAATAGAGCAAAAGCACCAATCCTGACGAGGCAGCAGTATTCAAATGAAGGACTTATAAATATATAATATAAATTCTGGCGAGAAAGAATTATGAGATAAGGAAATAAAATTCTGCAGTGTGTTTGGAATAAGTATGCATTTTTAACTGACACCAACAGTAGGTGTTTTATTCTTAGACAAAATCCATGATATCGAATATTGATTTTCAACATATGCAAACCTATTTTATACCACTTTTATAGACTGGAGAATTATAATCTTTTTGCTGACCATTTATTTCCTTGGGTCAGTAGATTTATGAATAAATAATGATATATATATATATATATATATATATATATATATATATATATATATATATATATATATGGATATGGTGGGTGACTTTTCGATTTGGATGTACGAGGGTCCAACAGTTCAGCCTAGAACAGGACCGATAGACGACCCATACGGATGATGCGATTATAGTGGTGAAAACTTATACTTTTAGTCTCATTCACTCTATCTATCTGTCCATCTATCTATCTATCTATCTATCTTTTTATCTATCTATCTATCTATCTCTCTCTATATATATACATATATATATATATATATATATATATATATATGTATATATATATATATGCCTATCTCAGTCTATTCTTCTATCTCATCATTCTATCTATCTATCTATCTATCTATCTATCTATCTATCTATCTCTCTCTCTCTCTCTCTCTCTCTCTCTATATATATATATATATATATATATACATATATATATATATATATATGCCAGTCTCAGTCTTTCTTCTATCTCATCTATCTATCTATCTATCTATCTATCTATCTATCTATCTATATATATATATATATATATATATATATATATATATATATATGTCTGGCTCAGTCTATTTGACTATCTCATTCACTTCATCTATCTATCTATCTATCTATCTATCTATCTATCTATCTATCTATCTATCTATCTATATATATATATATCTATGAAAATAAACCAAGCTTTTTAAATAACATCCATGTTATTTGTGTATTTCTTCTACCTACTTTATTCTCTCTGGTGTTAATAATCTGTCCAACTGTTTCTTTATTTCAACAACGTCTCCATGTCTATCTACAAACACCAGCAATTCTTTTTCTCTCTCTTGCTTTCTCTATTTCGATTTACTCTTTCTACTCGACTCAATTCTCTACCCGCGTTGACAAATAAGCATCATTTCTTTCTACCTTTTTCCTTCTCTCTCAAACGGTGAGATTTTTTCCGCTTTAACTGTTGTCGCTGTCAAGACTCACGTGTATAACAGCTGCAGAAAATGAAAATCCAAGCAAGTCATAAATTTTCATTAGACTGATGGAGTGGAATCTTTGAGAAAGAAAGGATTCACTTTCATTAAAAAATCATTTTTGTTTTTAATTAAAACCAAACCATTAAGAACAACAACAAAAAAAAGAACCTTGCGGAGTGATTTTTTGTAGTCATTTGTTGAAAATGAATACGATCGAAACCGGTTTTATTACTACGCATTCTGTGATAAGACGATCTTTAAAAAAATAGTACGTTGCTATCAATAATTTAAATTACAACTAGGTTTCAGAAAATTATGCATTTATTGTGAAATAAAGATTCTGGTTCGTGCATATATCATTAGTTTGTCTTGTAGTATCCCACTATATTGCACAGTTTTCAGTGGACGACTTTCCGCACTCAGTTATACCGTCTTTACTTACTTCTTGTTTTTCCTCTTTCTTCATAAGAATTGGATTGCTCTATCTTGGCATTAATAAGGATTCGACTGCTTTCCACAGTCATGTTTTTGTTATTTTATGGAAATGGATATTTAAAACAAAGTCTGGAATCCAATCCTTATTACAGTGTAACCCGGATATAAGAGAGTTGTCGGGACCGGAGAAGAAGTCTCTTATATCCATATATGTCTGTTCACAGTCAGTCTTTTTTGGACGACTTGGCTAGACGGTCGAACTCTCTGACTCTGGGCAGAGAGGAACCCGGACGAGGCTCCGCCGAAGGGCAGAGTCTCGTTCGGGGTGGTTGACCAACCCGATCCCGTTTATACGGGATCTACGGGCATTTTTTGGCCGAGCCTACGGGCTCGGGAATACCCCACAATAAACCCGGCCTTGTGCCACATCTATCCCTCGTGGGGGGGACAGTAAATACTGTCTCTTATATCAGGGTTTCTCTTGTATCCGGGTTTGGTCTATTATATATACATTAACACAGGCTCTAATTTGGGACCATAGAAAATCTCTCTTATATCCGGTTTTCTCTTATATCCGGGTTACGCTGTAATAAAATTGTACACTCAGTTATTAATTGAAAGAGCAGCACGTGAACAAAGTGACTCCGATGTACAAATATACGAAATCCAATATACTGTTCAATAAGGGCGTATCGGGCCGATGCTTCACGGTAAAATGTGTGTTATAAGATGACAGGCTTTGATAAACAAACGTAAAAAACTTGCAGGTGATGTTCCCCAATATCTAAATGGGACTCCCAAGTCCGTTTTGTCTGCCTCATCCTCAAATAACCTTCAAAACCTCTGCCCATCATGCGCCACCATTACTCCACTATAGGCCACTGACTCTCAATCTTTTCTTGTTTGTGACCCGTTTTTTATGCTGTCAAAGAAATTTCAGGTCCACATAAGCAAAAATAGAAATTCCATGAATAAGGAAATACAGTTTATTTTCAATCGTCCTGGGTAAGACGATAAACTACATCCGGCAGCAAGGCCTTTGATCAGGAGGTTTTGAGGAGCGTAGAACCACCTCTTAATTGCTGGTGTTCCTAGTTCCATCCTGGGAACACCATCAATTAAGAGGTGGTTGCCGGGGTGGTAACACCTGTTAGGGTCCCAGTTATGGGCAAATAGTTAACCCCCAAACTGGGGTCAAAACGCTAGGAAAGTGTAAAAATAGGTTTTAGTACTAGCAATATTTTTTGTAAAACTATTACCAGCAATACATTTTTGAAGAAAAAAATATTACCAGCAATAACAGTCTTGTCGGCATTAAATAACCCATTGAGATTGATATACCGTAAAACAAACCAAACAAATCAATTTACTTACAAAAACAAAATGTAGTAGAAAATATAAATCCTGACTAATGACTACACTGCTCCAGGTGTCTCCAGGCCCTTTAAAAAATTTTTCTCAGGCCCACTTTTAAGCCTAAGGATCTACGCTGAGAATCACTCTTTTGAAGGGAAATTTGACATAAAAGAGGAATATCAATTCATCTTCCAATTATGAGTATAATACTAAAGTATACTGTAATAGAAAATATAAATCCTGATTAATGACTATACAGCTCGTGATATCTATATATCAGCTTGTCAAATTGAACTTCCAGGTCTTGGTCCTGCTCAGACGTAAGTCGCTGCTATCTTCAATCTTCACTTCCAGACCCATTTAAAAAATTTCTAAGGGTCCATATTCCTAAGGGTCCATATTGAGAGTCACTGCTCTGGGGACATACTCAACTAGTTATGGTTATACGACTACTAAGCAAAAGAATGTGATATTTACTATAGCATATTTTAAATTATCAAAACAAACCAAGAATTAAAAAAATAATTACTTTGTAATTATTGCTTTATTATGAATAAGCAGTACAAAATTGTATACAATATATAATTCAAGTTAATACGTATTTTGTAAACCTGTATTTCTGAAGGATAGAAAGGGTCGCAGTATAAGGAAGGAAGTATTGCCGATTTTACATGTATATTAAAAGGACTTGGTGCACTTACTGATAGTTTAAATTCTTATTTTGAAGTAGCTTTTTGTCCTATCGGATTAGATAATATTTCCTCGAATAAACGCATTCTGGCTTGGCCTGTTGTCAATGTCTTGAAGTCACAATCACAGTCTATAAATACTCATTCAGGCTTTTCTCTGGCTGTTGTCGCCTAGTAGTGAGAAAATGGCGAGCGAAAATAGTATTTTTTTTAATTAAAGAACATTCCTTTAAAAATACCAAAACTAGTTTTGGAATCGACACAGAAATTTGTATAAATTGTGTGAATTTACCAGTATCCGATAGTCCCCTGACTCATAGTTTATTGGCTAGAGTCACTAAATAGCTTTTGAACAATTTTTCCAGAGACGTCAGCTATCTGCAGAATTCGGGTTAAATGTATTGAAATCCAAACGTTCATGCTACTTTTCTATAGTTAAGCTGTCAGTCAGTTATGTGCAATGCGTGATACACGATTAAGCGATCATGTATCTTTCGATACATGACTGACGTTTTTTATCCCCACAGTAGGTGGCCATTTCTTTCTGCGGTAGACCAGTTGCCATCCAAGGCTATAGAACCTGGTCTGTCCTGCTATTTACCCATAGCTGGTGGAGAAGAAGAATATTCATACCTTTCCCAAGGGTATTAGCATGTAAGTGAATGTAATGGATTTGACAGGAATTCGAACTCGGATCTCCGATTCCTCAATCCGCTATCCATTACTCCACCGTAATAAAAATTAATAAAGACATTCAGTTGTAATGCTTTATTCACCTTAACTTTGCGTACTCCGAAAGGAGTCTGGGTAGCATCTCTATATAGCGATTTTCAAGCGAAGCTTAGATGTGGCATAAGGCCGAAAGTATCCGGCACCTAGTGAGGATCGAACCCACTATTCAGTCGTAATTGTTCTAGTGAGACAAATTTGCTAACCACTACACCGCCTCGAGATGCCCTATAACATATCTATATATGGAGAGTTCTACTAGGGGAAGTAATTACGTCCGTTTCGACTACTTTATTACTACAGCATGTATATCGAAAAAAGAAAAGAAAATGAAATGTTGCAAATATTCTCTGTTCTTAGATGATTGTTCCTTTGTTTCAGCATTGCGTATATTCAAACTAGATTTATATAGGTTTTAGTTGATTGATTTGTATTTTTTACGGTTTATCAACCATTTGTGAGTTATTTAAATCCGAAGTATATTCTGGATTGTAGGAATCATTTTTTGTAACAGATAATGATTTTTCCAGTTAAAATAATATTATCTAATCAAAAACTGAGGGATGAATTCTACCTTCCCCAAGCATATTTGAGCGAAAGTGAATGCAATGAACTCGGCTGGAATTTGAACTCGGCGCCCCTATGAGATTTGTAGATTGTGATATTTTGCAGAATGTGCTATTTCCACAAACCGAAAGTTTACGTTTCTCTTTGCAGTGCCTGAAAGTTTTTTTTCTATATTCCTGTTCCTCTTTATCTGACCTTGTGTCAGACTAAAGTAAAAACAAATATCTAAGATTAAACTCTGCACATCTTATTTATTAAGCTCGGGTTAATATGCAGAACAAAGCCAAAAAGAAGAAGGGGTGTTGCGCTAAATTTTCAAACAGGTAGAGCTTACTTACGTAGGAAATCACCATTGGAAATCTTGGCGTGTGCCACGGGTTTGAACCCCGATCTTTGGCACCGTAAGAAATATTTACTGTATTTGACGGTATAAAAGACGCCCAGACATATGAGATAACCTCCTATTTCAGTAGGATATATTTAAGAAAAATATTTTTAGTGCATTCTGACATGTAATATTTGAAACAAGCTACCAGTTCCTTACAAAGCATTACAAAGCATTTTAATACTGCAGAAAACATTACTGTATACAAAAAGTAAGCTTGTAGCACACCTGAACATAAATACACCTATCCTTTCACCAGACATTCTTCGTAGAAAATGACGGTATTTTTCTTTGCGGCCTTGTTATGTTACCAAGGTTAGTGTTTTGCCATTACGTGTATTTCCTGCTGGTTACGTCCCTTCATCCTGTAATTTCTGGCAAGTTAATGATAGGAATCTGTTGAGTTATATTTATGTATGTAAAAGTAGCTGGTACCGATGAACGTCGCCAGTACTTTGTTACAATAATTCCTTTTTCGGTACCAATAGAATTATTATTATTATTATTGTTGTTGTTATTGATAGTAGTAGTAGTAATAATAATAATAATAATAATAATAATAATAATAA
>OZ038481.1:117669869-117704869 GCA_964036315.1 Acanthosepion esculentum
TCATACGCGCTGATTGATTAAACATACTTTCATTGCTCAAGTAAACTCTTCATAATTTTCCCTCAAGGTTTCTCGCAGGTATTACTGTTTTTTTCCCATCACTCATAATGAAATTAAGACTCGAGTACAGAAGCTTTAATAATTTAACGTTGAATTGACAAGAAGAAAATAATCCTCTCGGCTCCAATCATTCGAACGAAGAAGGAGAGATCTTATTTTTTATTCTTTGTCTCTCCGTCACGTTTATTCTTGATATCAACCAGTTCCCACTCATTGTAGATTACAAATTACTATTTATAAAACCATTAATTGTAGGCTGTGTAAGTAGATAGTCCATCATTTATTCTGGTGGTGGTGTGTGACCACACCTTAAATAAAAACCTGCGATCTGTTAATGAGTTACCTAATAAAAGTACTTTTCTTCAAACGCACACAATCTTTTGTCTTTGATCATTAAAAGAATTGATTACTCAACCCCTGATGATGACTTGTTGGGTGCAATGAGGATCTTTTTTCTTCTTTTTTTTTCGTCGAGGTAAAGAAAACTTGGTTTTGATTCTTCAAGTGGCCACAAATAGATTCCTAATAAGATCTGTAGGGTAACAAGTAGGACGACTAATGACCGTACAGGAATGTTTATTTCTTCCTCTGACTGATCACCAATTTTGGGAAGTGAAAAAAAAAAAGCAAACTCACAAATTAAACGCTGGGGACTTAATTGTCTGATCTCACATTCAAGAGTGTGTATGTAAAAGAGAGAAAGATAGAGAGAAAGTCAGAAAGAGAAAGAGCTCGGTTTAACCTTGTGTGGTGAAAGTAATAAACTACGTTAATAACACACCGGGGTTCTTTATTTTCTTGAAGAAACAGAAAACACCCTACGCGGTAATTTTCTAATTGTACCCATCATTTTGATTTTGGACAGCCGAAAAGCGAAATAAAAAAAAGCAATAATCAACGTTGGATTCTCTACTAATTCTATGAATTGCAGACATTCTTAACCGATTTGCATATCGAACTATCTCTTTGCTAGTGACCATTATGAAGCACATAAAACTCTGCCTCAAACTAACCATCATTCGTTCCTTAAGCAATTAACCAACGTGTTTTACTAAATTAAACTCTGTCTCAACTTAAATTTACAAGTGAAGATCGGCCAGTTAAGACTGAACTCACTATATTAGCAAATTCGTTCGTAACACGATTTTGCTAACCTTAATGTTGCAGAAGGCAATCCTCAGTTTATCGTCACTTACTTGGTACATACAGGGGAAATTTAAAAAAAATATTAAGCCCAAACTCCAAAGGGGCCTTTTCCACATTCAGCACATTTTCTTCAGGAGGGGCTGGCTTTATTGCCTGGTGCCTGTGGAGTCCCTAATAGGGGAAGTGCCGAGGGTCATGTGAAATTTTTCCACAGTATTGCCGTTAAACCCACTTTAAAACTTGACCTTGTATCACACTCAGTAGTGAAGTGGGCGCACTGAAAAAAACCTCACCAAGTGCTGTAGAGCACTCGACTATACACGCAAGGCTCTAAATAAGGATTGAACTCATTTTATCAGTGACTTAGTTTACAAGCGAGCTTCCGAGTCGTCGTTTTTTTTTATCTTTCGATTTTTAAGGGGCGCTAAAATTCACACTTTCTGGTTCAGTAGGAAAAAAAAAGACAAGTGACATAAAAGTGATTAAAACGATTGAGATTTAACTGATATGAAATACCTCCCCAACACAGAAAGCAGGTTCTATGAGAAGTGGGTCTAGTCGGTACGTTAACTAAGAAGAAACTAACCATGCAATACTCCTCGTGAACAAGGACTTTCTGCTATTCCTAGCCCGAAATTCACATACTGAAACATTACTATACTCATCACACTGTAGCGAGCCGTGTGCCTGCACGCACTGTGCATGAACACGTGTAGGTCCTGAAACAGGGCCCGCTACAAATATGGCGGGCTCAAGATGAGTGCACCCAGAAGAAATGTAAAAGAAAATGTGAAGCTAACAACAAAGAACGCTATATATATATATATATATATATATATATATATATATATATATATATATATATATATACAGATTATTTGTATCGCAAATACAAATAAAGTTATAAATTTTTTAAAGTGCACACGAACTTTATGGACACCATATATATATATATATATATATATACCTACAGCTTCGCATAGAAGCATAGATGAGTAAATTAGTGTAATTTATGGGAATAACGTAAATCAGAATTTTCGCGCCATCAAGTGCCTGTTTGTAATATTATTTTGTTTCGCAAGGACTTTATGTATATTATATGTGATCATAGAGATAAAGAATTTATGAAACTTTACACGTAGATTTACTGGATATCAAATCCTCAATTTTGAGAAAGAACTTTACCTGTCACAGGTCCCTAAGGGAGTCTTGTACCAACCTGAAAAAATTCTCTTAAAGGACTTGATGGAAAGCGGAATGGGAATAATTTATTCAATCTAATAATAAAGAGTTTAGTTAAAAATTCCGAGGAGGTTACCAAATACGACGACAGATTCCTGAAAAAGTTTGGGGCCAAAGAACGGTCGAAACGTTGTTTGTATAACGATCAAGATGAGCATGCTAGTCCGATTAATAATATAAATATAAGACCATACTATTGTGACACTCATGAGAATCAAATTTACTACACTAATGAACAGTAAGGTGAGCTTGTTAAATACGGTAAGCCCGCTGAAAAGCATTGTTTGGTGTAAGGCCATAAGTTTGGAGCATCAAGTAAGAATAGAAATCCCCATGCAAGCGAATTATCTGAATATAGACCAGAGTAAAATAAAGTTTATATTATATCTTCTTTCTTTTTGTTGCATGTCCTTTTAGGACGTAGGCGATCACGACTCTCCACCTTCCTCTATTCCTATTAACAAGTTCCTTCCCTCTGCTATCTCCCCCAGACTACGTTCTGTCATCCACCTGCTCAAGCCCGCTAGGAATGTCACGCGCTGCTTTTCCTTGTCTCTCTTTCCCTATATTCGACCTGCGAGTATCAGATTCTCCAGGCCCTTCTTCCTCATTATGTGTCCCAGAAACTTCAGCTGCCTCTTCCTGATGTTGAGCATGAATCTCCTGCTTGTTTGCATCCTATCCAAAGCCTCATCGTTGCTCACACGCTCGGTCCACGAAATCCTCAGCATCATTCTGTAGAGAACCAAAGACCCGTCGCCTCGAGTCTCTTCTTCATCCTTGAGGAAATCGTCCAGCATTCGCTGCCGTAAAGAAAGACAGATGTCACGTAACAGCTCAGTATCGTTTTCTTTGTTACCAAAGAAATCCTCCTGTCTCGCAATACTCTGCCCAGCTTTTGGAATGTGTCCTTGGCCATCCCAATACGTCTACGGATCTCGGTGTCGCACTTACTGTCTTCTGTCAAAACGATTCCCAGATATTTAATTTCTAGTGTTCTCAATCTGCAAATTGCATTTTGGGCACATTCTCTTACTAATCCTAAACAGTAACCCCAATATGCCAAGTATATTACAGATAAAAGAGTTATGAGAGAGGAGAAAAAATAACCAATTTAGTATAGGAGATAAGGGAATTCTGCCCTAAATAGAGATTCGGGCAACACCACAAGTTGATACAAAACCAAACCATTGACCTAAAAATTCGAGTCGTGTCCTTTAATAGCCTCGCCAGGTCTAAACTTTCAGATGAATGTAATTGATAGTACCAAAATGGTTAAGAAATATCAAAGCTGTACACAGCCACTTTCTCAGATCAATGACTAAAAATAGTTTCGAGAAAATGAATCCTTTCGGTCTTAGAGAAGACCATACTACTTCGAACCACGTGGACTGGCGTAACAGAATCACAGATAAAGAATTGTACTGAATAATAGAAACCACATAACTTGAGAACTTTCAACAGCAGTAACAACTAAAATGGATAGCACATGAAACACGAATAGAAAATAATGACAGACTAAATATGTTGACGTTGAAAGAAACGATAACAATATTAGAATGAGCGATACTAGTTGACTTAAGAAACCTAATTTCATGAAATGTTTTAGTAGAAAGATATTATAGATTTTAACCGACAGTGGCATTGGCTCTTCAATCAATGGATGACGAATGTTTCCTTATACAGAAATGGTTAACATTGACCATTACCATTTACTAATTTTACATTTATTGGGAAAGGCAAAATAAAAATGAGATTATTGGGTCAATTTTGTTTTGTTTTTGTTTTTCAGATTTGTTTACAAGTCACGAATTGGTTTTAGATTTAAAAGTTCAGAGCTAGATTCCGTCACGCTAAAGCATATATATATATATATATATATATATATATATATATATATATATATATATATATGTGTGTGTGTGTGTGTGTGTGTGTGTGTGTGTGTGTGTGTGTGTGTGTGTGTACACGTCAATCCTGCCCTGATTTAAAGGAATGTTTAACCATACTGATTAAAAGTGCAGCACAAGGATAATGTGCGTGCAAATCATGTAGGGGTGAATGTATGTAATCTTGTTTTACAGAAATTCAGTCGTCATATTTTATAATTACTAAACATAGCTTATTCTGGCACAAGGCCATCGTCATTTAGGTTTGCTTTGTTTGTTTAACGGAATATCAACTCCTTATGCGTCATTTTATACTGAAATTTTATTTTTTATGTTCTTTGGTAATTTTTTTTCCCCAAAAAATGTATTGCTGGTAATTTTTATATTTTTTTCCAATAAGTTATTGCTGGTAATAGTTTAATTTCTTTTTTTTTAATGAAAATGTATTGCTGGCAATATTTTCTAATGTCTTTTTATATTTCCATGTTGAACCCAGCTTGAGAGTTCACTATTTGTCCCCCGCTGGGACCTTAACAGGTGGTGCTATCACTCTGGGTATGGGTGGACCGAGGTACAGTCGCAATTAATAAGTTGTTCTCGATCAAAGACCTTGCTGCCGGATGCAGTTTATCGTCATACCCAGGATGACATTGTGGTTTATATTGGAATTTTTAGATGAGGAATTATCATTATTATATGCTTTATTATTCGGACCACCATGTTTATTCTGATTCTTATACTCACAATATTTCAACTGTTAGACCCTCCGGCTTTTTTCACGTTGGCAAGTGGATTATTGTACTAATTAAATTTACGTGGCATCCGTGAGTTCAAACAGAGAGTTTAAAATTATCTGATAAAAGAAAATAACAACATATTTTCCTTTAATTATTACTATAACCGTTATATTTGATAAAACTGAGACATGGAGATTGAGCATAGTATAGCCCGCGTTAGGTACAGTTTCGCCCAGCAACGTAGGATATTTCTTCTTCTTAGCGTCGTGTCCCTTCAGGATGTTGGCGGTCAGAGCTCTCCATAGTCCTTGTAGGCGACGGATTAGTTTCAACTATGCAACTCTTTTCTAACAGAAGAGACGTCGCAAGACTTTCGATGCTTTATCGATATTTCTATGGTGAGTGTTCAGATGAAACACACTCCTTAGTTCCACTAATACTAACCTTCACGGCTAAGACACGCCATTCCACGCATATTGTAGCGAGCTACACTCACTCCCTTCATAGCTGCCGGTTGCGTAAGTTTCACTCAAGCAACTTCTTCTCACGGACCGCTGCCTTGTGGAACCGACTCCCAAAAGACTACTTGATCGATCACTACAATCTTAACCGGTTCAATTCTAGGATAAATCGTTATCTTCTACGCATATCCACATATCAGCTCTAATTTTTACTCTGATGTAATGGAATAACAAGTCACCCCCATGAAAGATTACACTATAGGTAGTAAGTACCTATAAAGTCAACCGTCTACGAGAGACTCAGAGGAGGAGTGAGAAAGATGACGCAAGCACGTCCGATCTTCCAGTTAGTGGCACTCACTATTAGATTGACCTGTGTATATAACTGTACCGTATTTCACATTGTACTGGTTGTGTATAATAAACCTTTCTTCTAGTATCCACCTGGTGTTATGTGTTTATTGCCTTAGCACGGAATATAACAGTAACCCTTACCTCGAGTAATCCCAGTGCCTCGTACATGGCGAACTATTGTAGTTTTGTATCTGTCTATATTTCTGAGATGAGGTATTATGTACACTATTTACATTGTTCGGACTATCATTCTCATATTTTGTTGCCATATTTATCACAACGTTTCGGCCGTTGTACGCTCCGGCCTCAAGGACACATGGCCCAGTGGATAAAGGCGTTAATCAGATCCAGTGGCAGGACCCAAAGAGTGTGAGTTCAATACCTGGTTAAGGCAGTGGAGAACTTGCAGAGGTGAATTAACAGGAGATAACTGATAACTGACATCCATTAGACATGGCACGTGGAACTAGAACAAGTCTACCTCAGCGAGCGAAATAAAGGGTTCAGTTCTACATTCCAACCCCCTGAAGAAGGCCGGAGCGTACAACTGCCGAAACGTTGTGATAAATATGGCAACAAAGATGAGGGTGATAGTCCGAACAATGTAAATCTTGTAGTTTTGTCATCTCTCTCACACCCTGCCCCACCAACCATTCAGTCAGGGTCACCAGAGAGAGTACGTTGCTTTCCTCTGTCTCTCTTACCTCCGTTCTCTCTTGTGGGTATCAAATTTTCCTAGCCCTCCTTCTTTATTATGTGTCCCAGAAACCCCAACTGTCTCTTCCTGATGTTAAGTATAAGTGTCTTTTTGTTCCCATTCTCCCTAGAACTTCGTCGTTGATAACATGTTCAGTCCATGGTCATCTCAGTATCCTTCTGTAGAACCACATTTCTGTTGCTTCAAGTCTCTTCTTCATCAGTGTGGAAATTGTCTAGAATTCGCAACCATATAAGAGCACTGATACTACATAAGAGTTCAGTACTCTTTTCTTCGTTTCTGACGATATTTTTCTGTTTCTTAATAATTTGCTTAGGTTCTAAAAGGCATCTATTGTTATCCCAATACTCCTTCGAATTTCTGTGTCGCAGTATCCGTCCTTTCTTAATATGCTTTTCAGATATCTAATCTGTTTGTTTTCATTATCTCCAGTCTGTAATTTGCATGTTGGGTTATTTCTTTCGCTCACGATAGATAAGATACTACAAAACCAGAATATTGAACTGAAAACTTGAGCCATGTTCTTAAATAACCACGTCAGATGTACATTCTTATATGGATGTCGTGCATGTCATCCAACTCATTCACAAATGTCCAAACAATTAACTATAAACAACATCATTCGTAATAATGTATTTCCCATGCATCTATTTTTATGCATTTCACATCAAGCAAGGCGGGAGTACCACTAGAATGGAAATGGTTACAGGCAGTGGGAACTAGAGTAAAGAGGCGTGAAAAAGGAAAGGATGAAGAGAGGGCCGGGAAATAGATCAAGGCATCTCGAAAAGTCGATTCGCGTTGCATTTGAATAGTTGGAGATTATAGCTATCATGGAAGCAACTAAGAGGAAGGGAGTTTCACAGACGGGAAGTGCAAGGCATGAAACTATTGGAATAGAAGAGACGGCTACATTTAACCGTTTCAACAGTGAAAGGTTGGGACTGAGATGCCGACCTAGTAGCACGTTTAAATTCATGCCGTTTGGGAACCAGCAAAAGTAGCTTGTCGGAGCAGTTACCGTGAAAGAATTTGTAGAAAAAACAGAGGGACCCGACGGGACGTCTGTGAGAGGGCGACTGCAAACGAGATGCCAGATCAGGGCCAATACTTTGCATTCCATGACCTGCTCTCTGACAAGCAACATCGTTTCCGCTTTGCCCGATCTACCACTGATTTGCTCACGGCTATAAATGAATTTGCTTACCAAGCACTTCACAATAACGGAGAAGCCCGTGAAAAAAAAAATTAATCATATATTATACAAAACACAATACAACCAATTTAATTATTCGCAGTAACTCCTCCCCACTAACTGATGTATTACGTAAAACCAACATTATATATCAATTCAAATGTCCCTTGGGAGAATGTATCTCCGACAGAAAAAACAAATATATTTGTTGGATATACGACAACTACATTATCAAGACGTCTTACTCTACTCATGTCTTACACCAACATTCCTGTCCACATTCAGAGTATTGAAAAATACTGGTTGATAACACAATTATCCTACACCAAGAAAATAAGGAATTAAAACTACAGATCCTCGAAGCAATCTACATTAAAAGTGAAGCCGAAACTGAATAGAATCAGCTACGAATACTGTAATAATTTTCTAAAATGCCTATAAAAATAACAGTTGTCGTGCTTTAATAAAAGAAAAATTCCATAGTGGATACTTTTTTCACGTTCTAATGAACGCTAAAGCAAAACTGTCAGTCGTTGCATTTAAATGCAAAAAGAAAAATCAGTAATGGATAGCTACACACAGTTTTTACCTTACTACTTGCACCTCTGATGATGATCTCAGAAAGAGATGGAAAATACTTGAGAAATAAAAATGATTTTCACTGTTACTGTGCATTTCTTGCATCATTTGATTGTTACGCACGGAAAAATATCCGTGAATATGAACGGATTATACTAAAAATAAGCATAATGTTTGTAATTTATTTAATCAGACATGCCTAAAAGAGAATTTGCTGCGTAAATACACAAACCTTTTATTCAGATTAATGATTAAAAATGGTTTTAGGGAATCACAAAGAGTTTTACAAAATAACAAAACCACATCATATTAGCTTTTCACAATAGCAAAAGCAAAAAGGTTTGGAAGGAAAATCCCATCAATACGTGAAAAAGCGATAATAGTTTGTGGGCTTCAAAAGTCTAATTTGCTGCCTAAATACACAAACCTTTTTTTTCAGATTAATGATTAAAAAGTGTTTCTACGGAATAAATCTGTTAAGTTATAAAGAAAACGCGCTTTCATCAGACCCTATAGAATGGCGCTACAAAGTCACAAAGTGTTTTACAAAATAACAAAACCACATCACTTTTAACATCAGCAACAACAAAAATGGATTGCACATAGAGAGGAAAATACTGAGATTATCAAGATGTTAGCTTTTCACACTAGAAAAAACAAAAAGTTTTGGAAGAAAAATCCCATCAATACGAGCGATAATAGCTTGTGGACTTCAAAAGTCTAATTTCCTATAAAACTCTTTAAGAAAACAAAATGGCAAACGCAAACCCAGAGAAACGTGTCCGCAATCAGAGTATCAAAAAGATGTTTTCTCCAATGAGCCCACTTTTCTAATTACCTTCAAACTGTTTACTGTTTTAAAAAGCGATGATTAGAATTATAATAAAGCCTAATCATATGAAAGTGAATTTATAGTTTCTTTTTCTTAAAAATTGTCAACAAAAATAATAAGCACTATTTAATTATTTGTTTGCTTATTTACACAATTTATTAATTATATTAATTTTATTATTTATTGAAATGGTCCAAAAAACATCGGCTAATTGCCAATTGATTCAAACATTATAAAATGGTAAATAAGGATTTCTCATAGTTGGTTCATATATTTTAATAATTTAGTAAATGTTTGCAAATTTATGAATAAAAATTCTTTTGTTTCTTTATAAATTAGTAAATCATAAATAATGAAATGTATTAGTTTTTAGAAGTTGTAAATATACAATTATTCTTGTAAATGAGTAAAAAGTGTTTAATATTTTTGTTGTAAATACTCAAGAACAAAAAAAAATTTTATAAATTCAATTTCATCATAAGTTTAGGTTTTATTCTAATTTTTATTATCACTTTTTAAAACAATAAATGTTGCTGAGGAGGGGAGGTAGTTACAAAATAGCGGTGTCATGGGAAAAACCATCCTTTTGACACTTTGTCATATTGTGGACACGAAGGTCCATGTTTGCCAAAGAAATTATAAATTTCAACCGACAGTAACACGCACTGATCAATGAATGCCGAATTTTTACTGTATGGGAAAGATTATTTTCACAATTATCATTACCATTCGTAACTCTGTAAGTGCGTTTGCATGCTGTTTTTTTCTTACAACAAAGCCGCTTATAACTATGTCAGTCGGAAGGTCGGGGATTTCAAGTATTAATTATGGCAAAAATGCGTCATAAGTTGAGCGCTTCTTTAACTATTCAATAAATGATCAAAGGTAAAAACCATGTTGTTGAGCCTTGTTATCTAAACGTTCTTAAGTTTTAGCATTTTACGTCTTTTTTTCCGTCTGTGTCCTCTTATCACGTGACAATTCCTCAAGAACGATAACTCCCTCCCCACTCATAATTACTGAGTCACAAAATTAAAAGGAAGAGAATGCACAAAAGAACTTTATAGCTGTTATTAACAGCGAATAAATAAATTAGTCGATCACTCGGACATGTATTGTTGACACAAGTCATTTTACACGTGGAGTAAAATGTATCGTTCATTCATGTACCCCCCGATAATTCACAAGTAGATATGCTTTCTGTGTATGCTCGTATTTATTAAGCTCAAACAAAGGTATAAAACTCGTTGTCAATCTTTCCAGAGTTGAGGCGACAGGTTTAGTTTTATGGCTTTTTACTTAGGTTTAAACATGACTATTAGCATCACTGGAAAAGCTGCAACTTACTCAGTTGCGTGTATCACGATGACGGAACAGACTTTGCACTTAATTTCACACTAGACGAAAAAATCCCGTTGCTGGTTTGAATTTAGATGACCCTTTAAACGGATGTGGAAATGCGCGATTCACTCGTGGCGGTGATGCTGAGAGGTTTTTAATGTAGTGTGTCCCCAGGACCCACAAGTGATGATTTGTATCGACCCCTGGGAAATTCAATGGGCCCGAACTAAAGTTTTTAATAAATTGTTGCGTTAATCTGTAAGGCTAGAGGTTTTTTTTGTTTGTTTTTTTTTACTATCGTCCCAAAATATAATTTTAATCATTTAAATTTGACAGAATAACCTCGTTTTTTTTTTGTTTTTTTTTCAAAAATAGTATATACACATAGAAGAAAGAAGTAAAGAAAGAAATGCATAAGCTAGTAAAAAGAATTTGAAGGAATAACATCAAATGATTAATGCAGTGTTTATTATTTAAAATTACAAAAATATTGGCCTCCTTACAATCCATACAGGAAACTTTCTTTTGTCTGAAGACATTTTTTGAACCCTGTTAAATGTTATTATGAACGGTGGACTGAATTTTAAATACAACTGTGTCCGCTTCTTAGTTAAAACATTTTGTAATTAAGTATGTTAACAAGAAATTAGTATGTTAACAAGAAAAATACAGAATCGTTTAAAAAATACAATTTCTATGTACTAATTGCCATCAAAATTTAGTTCATTTGACAAATGACTCACGTTCAGTTACAGAAAGCATATATTACCGTACTTCCCCATATAAAATACGCCTTAATACGCACCCCTAAAATTGTGCTGAAAGTGTGGGAAAATGCTTCTACTCATGCATAATACGCACCTCTTGTTTGGTAATCCAACCTTATAAATTGTATGTCTCCAATTTCATTACGGCCAGCGTTTCCGATTCTTATTAAAAAAATGGTTTTAAACATAGATTAATATTATTCAAATTTAGTTTTATGATAATTCTGATTTTATTTTACATTGTAAATATTGATAGGTACGTATGTTTGTATTTGACATCCTTATGGGGTCGCAATTGCTATGTTAGAGTCAAATTGTCGTATGTTTGTGGTGATGCAATATTGTAAAGATTTTTTTGTAGCTGTGCATAATATACACCCCTAATTTTGCATATCAATTTTTAGAAAAAAAAATCATATTATACATCGGGAATTACGGCAGTTACATTTTAAATTAAATTTATGTCGTTTTTTACTTAGCATCGACCAACAACAAATTTACTTTCTGCTATGTCAGATCTGTTATGGGTTGTTTTTGCGCAATGTATCGCTTTTCATAGGAAACTTTAGTAGTGTCCCTGGGACATATAGAGGGGAAAGTTACTGCGTCGTTTAAGATTTGTATGGGAGGCAGGGAGCGCAACTATTGTCATAGGTGACCAACTAAGTGGACACTTGTCGCCTTGACAGTGCCTGATATGTGTGCACGTTAGGGCACCTCGAGGCGGTGTAGTGGTTAGCAAGGTAGTCACGCTAGAACAGTTACCACTGAGTAGTGAGTTCGATTCTCACTGGGTGCACCATACTTTCGACCTTGTGCCACATCTAAGTTACGCTTGGAAAATAACTATGTGTGCACGTTAGAAAATTGTTTCACAGATGGATATATTAACAACCGCTCCAAAAAGGATTTAAGCAATCTGTCATAAATCGTAGAATGAAAATATAAAGTACACGTATCGGACGTGGGCTTCCCATAATCCGTAAACTACTGACTGACTGGCCAAGAGTAACTGAAGAAATAAAACATAAAGTTTAATATGAAAGATTGAAACATCGTGTTGGTCATCAATCTGCAAGTGTTATCATTAACTGACAGAACGACTTCATTACACACGAAACGTCTAAAAAATCAAGATAGAAAGACATACGGAAGTTTATTCTTCTTCTTCTTCTATGAGTCGTGTCACTTTATAACGTGGCGACTAAGTCTCCCCACAACGTTCTCTATCGTGTAGCATTGTTTATATTTTTATTATCTCCATCACAATCTTTCTAGGTTGGTTACTGGCTGATTAGCTTCGTCCCTTTTATCTTTAATGTCCTGTGACATATTGAAATGACCGTTTCTGTTTATAAGTATATGCCTTTGTTATTTCCACTTTCAGTAAGACTTCTTATATATATATATATATATATATATATATATATTTATATATATATATATATATATATATATATATATATATATATATATATATATATATATATATAATAAAAAGGAGTGTTTAAGCCTTTTATTTATATCCTTACTCTGTTCTGGACATTGACTTCTACCTGGATTCTATCCTCTTGTAATTATTTTTTATACATATATATATGTATGTGTATGTATGTATGTATATATATTTATATATTTTAGATATATGTTTGCATATGTATGTGTATATTTACCACTAATATTATATTATAAATTAACTGATTTAAAAGTATGGTTTCATCGCTACACAGGAATTACCATGTTTCAAAAACAGAAACTAAAAACTTCAAATTCAATTATATAATTGAATTAAAAGCATTAGTTATGTTTCATCTTCAAGCGAATTTTGGAATAACTTATTTTGAAATTTACAGAGATTTAATGGCATATACATTCATAATTTTTGTTTCCAAGGATACAGCGAAATCCAATCATTTAGACAGGGGCGTAGCGTATTCTTTTTTATTAACTATTATTGTATCAATTATGAGTTACATTCGAAAAGAGGTTAAGTCTAGGTAGGGTGTGGTGTCTTTTTTCAACGAATTTTGACATCCGTTCAACGCATATCGTCATTTTTTGTTTGTTTTTTGCATTTTATTCGTTAAATTCGTACTTGTATACATACAGATTCTTTCTAAAGGAGGTGTTTGGATTAGAATACTTTGTATTGAACTACAATTTTTAAAATTGTGGAGCGATGAAACCATGTTTTTAAATCAGTTATTTATGTAAATTTACATTGAGCACTGTTTTATAAAAATAAAAATATCAATAAGAACACCGATATATATCGTACCGTTCTTTCTTATTTTACTATAATGTGGGTATATATATATATATATATATATATATATATATATATATATATATATATTAAAAATTATGAAATATGCATGTTATAACATCACTAGAAAAACTCCAACTTTCTTTCAACACTACTGGGGTCTTATAAAGTGATGGTGTTAATTGGAAAATGAAGGGTTTTAAGAGTTCAAAAACCAACCAAACCTCCTCCGTAGGGACAATATTTCCCTTACTGAGTGGGTTTGCTTGGTTTTTGAACTCTTAAATCCCTTTATTTTGCAATCAATACAATCACATGGTATGACACCATTAGTGTTGAAACAAAATAGCAGTTTTTGGAGAGATGTTATAACATGCATATGTTATAATATTGAATAAATATTATTTGCTCTTTCGGTATTGAGCACTCTTGCACTCTTTTAAGAATCGTGTTTTTATTTATCGGAATTTTTTTTCCGTCTGTGCAAACCTTATACTTTATATATGTAGCAGGCGGGGAGGGGTATTTCCACTGCAAGGATTGTCTGTGGCTCAAAGTGAACCTAACAGTCTTCCTGGTGTATGAAAGGTTCAAGGAAAGCAGCTGGATCTGAATCAAACAATGTCAGATTTTCCCTGAAGTGATCACACTGGGCACTTTCATAAGACGTGACACCCACCAAGCAGAATCCTTCGCCATGCCAAGTTCATTGTGCTGAATATTCTCAAATTTTCACGGGATATGCTAATAGCATTGGCTATTTGGTTTATAGCCAGTCACCTATCATCCATCACCATGTGAATACGATCAATGTTTTCATCTGTAATGGCAGTCGGAGGACATTGGATCATTTTCAAAACTCTCCCTTTTCATCCTGAATTCAGCCGCTGACTTTTGCACTGCTGATAAAGCTCTAGTGTTATCCACTAATGTAGGAACCAGATCAGCATGTATATGCTTGGGGATAAACCCGTTTTCTACAGGCACTTGGTAACACCACGATGCCAAATCTTGTCCATTTTTCAAGAGAAGTCACTACTAGTTACTTTTGAAGTCTTCTTTGAACAGTTAGTTTATCTAGAATGAAACAATGCAGTTATTAATAAGAACAATTGAAATTAATACATGGATGATTTCACAGCTCTAGAATCACTTCTTCTTAGTAAACCTATGATGCTTTCAGCCCACTCTTGTACATAAACTATCGGTAAATAAAATTGCAACAATCAAAAACATGGTCCCAATTTTGAACTGAGCGCAGTATTTGCATGTTAGATGTAATAGATATTCTAAACATTTTTTTAAAAAGGTTTCGGTCATTTTCTGTAAGACTGATATCAGCGCATATTCTGTTGCAGTTTTAGAAGGTGCGATAAGGTTCGATTTGAGGAAAAGATTCCATTACAAGCATGTATCATGCCACGAAGAAATACATGGGGTTACTTCGATCAGTTAGACTTATTTGCATATTGGTAAGATTGTGGAACTTGTGAAAGGTTGGGTGATCGTTTCGGTGAATTGCTGAGCATGTTGGATGCGACATTTTGATATTTCTTCGATGCTGGTAATAGTTGTCAAATGAACATCCCTACCAGGTTCTAGACGTCCACGTAGTTAAGACGCTGGTTAAAAACAACCGTGGCAGGCCACCTGGCATCTAGGACAGAGATCAAAGACACCAGGCATATCAACACAGACTACTGGGGATCTCTTTCTTAAGGTTATTGTAGACAAGGGTAACTATAGCCAAACTCTCCCTTATACGTCATTACCATCATGTTTTCAGTGAGAGGATAACCTTTGGAATCCAATGGTGCGCTGCAATTTTCAACGAGTAGGTTCTAACTTCATGCAAATATTAGTTGTTCACATGTGCGAAGCAGTACTAAGTAACAGCCTCTTCCAGAGCATTCGCGCACGACAAACAGGCCTAACATTTGGGATCTTGGTGTAGGGGGCTATACGTTACAATTTTTCTTCATCATTGATTTTTGTAGAGAGAAATTTGAACTCTATCATGTTCGCCATAAAAAAAATTGATGAAGCCATTCTGTCACCATTTATGCAACAAGTAAGCGATGTGCTGTTGCAGCAAGGGTAATACCCGCCCACATGGTGCCCGAACTATTCAACATTGCTTGAAAGATATTCAAATACTTTTCTAGCCAGCACGATAGCCAGAACGTTGGACATATATAGAAAATGAAGTGATGATAACTAACTCATTTAGTTAACCAACCTACGATTTTTCCGCATTGCGTCAATAAGTAGAAAAATAGTGGAATAGTGGAATAATATATCACAGGAAGGTATTTACTTATATGATGTGCGATATACCAATTAGGATATTAAGTGTATTAACTGAGGCCTGAGTAATGTAGATCGACCGTTTATTTTGGAGCCTATGTGCCTATGACTCTGTATATATGCTCACTTACTGTAATCCAAATATATTACCTTTACGTTTATCGTGTCTAAATTGAAACACATATTTAGGATGTTACAGTTTTCGTTTCCGTCAGCATAGATACACACACACACACACACACACACACACACACACATATATATATATATATATATATATATATATATATATATATATATACATATATATATATATATATATATATATATATATATATATATATATATATATATATATATATATATATATATGTCAGTGCAGCTTCTACTTCAGTTTTTTAGAAATTCAGCTCCGTCAAGAGTTCTATGTATTGCTGGTTGTACTCTTTCGTCCTGGAAGAATTCTACAATATACTCGCTCCAGCGTTGAAGATTTTTTCCTTCTCTAATTTGAGCGTTCCATCCTTTGATTTTAGGCAGCCTGTTGACGAGCATGTCTTCTGTCCTGTTTGTTGCCTTATTTGTTTATGTATATCTCCTTTGTTGGTGATAATCAATCTCTTTATTCCTGCACATTTTTCGTTTAGCCACTCTTCTTTATCTGCCTGTATTTCGTCCTTATTTCGTTGTGTAATTTTCTGTATTCCGTTCCGTATTTTGACAGAGTTTCCTGTCTCCTGTGCATCATGTCGAGAATCTCATCAGTCACCCATTCGTTTTTTCTTCTTCGTCCATTCTTCTTTGGGATGACAACGTTTGCTGGTGTCACTAAAGTGTCTCTTAGTGCGTCCCATTTCGAGTTTCCATTGTGTCTCTCGTATCTTTACATTGTCTATATATTTTCTTTCAGGTACGGTTCACTCAGGAACTTGTTGCATTGTAATTTGTGTGCTGCGTTAGGCTTCTTCAATTTCTGCAGTTTCACACGTAGTTTTCATAAATACAAGGCAATGGTCGCTTCCGCAGTCGGCACTTGGGTAGTTTTTGCAGTGAACCGTTGCATTCCTGAATCTTTTAAATACACATCTTATACAAGTGACGTACTTGTATGAGGGATTTTTATAAACTTAGTTCATTCTCTCACAGAAAACTTCACATAGCCTCATGAGGAAGATATAATTTTTTAAAGCATATTTTAAAATTCCTTTCCTCCACTGCTGAAAGATATAGCATTTTATGTGTGTGGTTTATTTTGTATGATGAATGCTTCGGCTGTTATGAGTCTTTCGTCATAATGCATTACTATTATCTACTACAAGTTAATAGTCGCACATTGTTTTTTATGTGTTGATCGACATATATATATATATATATATATATATATATATATATATATATATATATATATAGATAGATAGATAGATAGATAGATAGATAGATATTGATAATATTAGTGGTCAATATACATACATATATATATATATATATATATATATATATATATATATATATATATATATATATATATATATGAATTTCCAAGAGGATAGAATCCAGGTAGAACTCAATGTCCAGCTTTTTGATTTTGTAGGTCTGATGAATTGGATCGTTATTACGATTCTAATGTAATAATTTATAACCATGGAATATTAGTGTTTGAGTCTGATATATATATATATATATATATATATATATATATATAATTTTATCATATAGAAAAAAACATTTTACTCACTACAAAGATGCAACTTGGTTTCAGTGCATTTCAACTGTACTTCGAACAGCTTTCAAAAACGCTTGGATACGGTCATCACAGAAATCAAACAGTTAAAACAAATATTTGGAAAGTCGGATAAGACTACAAACTTCTACAAACTCGATCCAAAGGATTATAACACCTTGATTAAAAAGCAGTTAACGAAAGATTACAAGAAGGTTAATACAGATAATTCTAATTATGTAAACATAATTAATTCATCGGACAAGAAGATTACCGATAAGCTGAAAATAAGTGATAGGGTGACCAAAACTTCGACTAGGGAAGCCTACATTCTACTCAAAGACCATAAACCTGATTTCCTAAACAAACTACCTACAAGGATTATCAACCCGACCAAGTCTGAAATCGGGAGAATTAGTAAAACGATCCAGGAACGTGTAAACAAACAGATAAAGAGTCAGCTCAGCCTAATCCAATGGATCGGCACAGCAGAAGTGATTGATTGCTTTAAAAACCTCAATAACAAAAACAGCAGTACCTCCATACAATTTGACATCGTGGACTTCTATCCATCGATATCTAAAGACCTTTTTGAAACAGCCTTGGAGTTTGCCAAGTTTTACTCCGATATTTCTAACGATGAAATCGACATCATCCTAAATTGCAGGAAATCAATTATGATACACAACAACGAACAATGGATAAAAAATCTGGTGAAAACTTTGATGTATCGATGGGATCGCTCGATTCTGCTGAATCATCGGACTTGGTCGGACTGTTTATTCTATACAATCTCACAGTTCACAATGAAATTAGTCTAAATGATATAGGGATTTATAGAGACGATGGTTTGATGGTAGTGATTAATTCTAACGCAAGCAAAGTTGACAAGTTGAGGAAATGGATTCATAGAGTGTTTAAATCTTTACACCTCAAGGTTAAAATTAATTCTAACATAAAACAAGTAGACTTAGATGTAACCTTAAACTTAACCTTAAATATTTTCCAACCCTTCTTGAAAAATAATGCTAATCCCATTTATATAAACCCTAATTCCAATCACCCAACGCCAGTTATTAAACATATCCCATCATCCGTTGAACGCCGTATAAACAAGCACTCTTCTAGCAAGGAAATATTCGATAAACACAAAATTATCTATAAAAAATTCCTTATCGACAGTGGTTACAGATCTTCCGAAATTAAATATAGAAAGAATTGTAGTTATTCTAAAATAACAATAGAGGAAGAAGAATAATTTGGTATACACCGCCTTTCAACAAATTAGTCCGTACAAAATTAGGACACAGATTCTTAAATCTAATTAACAAGCACTTCCCTACGGAGAGTAAATTAAGCCAGATCTTCAACCGCAATACCTTAAAAATTAGGTATAGCTGTTCTAGAAACCTAGATAAGATTATTAAATCGCATAAGAATAGAATACTGAAACATCATAGAGATAATAAACGCAACCTAAATACAAGTTCTACTACACCCCAGGAAAAAAGCCTATGTAATTGTAGAATCCCCGATCAATGTCCGTTATTAAACATGTGCTTAACCAAATCCATAGTGTATATGTGCTATATCTCATCAAATGAGAACCCCAGAGATATATGTGGGGTTAACTAGCAGACCTTATAAGGACAGGTATTATAATCACATGAACTCCTTTACAAATACGGCCAAAGGAAATATGACAGCATTTTCGGAATATTTTTGGAAACTCAAGGAAGAAGGAAAACACCTAAGGTTAAATGGAAAATCCTAAGACAAGCCAGAACCTGCAATTCACTGAGTGAACCTTGCTTCTTATATTTACAGGAAAAAAACTCTTGAATAATACCCAATTATTAAATCAAAGATATGAAACAACCGTTTTCTGTAGACATACTAAGGATCTAACACTACAATATTGTTAAATTCTTAATTCCATAATTATAAACGTTTTTAAATTATAAATCATCTCCTTCAATATATTCCCTACCATCTTATGTACATCTCCACTAATTAAATTATTATCCTTAATTCTTTTTTCATATATATTACTGGTAATATTTTCAGATAAATCGTTTTACACCCATACTTATTCTACACGCTATACGGTCCAGGAATATTTCAAAATTTGATTATAAAAGGTTATATTAACATCCTTTTTTTGTTAGAAGAAGAAATCACCACTTCTAAATATTAATCCACAATACACGTTCATTGATTACAGAATTAGTAGTGATAACCCCAACATAATTACATGCAATTCAGCTCTAGAATTTTTATAATAAAGCAAAAATAACATTTCCAATTACTACTAGAACTATTGCTACAATTTTTGCCTACTCAAACGTAATACTATCCCCATCTCCATCTTTCCTCCCCTACCTCTCACTCTTAGGGCGCTTGTGAGATGATGTGTCTAAACTTTTGACCGGCGTTTATCAGCAAAACAATTTCTACAGACCAATCAACATTAAACACCCAATCCATTCATCACCAAACTGCTATCAACAAGCACTATTGTTTCACTCCGTCACCTTTTTTTTTTCTTTTTATGTATATTTTTTCTTCTCAAACACATGGAACAAAAGGAAGTGACCTTTCACATACGGCTTGCCTACAAGCAGGATTGTTCATAACCATTTTCGATTCTCACCCGTCGAAATGCAGTTGAAATACACTGAAACCAAGTTGCATCTTTGTAGTGAGTAAAATGGTTTTGTCTATATGATAAAATTATAATAAATAAATAATTACCGCTCTACTGTCGGTATCGAGCCCTCTTTTGGATTAATGCTGGGAACGTTGGAATTTATATATTACTTTCGTTCTCATCGAATCGGATATATATATATATATATATATATATATATATATATATATATATATATATATATATATATATATAAACTGGAATATATTTCAATAAATGACCAGTTAACTTACATATGGGTGTCGTACTTGTGTGACCAGTATAAACATTGAATGTAGTTTAATGCATGCAAGGCTTCATAAACAACACTTTTTGAATAATATTGATTTCTGTATTAGTTATAAGGATTAAATGAGGTGTAAACATTTCGTAATACATTTTAGGTGTTTATTCCAATCTTATGTGATGATTAGAGGCGATTTATATTTCAATGCATTTTAGATCTTTTTTTTATTTAGATTGCATCTCTTTACAATAGAATAAACTGGCGGTGCTTTTATATTTGTTTATGTCGGGATTGTGGTTTGTGTCATTTTTTCCTAACAAAATTAAAGCTAATTTCTTTGCCCGTCGAGGCCATATTTTGGGAACTATTGTTAAGTCTATTTTTAATCATTTCACGCCAAGCAGGGCTATAAAGCCACTAAGACGTAAAAGACGTACTAAGTGCGAAATAATCTGAGAAAAATTACTAGATAGAAAATAAAATAAAAGTGCAAGATTCAAAAAGACAGAAGAAAACGACTGACGATAAAATGTTTGACACGAAAGAAAGATGCCGGTAAAGATTTGCTCTAGTGGGAAGTGCGATAGGAGAAACTATATGAATAAAACTTACGGTTTCGTCTAGGGATTTCAACTATAACATGATGAGATATATCCGCGCTTAAATTCGTGAAAAAGAGGTAGCAAAGACAAAAGCTCATCAGAAAAAGTTGCCATGAAAATATTTTTAGAAAAGACAGAGGGAAGCTACGTCACGGCGGTGGGATGATGCTTGAAGCCGAGAGGCCAGATCAAGACCCAAGAATTGCAAATTCTTCTTAGAAATTTGTTGCTTACTTTGTTGATAAAATAATGCGTGTGAAGAAATTAATTACCACTTTAAAAAAACATCTCTGTGGGTAGTCTAAAAATTCAGCTTTAATATGAGTTATTTGTACCTTATATGTAGAAAAATCGATGGAATGTCATTGATATATATATATATATATATATATATATATATATATATATATATATATATATATATATATATATATATATATATGTTAGAGAAATCCCAAATGACCTCATAAGAACATCTATTTCAACCAGACATTCTGAGACGAAAAATCTGTTCGAAATAGCTATTCTTATGAGGTAATTTTGGATTTCTCTATTATCTAACATATATGCTCTATTATAATAAATACATTGGGCTCTTTTTGTGGATCAGTTTTAATATTTTATATTATTAGGATTCACTTGGATTATATACCAACGGATAATTACACACACACACACACACACACACACACACACACACACACACATATATATATATATATATATATATTGAACAATATTTATTTTAGATTGTTTATTTACAAGAATATGTTTACATTTACAACATTCTAAAAACTGATAAAACTAATACAATGTAATATTTATCAATTACCAATTTATAAAGAAATGAATAGGAAAACAATTTTTTATTCATTAATTTATAAATATTTATTAAAGTATTAAAATATGTGAACCAACTATAAGAAAAAACCTTATTATTTACTATTTTATAAAATTCGAATCGATTGGTAATTTGCCGATGTTTTGCCAACCATTCCAATAAACACTTTAATAAATATATAGCGTAAATAAACAATCTAATAAATAAAGTGTTTATTATTTTTGTTATCAATTCTAAAGTACAAAGAAAATGTATAAATTAACTTTCATATATTTGTGTTTTATTGTAATTCTAAACATTGTTTTTTTAAAACAATTAACATTGCCGTGGAGTGAAGGTAGTTAAAATAAAAGCGGTGCCATGAAAAAAAAACTTCCTTCTGACACTTTGTTTTTTTTTTCGGGCATGAGGGTCTAAGTTTGCCAGTGTTTTCTTTAAGCTTGTATATCTACATCTTGTATAGACCTAAGACGTGTAGGCAGCGAACGGCTGTCTCGAAGTGGTCAGTTGACTCTCGAGCCTAGTTTGTCACGTTCTAGACTCGTCTGTCTTTTGCAGTAATGCCTTCTGGAAAGGCATGTATCCATCTCTTCTCTCGACCACATATAGGAGAAATAGCAGGGTAAACTGAATTCTCTAGGCAGCCAGTCGTGGAGAAGGACCACTCGAAGCAGTGGGTGGGTGGTGATCGTGAAAGAGGATTTTGCAGACTGTTTTGAAAAGGAATGCCCGAATAAGTGTATGAAGTCCTCGTGGTGGGAATGTTTTTGATGAAGATAGACGTCCTTTGTTTCAGTATAAACGAACAAAGGATTCGGTTATGCACTAATAATTCTGTTTTTCTTGTCAGTTTAGTTGGATTTAATTTAGCTTTAGTTTAGCGAACTAAATGGTTATTAAATTGGGATCGGTTCTGTCTATTAAATAAATAAGTCTGTAGCGGACCGTGGGGGTGAAGATGTGAAGAGATATCAGAAGGTTAAAATTTCCTGCTGGCCGGTCCAGCTACATGAGAATGTCGGACTTTAATTAAGTCCAAAGAAGACAAGGAAAACAAACAAGACCGATATACATGGGTAAAGAAAGATATATTAATAACAAAACAAGTTAAACAAAGACATGGACTGTTACATAGAGTTTGTATGGAGAAATTATGTGTGTGTGTTGTAAGTGTTCGTACGTACGTGTATTGTTCTTAGCGCGTTCCCAGAATTTGGGAAACGCTGTATCTGTGAGAGGTCACATATTGGCTTAAGTGGAAAAAGAGAGATTTTACCTCGCCTCCGTGCGAGGTAGCGGCCCAAGGCCTAAGTCGAAAGAGAGAGAGAGAGAGAGAGAGAGAGAGAGAGAGAGAGAGAGAGAGAGAGAGAGAAGGGTCAGCTAGTATTTATAGCCAGGGGAGAGAGACCCCTGTTGAAGGATTAAAGAACTGAGGAGGAGCTAACTGCGACAAGTCCATCAAACATTTAACACGCTACTAAATACCAATGAGAGAATATCAACAAAATACTAATTAGAGTTTGTTAAGATTAATTTTAACAACATAAGATGTGCAGACATTATGTTGATGGTAGAGACGGAAAAGAAACTGCGGGAACTCTGAGAAAAGATAGTAAAAGAAAAGAAGAAGAAATAAATAATAATCAAGTGTGAGAAGACAAAATACATGGTCGTTAACAATAGAGACTTCCCAACAAGTGGAAACGTCAAAATCAAGCAAGTACAGAAACTTAAATATCTGGGAAGTGTTATAACAGATCCCGGAAAAAAAGGACACCTAAATGCGAAGAATTATTAAGAAACAGGAACATTTCTTTCTAAGAAACGAGTACTGAAGTGCTATGCAATATCCTTAATCCCATGTGCTGGTGAATGCTTAACAATTTATACAAAGATGAGGTATTATGTACACTATTTACATTATTCGAACTCAACGACACATGGCACAGTGGATAAAGGCGTTGGTCAGATCCAGTGACACGACCCAAAGAGTGTGAGTTCAATACCCGGTTAAGGCAGTGAAGAACTTAGAGAGGGGAATTAATAAGAGATAACTGATAACTGACATCCATTAAACATGGCACGTGGGACTAGAACAGTCTACCCCAGTGAGCGAAATAAAGGGTCCAGTTCGGCATTCCAACCACCTGAATAATGTAAATAGTGTACATAATACCTCCTCTCAGACATATAGACAGATACTGAAAGGCTGAAACGTTGTAATAAATATGGCAACAAAGATGAGGACAAAAGTCCGAATAATGTAAATAATGTACATAATACCTCATCTCAGAAATATAGACAGATACCGAAAGGCCGAAACGTTGTAATAAATATGGCGACAAAGATGAGGACAAAAGTCCGAATAATGTAAATAATGTACATAATACCTCATCTCAGAAATATAGACAGATACCGAAAGGCCGAAACGTTGTAATAAATATGGCGACAAAGATGAGGGCAAAAGTCCGAATAATGTAAATAATGTACATAATACCTCATCTCAGAAATATAGACAGATACTGAAAGGTCGAAACGTTGTAATAAATATGGCGACAAAGATGAGGACAATAGTCTGAATAATGTAAATAGTGTACATAATACCTCATCTCAGAAATATAGACAGATACCGAAAGGCCGAAACGTTGTAATAAATATGGCGACAAAGATGAGGACAAACGTCCGAATAATGTAAATAGTGTACATAATGAAATTACTTCATTAAAAAAAAAAAACAGTAATAAAATGGAATCAATCTTGTAAAATAACATAAATAAAAGGAACATTTCTTTCAAACAAAGAAACGAGTACTGAAGTGCTATGCAATATCCTTAACCCCATGTGGGGCTGAATGCTTGACAATTTATACAAAGATGAACTTGAAGTAATAAAGATTTTGTGCTACAAAAGGCTGCTGAGAATAACATAGATGTAACATGTGAACATTGGGAAGGTTTTAAGGAAAATGGAAACGAAAAATTTATTTGGGCTTAGATTACAAACTATCAAAAATTCTGGGACACATAATGAGGAAAGTGGACTTGGAGAGTTTGATATTCATAATACATATGAAAGGCAAAAGTGACAGAATGAAACATCGAGTATCCTACCTAACAAGTTTGTGTTAAATGCATGTCAGAAAACGTACTTGAACGAATACTTAGAAGACAAACATTATTTAGAACTACAAAGAATAGAACGTTATGGAGAGCCATGATCTTTCACCTCCTGAAATGACACGGCACATAGAAGAAGTTGCACTGTGATTTAAGGAAAAATTGCAACAAATGAGAAAATTTGAGTTGCACATATTTGTATTACATTATTTTCGTTTTTAAATACCGCAGTCATTTATGTATAATGTGTACTCATCTATAATACGCACTCTTAAATTTCGGTGAAAAAAATTCTGGAAAAAAGTCGTCTCCAGTGTACAATATGCACTAACATTTTCAAAATTGTAGCATTACCGTAATTCGTCGTATATAATACGCCTTTAACTATAATACGCAACCCTAAAATTGCGCTGAAAGTGTGGGAAAATTCTTTTAATCACGCATAATACGCTCCCCTTGTTTGGTAATCAAGCCCTATAAATTATACGTCTCTAATTTCATTACAGCAGCGTTTCCGACTTTTTATTAAAAATGGTTTTAAACCTGGATTAATATTATTCAAAATTAGCTTTATGATAACACTTATTTTATTTTACATTTGTAAGTATTGTTAGATACATATGATTGTATTTGACATCCTTATGGGGTCGCAATCGCCGAATGTTAGTGTCAGATTGTTGTATGCTTGTGCTGAGTAGTCTTTTCACAACTGAAATCCACCTATGAAACGGTAATTTTTTAAAGATTTCTTTGTGGCTGTGCATAATACTCAACCCTGATATTAGTTATTATTTTTTAGAAAAAAATGCGTATTATACATGGGGAATTACGGTAAATTTAATCTTCATTAGCATTTGTTCATCTTTTTATCCGGTTCATATTGACTAAAATCAAGAATTTATATACCAGCTGATATTGTGTTTTGAAATAACAATTTACACAGTATTTCGAACAAAGGCACAAATGTATTCACACAAAAATGAAACAAGCTTTCAGGAAAATAACTCACACAGAGATAAACAAAATTATAGACACACAAGTAGACAAGGGGTATTGTCTGGCGCCACGTAAAAAAGGTGTGTCCATTAATAATACTACATTGTGGCAAAGTTATTAATAAAAACATTGCATCCTTTTTCGTCATCATAGAGAATTATGGCTGATGCTAATTTCCAGAAAGTCAACTCTTTTCACCCTCTTAGACCCACATTTTCTAATGGTATGAAGTTGAACTATTATATTGAATCAATTGCTAGGTCTGCTGCTAGGAAAGTTGGTTCACTGTGTCGTGCTAGACAATTCTTCTCACCATAATCCATCTTGCACATTTATAGATTTAACATCCCTCTCTGAATTTAATATTGCTGCCATATCTGGTCTACTGATTCGGCTTATATATCCCGACTTCTTCGACAAACTTGCATTATTTACATTATTCGGACTGTTATCCTCGTCTTCATTGCCATATTCACGGTCTTCTTCAGGTGATTTCGAACCGAATCCTTTATTTCGTCCACCGGAGTAGATTATTCTAGTTCCACCTGCCATGTCTCTACCGGATGTCACAGTTATTTCCCTTTAACTCAACTCGTCAATTTTTGGTTCACCACTGCTGTGAACTGATATTGAACTCACAACTCTTTGGGTCTAGTCACTGGATCTAACTCAAGGACACATTGCCCAGTCGATAAAGACGATGGTTAGATCCAGTGACTAGACACAAAGAGTTGTGAGTTCAATACCAGTTCACAGCAGTGGTGAACCAAAACTTGGAGAGTTGAGTTAGAGGGAAGTAACTGAAGAGAAAAGGCATAGCACGTGGAATTAGAAAAAGCTACCCCGGTGAACGAAATAAAGGGTTTGGTTCGAAATTTCAGTCACATGAAGAAGGAGGTGAATATGGCAATGAAGATGAGGATAATAGTCCGAATAATGTAAATAATTCAAGTAATAATTCTTGCTTGGGGTGAAACAATTCAAACTAAAGATCAATAATACTCTCTGGAAGATGGTGAAGTCATCACCTATGTTGATATCAATCATAAAACTAAACTGACGGCGACCTTTGACACGAAAAACAGATCAAAATTTTCTTAATTCATTCCTAGCATAATAATAAAAAAAATGAACTATTTACATTATTCGGACTATTGTCCTCATCTTTGTCGCCATATTTATTACAACGTTTCGGCCGTTGTACGCTCCGGCCTTCTTCAGGTGGTTGGAATGTCGAACTGAACTCTTATTTCGTTCACTGGGGTAGACTATTCTAGTTCCACGTGCCATGTGTAATGGTTGAGGACAATAGGACAACGAATAATGTAAGTAGTGTACATAATACCTCATCTCAGAAATACAGACAGATACTGAAAGGCCGAAACGTTGTAATAAATAGTGCGACAAAGATGAGGACAATAGTCCGAATAATGTATATAGTGTACATAATACCTCATCTCAGAAATATAGACAGATGCTGAAAGGTCGAAACGTTGTAATAAATATGGCGACAAAGATTAGAGCAATAGTCTGAATAATGTAAATAGTGTACATAATACCTCATCTCAGAGATATAGACAAAAATTGCAGTGTTTGATTTCTGATTTACGCTGTTTCTTACGCTTTTATTTGTTTACCTTACCTTCGGTCATGTCATCCCGAATGTGATGAAGCTCGCAGCCGGAAGAAGTTAATATTATGTCCTCGTGTATAATACTCGACTCTAACGTTTAAATTAATAGCATCTGTAAAAATTCGTATTATACATGAATAATTTGTAATGTGTTTTTATTCTATCATATGCTGGATTTTAGGCAAATAATATGCATCCGTATCTTCACCGATATTTTTAGTACAACAATTTTTGTTCATTTTTTTTTACACATATGATAATGTTTGATTTATAAATTAGTTACAAGAGATTAATAACCCTAGAATATGATAATTATAACAATACTAGTCTACTCGTGACGTCAAAATTGACGGCAAGAAGGAATGTCTTGTAAGTAATATGCATTATATTATATATAATTTTCTTTTAATCTAAGTACAATTTTGTAATTCAAAATAATTCGTTGTTAACGTTAATAATTGTAGTGTACAATTTATAAAAACCCAAGGAAATATACCCATACATTTTGCTCATAAATGCTACATATTTTCAACCAAAATTATGTTTACTGCAAAAGCTCGCAAATCACAATATTTTTTTGTGTAAACAGTAAACTTTGGAAAGTCTGGGTAATACTTAACAGTGCATGGATTCAAGTTTTAATTTCAGAGTCTGCTTATTTTTCGTTCTACTAAGAGCAACAAACGCATCAGATTTTTAAAAACTAATTTACTTTTTGTCCCCCCCCCTTTTTTAAATTATAATTTTCTAAATTTAAAATGAATTTATAAATTCGACATATATATGCGGCGTATTATACATACGAACCCTCTTGGATAGGGACATAAGTACGCGTCACCGGGACCAAGTTAGCACGGCACCGGACGGGTTATCATTATTTTGCACACTGCTCCTCAATTTTTACACACAAAAGAAACGTAAATATCTATATATGTGGCGTATCATATATATATATATATATATATATATATATATATATATATATATATATATATATATATAGAGAGAGAGAGAGAGAGAGAGATAGATAGATACTGAAATAAAATTTATCTGCCAAATTAAAGATTCGTTCTTAACGTAGATCTTATCAACAAGTTTTTTCAATATTTATTAAGCCGGGAACTTTTATGTTTTCGCTTAAAGTGAACACTTTACTGCTCTTCTTTTGCATATTCAAATTGCTAATATCATTAGTCTTGCATTTTGGGGCCAATATTAAGTAAAATCCTAGCAATTGTTTATTTTTCCGATCAATGCAAATTCAGGCAATTCATGTACTCGAATGGGGAATAAGATAGATTTTATTGAAACTTATGCAACTGTATGGATATTAGCTAGGATACTGGTATTTTGTATTTGTGTAAATAAATAAAAAATTATTTTTTATGTATATACATTCTTTTTATAGATACAATATTCAAGTAAAATGAAAAGTTCTCAGATATCCAGGCCGATAAATGTCGTTAATACTGTTTATTATAAACAGAGCATTTACTTAAATATTTGTATCTATAAAAACAACGTATAAACATAAAAAAATGTCTTAAAATAATTGTCAGACTTTGTCTATTTCATAATGTGTGACGTCATTTGTTTACATTTGATACGCCATGAGCAGATATGAATGTACGTGAGAGAATCATGGAAGATTAAAGTTTAAAGACAATAAAATCGACCTTGCTGACCGAACGCTCCTCTGTGGCCGAGACTTTTAAGTCACGTCAGGCTATATGACGGTTCGGTATAGGATACAGGTTCGATTCCTGTCGAGGGACGAAAATTTTCTATGAAAATTTCTCGGTCATTCAGGCCGGTAAATGTTGTTTAATACTGTTTATTATAAACAGAGCATTTACTTAAATATTTGTATCTATAAAAAGAATATATAAACAAAAAATGGCTTACAATAATTGTTGAACTTTGTCCATTTCATAATGTGTGACGTCATTTGTTTACATTTGATACGCCATGAGCAGAAATGAATGTACGTGAGAGATTCATGGAAGATTGAAGTTTAAAGGCAGTAAATTCGACCTTGCCTACTGAACGCTCCTCTGTGGCTAAATCGGTAAAGCACGTCAGGCTATATGACGGTTCCGTATAGGATACAGGTTCGAATCCTGTCGGTGGTCGCATATTTTCTATGAAAATTTCTCGATCATTCAGGTCGTTAATACTGTTTATTATAAACATACTTAATACTTATACTTAAATATTTGTATCTAGAAAAAAGAGAACGTATAAGCATAAAAAATGTCTTAAAAACTTTATTTGCATACATATATTTTCATGTGCATCAATGTAGTCGTACATAGTTTGGGGATGTACATTTATCCCGTTTTGTGTGCAATATATACTGTTATGTTAAAACAGTGTGCACTGGAGTAAGTTAATCACAACCAACAATCGTGAAGACAGTAACACAAATATTTGAGATATGTTACAAAAGACAAAGCTGCAGTGGGAAGGCCATATAGCGAGGAGAGAAGACTTGTTTTTGTTCAGCAAACAGATCTCTTGTCAGCTAAGCAGGTGAGAATGGATTTGCCGGAATATGTTAAAATCAAGTTTACGAAAAGAGATTCATTTTTCCAAACAATTCTTGGAATAGTTATGGCATTTAAAAGTTATAAACAGTTGCAGCCTTATTCCAGATGAAACTCAGCCTGCACATCTTCCTTAGCAAGTACCTGGGTGAGAAAGATTGTGTAATGGATAATGGCTCGGAATGCGAAATCGGTGTGTCAGGTCCGTATTCCAGTCGGATCAGTTACATTCACTTTCTCACAAATATTTTTGGGAAAGGTATGAATCTATCTCTTTGTAGTTGCCTCTTGTAGTCAGTTTCGTGTGGCTTCTAAGCAATTCCCGTAATCAGTTAATCAGTTTCCTTCAAGCAACAGAGCAGCGATACGAACTTAAGCTAAAATGTCAACCAACACTGGCCACATCACGTGTCTCTTGTTTGCAGTCACACTTCGTCTCTCTGTTGCCTCTTTATGCCCTTTTTCATAGCTTGATTGACTGTTAAAAGAGATTCTCGTGCGAGTCTATCCGACCCCGAGATGTATCTGTTTTAAATGTGAAGCTGCGGTTTCTTTTTTTTTGGATACTTTATATGCGAGACACGTCCGAATGTATTATCGTTCTGGACGTAAGCTATTTTCTCTAGTTTTACACTCTTACTCGCAGCTATGGATTAAATAGTAGGACTTTTATCTAGATTGATTGATTGATTTTTTTTTGCGGCTAATCAACTTTTTGCAACTTATCTAAAGCCAGAAAATTCTTCAGAATGTAAGAATTTTTGGAGATAATAATGAGTTACTGATGCAAGTCCTACTAATTAATCCATAGCTGGGGGAGAAGAGGGGGGTTCATAACTTTCCGAAGGGTATTTAAGCGCAAGTGAATAGAACGAACCCGGCTAGAATTGGAATTCGGCCGTCCGATTTCCAATTCCAAGCCGTTGTTCATGACACTAACCACGCATCCAAGACTACAGAGCCTGCTATTCCCAAGCAGTTATCCATCTACGCGCTGAGCAGATTCGACGTTGCTTAATTTCGGTGAGCCTACGGGAACTCGTCTTTCAATGTGATGTAACCGTAAGCCCACTCATATCCAGAAAAATCAATGTTATTCTTAACAGAATCCAGGCAGGGCGGGGTTACTGGAATTGAAAGTGAAAAGAGAAGACTGAGGTTAGGGAGTAATGCAGTATAAACTGAAAAATATTCTTAATATCCAAAATATGCTTCAGTTTTAAGTAACCCAGAATGGATTTATAAGAAGTAAAAAAAACCCAAATCAAACAACTGAAATTGAAAATAGACGGAATAAAAACTTAATCATACAGCTTCAAATTTTGTTATGTTTCATTCCTTTTATTTTGCAGTTCATTCAGCTGGAGCCCAACATGAACCTTACCTCATGGCCACCTTTGACATGGAGAGCGTGCGGGGAGAGGTCATTTTTACAGAACCTGGTGAGGGTAATGGAGTGACCATGATGTTCAGGCTTAACAGTACGGACGGATCTAAGGACAAATATACATGGGAATTCCGTCGATATCTGACTGACTACCGCGAAGAAGACAAGTGCGATGATCGTTATATTGGCAAGAAGTAAGTTACCACTGAATAGCCTAAAAAGTTCGTTCTGTTTCTGTCTTCTAGATGGCATTAGGAGCATTAAGTTTTAACTTTATTGACAAAAAATTTTTTTATTGTATTTTGAATTCTGTTAACACAGCGAACATTTAAAAATGTTTTGACATAATTTAACGACCATTCGCCCTTGCATGGAGTATTGCTGCCATATATGGTCTGGAGCCCCTGCTGTTTGCCTCAGGGTTCTCGATAAGATCCAGAGACGGATATGCAATGTAATTGGCCCTGATCTGTCATCTCGTCTGCAGTCACTCTCTCACAGACGCGACGTTGCCTCGCTCTGTCTTTTTTACAAATACTTTCACGGTAATTGCTCCGATGAGCTGCTTTCGCTGGTTCCTAGGCCTCATGAATTTAAACGTCCTACGAGGCTGGCATCCCGTTCCCACCCCTTCACCGTTGAAACTGTTAGATGTAGACGTCTCTTCTACTCCAATAGCTTCATGTCTCGCACATCTCGCCTGTGGAACTCCCTTCCTTATTCCTGTTTCCCTGACAAATACAATCTCCAACTATTTAAGTGTAACGTCAATCGACATCTCCAGTTGCCTTGCTCTATCCACTTCCCTTCTCCACATCCTTTCACCTTTCATTCCTATCTGCTCTCGCTCCAAATCTTCTGTAACCCCCTTGCCTTGATCGATCCACTATCTTTCTCCACATCCTTTCAAGACGTGGGTGATCATGACTTTCCACAGCTTCCTATCCCTTGTTATTCTTACCGACATGACGTGGCTTTCCTCTGTCTTTTCTACAAATATTTTCATGGCAACTGCTCTGACGAGTTTTTCCCTGGTGCCCCGACTACATGAATTTAATCGTGCTGCTAGATTGGCATTTAGGTTCCACCCATTTATTGTTGAATTAGAAAAATACAACCGATACTTCTACTCCAAAAGTTTCTTTTATTGCACTTTCCACCTGTTGCACTTCCTTTCGTTTACTTGCTTCTCTGATAACAGCAATCTTCAAAAATTTAAATTCAACATCAACTGTCATCTTCTTGAATTCCATTCATCTTTTGTCCTTTCCTCAATCCTTCTTAGTCAGTCTTCTCTTTCACTTTCACTCCCTGTAACCCTGCCCTGTTTATTAGTGGTTTGCTCGTCTTGCTTGGTGGGAAATGATTTAAACAAAAAGGCAACGGCGGTAAGAATTAGTCCATTTTTTATTTTGCCTACCGAAATTTTAGTGACATTATGTTATTTTCATTGTGAGTGAAATTATTGATTTATGCTTTTCTTTAATCCCTCTTTTCCACCTTCCTTATGTCCAATGCCTGTTAGGTATCAGTAATATTCTAGATAATCCCTATTCAGATTTCTTCAAACCCATTGTGCTTTTGTCTTATGAGTTTTTATAAATACTACCTCTAATATTGTTTTTTTCACACAAACAATTCGCATAAAGTATTTGTAACATTTAATTCATGATGAAGATATTAAATAACTTGCTTCACTAACAATTACAATCTTCAAAAATTTAAATGCAATATCAATTGCCAACTTCTGTCTTCTTGAATCCCATTTATCTTTTATCCGTTTTTCAATCCTCCCTATCCTCAGTCTTCTTTTTTTACTTTCACTTTCACTTTCACTTTCACTTCCAGTAATCCCCTGGTTGCTAGTGGTATTCTCACCTTACTTTGGGTTCTTTCTTCTTATGTGCCATGTTCTTTCAGGACGTAGGCGATCATGGCTCTCCATCTCCTCCCTCTATCCCTTGCAGCTCTCAGCAAGTTCCTTCCCTCTGTTTCCTCCCCCAGACCACGTCCTCTCATCCACCTGCTCAAGTTCGCCTGGTATATCACACGCTGCTTTCCTTTGTCACACGTTCCCTCTATTCCACCCGTGAGTATCAGATTCTCCAGGCCCCTCTTCCTCATTATGTGTCCCAGAAACTTCAGCTGCCTCTTCTGATGTTGAGCATGAGCCTCCTCCTTGTCTGCATCCTCCCCAAGACCTCATCGTTGCTCACCCGCATGGTCCACGAAATCCTTCTGTAGAACCACATCTCCGTCGCCTCGAGTCTCTTTCTCATCTTTTGAGGAAAGCGTCCCACATTGGCTGCCGCAAGAAGGACAGATATCACGTAACAGCTCTGTATTCTTTTCTTTGTTACCAAAGAAATCTTCCTCTCTCGCAATACTCTGTCCATCTTTTGGAATGCGTCCTTGACCATTCCAATACGTCTATTGATCTCAATGTCGCACTTATTGTCCTTTATCAAGATGCTTCCCAGATATTTAAATTTCCGCGTGTTCCCGACTTGCATACAGCAATTGGTGCTCTTCTTCTTACTGATGACCATGCATTCTGTCTTTTTGTATTTTATGCTTAATTCTTTCCTCTCACTCTCCGTCGCTACCTTCTGTAGAAGATTTTGGAATTTTTTTTACCGTGCCTGTTACCAGTACTGTGTCATCTGCGCATCTTATGTTGTTAAGGTTGTGGCTGTCAATGCTAAATCCCAGTAGGGTTTCCAGTTCTCTCAGACTTGCGTCGCTGAAACATGCTTAATAAAAAGTAACTTTATGATTCTTTACCACCATTATTTGTTCAACCATCCATTCACCCAGTCTGATTAGGTAGGTTACTTGCTGTTATTTCCTGCTGCTCTATATCCTGGGAGTGTTAAATTTTCGAAGTTCTCCCGGGAGCATAAGTCTCTGATCAACTCTTAATTGCTGTTGTACCTAGTCTGTCCTGACACGGGGTGGTAGCACCTCTTAAGTTTCCCAGCTATAGGCAAATAGTAAACTCAAAAACAAAACACTATGAAAGTATAAAAAATACTTTTTTATAGTAAAAATATCAGGAATATATTTTTATATTATAAAATTATAAACAATACAAATTTATAGGAAAATTACCAACATTTTTAAAGCAAAATGATCAACAATGCATTTTATCTGTAGTTGAAAACATACACTTGCGTTCAAAATATATTTAGTTGAAGATATAAAATTGCGTTCAAAATATTTAGATTTCGGTATTAAATAACCTTTAGAGGTTGATATGTCGCTAAGCAAAATCAACCAAAAACCAACATGAAAGAACTCTCTCGTAACATATAATATCCATCAATGTT
>OZ038481.1:117709869-117737369 GCA_964036315.1 Acanthosepion esculentum
AGCCGAGTTCGAATTCCATCCCAATTCATTACATTCACTTACGTGTTAATACTCTTGGGAAAGGTATGAATCCTCTTCTCCTTTCAACTATGGGTAAATAGCAGGACAAACCGGGTTTTATAGCTTTGGATGGCAACTGGTCTACCGCAGAAAGTAATGGCAACCTATTGCGGAGAAATTCTGCCTCGTCAGTGATATATCGAAAGATACATGATCACCTAAGCGTGTATCACGCATGGCACATAACTGACTGATATATTAAGGCCTACCAGCCATCTCCCTGTAAGCAGAATAAGTGATTGGTGGGCTTAAATGTAATTAGCCTTTAATGTTATACTTTTGTTTGCATATATCATTAATTTGGGGTTTTATATTTTTAGTCGCTTTGCACATTTCTTTCGATTTGGGCTCTGATGAGAGAAGATCGATAAACCGATTTAGTTGTTTTTAATCGTTGTATTTTGGCATTACTGATTTGCAGTATTTTTTGTTACTCCTATTTTTTGTTATGAATGTCCTTTTAATATACTATTTTTTATTGCTTTAATTATATATATATATATATATATATATATATATATATATATATATATATATATATATATATATGAGATTTTTTATGTCCGACAGATATTTAAGACATTTTTAAATGTCTTGAATAATTGTCGGACCTTTTCCATTTCATAATGTATGACGTCATTTGTTTACATTTGGATACGCATTTAGCAGATATGAATGTACAAGAGAAAATCATTGAGAATTGTGTTTAAAGGCAGTAAATTCGACCTTGCTAACCGGACGCTCCTCTGTGGCCAAATCGGTTAAAGGCACGTCAGGCTATATGACGGTTCCATGTAGGATACAGGTTTGATTGCTGTCGGAGGACGCATATTTTCTATGAAAATTTCTTGGACATTCAGGTCGATAAATGTTGATCATACTGTTTATTATAAACAGAGCATTTACTTAAATATTTGTATCTATAAGAAGAACGTATAAACATAAAAAATGTCTGAAATAATTGTCGGACTTTGTCCATTTCATAATATATGACGTCATTCAGTGTCGACTTTGGGTGTCGGACTTAGCCAGAGTGAAGCAACATGCAAGTATATCTATTTCAAAGCAAGAATAATCTATCGTATTTTAATTGTTTTATCTCAGTGCCTCAAAATATTGACCAAAATACATTTCGTTGATACTGTCCATAATAAAAAGAAAGAAGAAAGAAAAAATATGACAAAGAAAGAATGCAAGTAAAAAACAGGTTGAAATAAAATTAACGTGGCTAGGTCGGCCTGCGTAGATGTGAACTTTTTCAAACTAGAGACATTTTTATAGGCAATGTACTTCTTATTTATAAATATTTTTTTAAAATCTCTAATTCCCTGTTTTTCAAAGAATACATTTTTATTTCAACGTACTCTTTTCAAATGTCCATAAATAATTTATTCCGTACAATATAAGTTTTTTTTTTAGAAGAATCTATCAATTGAAAGTCGGCTAAATCAAAGAAAGTGGCAGCCTTAACTCGTCGACGGAAGAGTTGGGGGTGAAGAGTGTAACTGGTGTAGTATTGAGAAAACAGGATATTAGTTAGCAGTAGTGGTCATAAACGAACAATGAAATTCCCAGACAGTGATATACATAAACACACTGACGCATAGTCATATATACATGCACACACGAGAGATAGATACACAAGTTATTTTTTCTTACATGTCTAAAAATTAAAAAAAAAAATAAATGTTTACTTTTATAGAATTATTACAATTAATATTATAAGGAATCCTAAAATGTGTTTTTTTTATTTCATGCAGAGATGTTTTTAAAATTATACATTTTAGTTAGAGTTAAGGAATAATTTTACCAATTTTACCAATAGTATATTTTGTTAAAGATTGAAATGAGCCCGACAAACACCTAGAATCGCCACTGATATATATTTTCATATATATATATATATATATATATATTGAAAATATTAGTGGTCAATATATATATATATATATATATATATATATATATATATATATATATAAATAATTAAGTAATTCATTGAGTCTGAAAGAAACCTCAACAGAAAGCACTGGACGGCCGTTTCGTCCTATATTTGGGGCTCATCAGCAGTGCGCATCCACTACATTAAATTTTTATTTGCGAGTGAAAATTGAATTAACAATTTTTAGGGGCTAGCAATGATATCTCCAGATAAAACACCTAATATTTAACCCATAACTGGAAGAATAGAGATTGATCCATGACTTTCCCAAGGGTATTTGCGTGTAAGTGAATATAATAAGTAATTAATAGAATATGGTAAATACAGGGTGACCCCAAAAAACGGGAACTTTTTAACAATCCAATAAAACCAAGAGTGATGGAAGAAAAATATTTAATTCATAGTAATTGAAACCTTAAAACATGCCATTTAAGAAACAATGATGGAATTTTCATTTTTTAAAATTACGTCCTGTAGATGGCGTCCTCCTGTACGAATGCATTCTTGAAATCTGCTGTTGAGATTCCTCATTGACTGCTGCAACATCTCAGCTGGGATACTGTGAATTTTATTCTCGTTACTGAAATGGCGAAATGTTTACTTGCTGAAGGTCACTGTCTCGCATTGTTGCCACTTGCTCATGTCTGGCAATACGCACTTCAAAAATTCCCATTTTTTGGGGTCACCCTATATTTATTGTATGATTTTTTTTATTGTCAATAATTTGAATGGGTTAATAAAATCCCCTCCGCCGATCTCGATATAAAACCCAACCGAAACTGTTTTATTCTTCAGAATCCTGACGCAGGTTTCCGCTCAGTAAATCAACTGAGAAGGATCAACTGAAAAATAAATAATTAGGCTAGGATATTTAACAGCATTAATCAGTTTGCTGCCTTATAATTTTCATTTAATTCGATCAGTGGAATACTTAGTTGGGATTGCTTTAAAAAGAGGGAAGTAATAAATTTGGCAATATCCAAATATTCAGCTAGAGTCCAAGATTTTTCAATAGATGCAAATAATTAACTTCACATTAGGCTGTTGTAAAAATGATGCCATTGAAAAATTAATTTAAATTTAGTCATATATTTTTTTAATCATTTCACCATAAGCAAACCAATAAAGACACTAAGATTCAAGAGACTAATGAGTGACAGAAAATATGCGAAGAAATTAGGAACAGAAACATTATTAATGAGTAGAAAGACAAAAGAGTAATCAGGAGGACAGTAGATAGCGATTGACATTGCATTTACATTTTTGAAGATTGAAGTGGTCTGGAAAGCATGGAGCCGGAAGAAAGTTCCACAAGCGAGAACTGCGAGAAAAGAAACTGTTAGCATAATTCATATGTCTACATCTAGCCAGCTCAACTAGACTCCAGTCTAGTATTGCGTTTAAATTCATGAAGTCTAGATACCATAGCGAAGAGCCGAACAATTAACATGAAAGTCTTTATAGAAAATACACGGAGAGGCAACCTTACGGCGGTGGGAAAATGACTGAAGCTGAGCCGCTAGATCAGGACCAATAATATTGTTGATTCTTCCTTGGATCTTATCAAGGAACTCAAGATAAATGGCAGGGGCACCGGACCATATCTGGCAGCAATATGCCAAGCATGAACGAATGGTAGACTTATATATATGTACAGTGAAACAACTGTCTTGGCAGCTGACCTAGCAATGGATTCAATATAGTCTTTCCACTTCATGTCAGCTGAGAATCTTAGCCCAAGAAGGCGCAACGAGTCACTTTTCTGAATATTAGCATCAGCCATGCTGATGGAAAGTAGCGAGGGATCTCATATGATTAATGGAGGGAACTTGAGATTTAGAGGCTTTAAAATTAAGAAGCCATCTTTTGCCCCAGTTAATGACGAACAGGATGTCGCTTTGAACATTCTCACCTTGTCAGACTGACGAGCCTTACTATTGAGGCAGGAGTAAATGGTTGTGTCGTCAGCGTAGATGCCAAGTTGAGAGTTGATGTCATCGGTAATTAAAATCGGAGTAAGATCAAGGAAGGTGCCCTGGGGGACACCCGCGTTAGTACGAAAGGATGCAAACGAGTGGCTGTCCAGTATAAGTTTCATTTCGTGATTTGATAGCAAAGACTGGATCAGTTCAAAAGTGTGTCCGAAGACACCGTAACTTTTCAGCTTGTGGAGAAGACCTGTAGGTCAATCTCTATCAAAGGCTTTTGAGATGACCAATGCTATAGTACGGGCTTCGCCGTTTTTAACAAGAGGATGATAGACTCTTTCCACAATTATCTGCAGTAGATCAGTGGTTGACCAGGAGAAACGACAGCCATATTGTTTTTCTGAGAAAAGGCTCTGCGATAAGAGATGCTGAACGAATTCAGCATTGATTTGGGCCTCTTGAAGTTTCCCATAAAGAGGCAGAAGGCTAAGAAGGCGATAGCTGGAAGGGGCGGACGGTTCACCAGAAAAACTGAACAACAGACGATGACTTCTAGCAGGCGATGAATCAGGTGGCAGCGGGGCATTTATTATACAGTTTAGGGAGACCAGGGACGAGTTGAGGCTCACAATTCTTAATCACACTTACAGGGAGATACCATCCATTCCACATACTTTGTGGGGATCTCGGTTAAAAATGATAGAAGAAATCATGGAATGGGTTATATGCAAATCACTCAGAAGAGGTTCAGTTCTAAGTGGGAAGTTAGGTAAGGATACTCTAGACGAGTTTGAGGAGAATTTACGGGCAAAGCATTCAGCTTTATCAGCAGAGGATGATAACACCTCAAATCGATTGAAGAGAAAAGGAATAGAGACCTTGGAATTATTTAATACTCTATTACAGAGACACTAGTAATTACGAGAGCCAAAGTTGCTGGGGTCTATGCAGTGCAAACAGGGACGAACCTCTCTTACATTTATTACGAGTAGGTACACGTTGTGACGAGAGATGTCACGCTGGTACAGCCGAAAATAGTGTTTTCTTTGCGCTATAGCGGCCGAGCATGCTGGTGTGAACAATTTAGAAGATTGAGATTTCACCTGTTATTTCCGAAAAGGGAGGAAAGCGTCCACGCCGGCTTTGACCCAGGAAGAAACCTTAGAGGCTAAAATGTCAGTTCAAGGGGCGTCACAAAGAAAATCATGGATTGAATCCAAATCAGCATGTTGGTAAGAGAAAGAGTTTTTTTTTTATAGATATGGCGTTTCTGTTTAATGGATGATTTGAACGAAATATCCATAGATGCCACAGTGTGGTCCGAGTTCTCTAGAGGGCAGTGTTGCGAGGCTCGGCAAGAGCGAAGAGTGGAGGTGAAAAATAAATCAAGTAGAGAGGCCTGTTGCTCTGTTTTGCTAGGGAAACGAGTAGGGAAGTCCACGATTTGAGTAAGGGATTGGACAGTAGGAACATTTAATGTCTGAATACCGGAAACATCAGTACCATTCGAAAGTTTCAGCCAAGTGTCATGGTGTACATTAACGTCACCGAAGACAAATATGTTCGGAGACCCTTTTCTATACTGCTAGCTATTATGACTAATATACTGAAGAGGGGGGCGATAAAGAACAGAATTTATTGGAAGATTATCCCGAACGTAGACACCATAGCCATGCATGTGACTGCTCGAATCTTTTGACAGCGGGAAAGATAACCTGGGACCAAGAATTGATTGGTAGCAATGGAAGAATTTAAGTTGATTAAGTCACAAAGGGCAAAGATATCTGGTGACCGTTCCGAGAGAAAAGATTCTACGCTTCAGAATTTGGAACGGATATCCCGAATATTGAAGAAAGAAAGGTTGAGGGGAAAATGATTTTTTTTGTTTGCTGGTTTAGTTGTATTACTTTTTGTTATGTTTCCCCATGAGTTTCATTTTAATGGGAGAGAACAAAGAACACTTTAATTGTCACTAACTTTCATCAGTAGCAATCCAAACAAGCCAGGACAAGGCTGAGAACAGAGCATAATGTGACCTCAGGGTAGCCCACTGGAAATACATGCAGAGACACCTACCCATTCGCGACATGACATTTTTTATACCCGGATATTATGCGACTGTCGAACTGATCAGACTCTCTAAGCGTTACCAAAGAGTTCAGGCTCCCAACGACCAGTCGGAAGCAGCAGCCAATAAACTGCCAACCCGACATCCTTATAATGGATAGTCACAGCCACTGGTTAGTCTGGTCACTAAACATTTAAGACTGTTAAATCACTGTGTCTGTAGTAGAAGAAAGAAAGAACAGGGAACGAGGGATGATCTACTATTCCTTTTCAATAGACATGGAATGAGCGCGGATCTGACGATAGATAAGTCTATCTACTTCTTTTAACTTGTAAAGAAAAGGTAGAAGAGGTGCATACATATGGGAGACATGCGGCAGGCAACGGTGGTAAGTATTAGGCTCCTGCGCCTATTTGGCCTCACTTTCCACTGACTTGAAAAGGAGCGACTACATCGAATCAATAGCTACATCGACTGCAAGTAAATTTTGGTTATTGTGTCATGCAGGAAAATTTCTTACTCGTCACAATCCATCTTGCACATTTGAAAATCTACCATTCGTGTGTCCATTTAATACTGTTGCCATATCTGGTCTGCTGCTCATGCTATACATCTCGAGACTCTTGACAAAGAAATATCTGTAATGTAATCGATCTTGACCAGACATTTTGACATCAGATGCATTCTCACCGACTTAACGTGATTTTCCTCTGTCTTTTCTACAAATATTTTCATTCTGTTTTTCGAATATTTTCAACTACTCTGATGAGCTTTTTGCCTTGGTGCCCCGACTACATGAATTTAAGCGTGCTATTAGATTGGCATCTAGGTCCCACCCTTTTACTGTTGAAATAGCTAAATAAAACCGCCACTTCTACTCCAAAAGTTTCATTCCTCGCACTTCTCACCTGTAGAACTCCGTTTCATTTTCTTGCTTCCCTGATAATTAGAATCTTCAAAAATATAAATACAACGTCAATCGCCATCTTCTGTCTTCTTGAATCCCATTCATCTTTTGTCCTTTCCTCAATCCTCTTTATTCTCAGTTTTCTCTTTCACTTTCACTACCTGTAACCCTGCCACCGTTTACTAGTGGCATGCTCACCTTGCTTGGTGGGAAATGATTTTAAAAAATGGCGGTAAGCATTCGTCAATTTTTTCTTTTAACACCCGAAATTCTATATTATTTTCAGTGTGAATGAAATGATTGATTTATGTTTTTCTTTATTTCCTCTTTTTTATCTTCTTACGTCCAATGACTGTTAGGTATTAACAACATTCTGGATAATTCTTCAATTCATATCTTCACACCCAGTATTTTTGTCTTACTTGTTTTTATAAATACTACCTGTAATATCACTTCTTTTACACAAACAACTCGCATAAAGTATTTGTATCATTTGCGTAATTTAATTTACGATAAAGATATTAAACAACTTCTTGTTCTAAATAACCTTGAACATTATGTCGAATGTAGGCAATTAAGCGGCTTTTTAATCGTCTTAACAAAAAATGTCCCCCAACACCAAATATTGATATTTTGTTTCGATTTTCAACTTTATATATTTGATAATTATTTTTTCTTCCCTTCACGTTTTCCTCTTCAATGCCATTAGATTCCCATGTAAATGATAGGACCACAAATGCACCACATTAGGGCCACAGCCTCACCACACTTAATGTTGCTACTGTTTTTTTTTTCTTTTTTCGAGCAAGATGTTGTTTACAGTGTTGGACTTGCGAATTCCATGCGCAGCCGGTTTTGTATTCAGAAGTGTTTTTTCTCCTAGACTGGTTGCCAACCGAAGCTAGAGGGCTCAGCTTTCCTGCTGTTTAAACAATGGTATTAAAAGAGATGGATTCATTATTTCCCAATGGTATCTGTGAGAAATGCAACGAACCCGACCAGAATTCAAAACTCGGTGCACATGTTTCACTTTCTGCTCAGAATATGTGTTATGCTATGCGCACATCCGACAAAATGTTTTTAAATGTATTATTCTTAACAGACTAAAATACATTTTAATATAACATTCACCTTGTCATTTCATTGACAATCGTTTGGAACTTTGACGATTTTAGTTAAACTATCAAAAGAAAGACCCTCATTTTGTTTTAATTACTTTCGATCCTTAATGAAAATCAAGTTTTCCGTTGATCTACTCAGAAATGATGGAAGAAGCGCAAGGGATGTTTAAAAAAATTGAACCATGGAGATATCAAAACCGACACCTTCATATTTTCGTGTCGATATATTTTCAGGAACACTTTAATATATTTCTTTTCTTTCTTTTTTAATATAGAACATTATTTTTATTGCGTACACATGTTTGCGTTGATATCCTTGAAACACTGAAATTAATGTCGACCATCGTACGAAAAAAACATATACTTTCTAAGATGGGGCACCTCGGGGCAATGTAATGTTAACAAGCTTGTCTCTCAAGAACAATTACGATTGAGTAGTGAGTTCGATCCTTACTGAACGCCCCCTACTTTCGGCCTTGTGCCACATCTAACCTACGCTTGGAAAATCGCTATACTTTCAAACATACATCAAAGCGGTATTCCGTCCCCCCATTATATTTAGAGGAACACTATCAGTTGTTTCAGCGTTAATATCAATTGGTTACATAATCAATACATGCGGAAATCTAGAAATATTCTTGACCCGACGATTCATTTCCTAAAATCTGACCAGAATAATGAACACTAAGATTTCTTTTGGAAACCCTTTTTTAGTGTTTTCTTTTAATACTCCGTTCAGATTCCGAAAACCATCTTTCGATTTCGGCAAATCCGAAAATTCCATCATTATTTTTTGCTAATAATTCATGGAATAATAGCAATATTCCATCTGAGAATTTCCCTTAAAAAATTACATTTCACATTGACTCTGTTGTTTTGAAAACCGATTAAATTTAAATTTTTTTTTTTTTCAGGTTACACTCTACTCTTGAATCCCACTCAGTCGTCGAAAAAGCCAGCATGCGCCACTATCATGTTCCGGGGACGTCACGTAACAGCCTATGCTCGTCTGCAGAACTCTATCGGAGGTCGAATCATTTTTAGGCAGTACGAGCAGACAGAGTACACGACTATTTATTCTGACTTATATTATATGGCACCAGGCACCCAGCAGCGGTCCTCCTACCATTGGTATATATTCCACCCGACAACCGAGACGGATGCTAGCGAGATGTGCCGCAGCCTGAAAACCAGGTACAAGCCTCGCGGCAGGGTGGAAAAACTGCCCATGTTACCAGTCGGTCAGAATCCTTACGATCAACGTGAGGCGTGGGTCGAGCAGAACGTGTGGGTCACAGGTACTGATAACATAATCGGCAAGTGGGTGGGGATTGTTGATGAAAACGAAGAAGTAATCGCCTGCAGTTTCATTCAGGAGTACCGCCACAAAACTGCGCACGTTTACTTCGAGGGAGATGGATCCTGGGGGTCGATCCGCTTCGAACAAGACTCTCCCTACGATCCGACAGTTCTGTATGTCAACTTTGAGAACCTACGTGATCAGGCTTCCGGTTACCACGTACACAAATATCCGGTTTCTCAGCGTATCACTGCCAACGAAGTCGAATGTTCTAACTCTGAGCTATCCGGACACTGGAACCCGTTTGACATACCGCTTAATTCCTCACCAGCACCCGGAACTGGAACTAACGATCAGTATGAAGTTGGAGATTTGAGCGGCAAATTTGGGACGCTTAACGGAAGAGACACCTTCGCTGAAACCTACTGGGACTGGAATCTTCCCTTGTTTGAAGAGTATAGTATCATTGGGCGTTCATTTGTTGTACACAGAACTGATGGCAGCCGCTGGTTCTGTTCTAATGTGAATTATCCTGAGGATACTGTTATTTTGATGGCCAAATTTTGGTACCCAGTTTTTGGTTTTGCAATGTTCAGGCAAAGCACAAAGGATCCAATGTCCGATACGACTGTATATTTTGAGCTGGACTACAGCGATGGGACAGGTCCTACGATGGATCACGAATGGAAGATTGGTGAACGTACGGCTACCGACTGGAATGACAAAGACGGCGCCCACCGATGTAGTTCTACTGGTAATGTGTACAACCCTTTCAACCTCGCCTTAGACGGACAGTACATGGATTCGTGTCGCAAGGAAAGAGGTTTTCACTGTGCCGTTGGAGATATTACGAAACGTGTTGGAGGGATTCAGATCCGTTCTGGGTTCAAGAAAAGACCAGCCAAGAAGACGTTCATTACAACAACGTTTTTGCCTTTGTTTGGTCCCTACAGCATTGAAGGCAGATCCCTAGTTATCTTTGACAACATCCGACAAAACCGTCTGGCTTGTGCTACTATTTACCGACACTGGCCTTACAAAGCCGTGATGAGGCAAATGTACCATACAACGACCTCGATGCAAGGATCAGTTACTTTTGAACAACAGACCCAGTTCGATCCAGCTGTAGTTAATTTGGACATGATTGGTCTGAACAAGAAGGTTAACACTTGGGCGATCTATTTCAATCCGGCAGTGGAGAACAGTCACCCATCCTGTTCTAAGGTCGCTCTTGGTTATATGTGGAATCCATTCAGAGTACCCATACAAAACCTTCCTTCTCCTGGCCAGGGTACCCACAGCCAATACCCTATGGGTGATATGAGCGGTAAATTTGGTTATTTTGGAGACCGTGGTCACGAGAAGAAGACAATGCGAGATTACAATTTGGCTCTTTATGGTCCTTCCAGTGTTATGGAACGCGCTATGGCTGTTTCAAATGACTACAGCGAAATTAAGGGTTGCGGAAACATGAGCTTCCTTCAACCGGAAGCTGAACGATGGGAAGCCCGTGTCAACTTCTGGGGTTATGTCCATGGATACGTTCATATGGTAAGTTCTCAGTATTTTCTCGGTATTAAAACTATTTATGGTACAGAATATTTGTTGCCGGTATGACTGCAGAGTGTGTATTACTGCGACATCGTTACGACATCATATTTGACTAGTAGTGGTCTTTGGTGAACTATGATTATTGTAACGTTGTATCAGTTGCCGCCTCAAGCCAATATATTAATGGCTGCTATTTGAACTCTATGACTTGGTTATTAATATGGCTATTTGATATTACTATAAAGTTATTGCTCTCGTACAAGATGAACACGTTACAAAAGCCTTTTTAATCCTCTGTCTATGAGCTTAATCGTTCGCCTAAAGTTACTATTGTATTTTGTAACTCCAAACAATAAATAATTATCAACTCGAAAAGTAACATTTACATTGTTCTCTTGCTTGCTGACTAGAAAATTCGGCTTATGATTTTAATAAGATACTTTCAAGAGAATTGATATTTTTAGTGGGAGATGAATTGGTGGCTTTTCCATGACCACATGACACAACGAATGACGAAGGTGGGGAATACAGATACCTCAGCCATGACAGTAACACACACACACACACACACACACACACACACACACACACACACAGAGCTTACCACGGCATAAAGCCACAAAAGTTTGCTGTCAGGATGAATGCTGTGACACACACATGAGCCAAACTCACTTCTTTTTATGTGACATGTCCTTTCAGTTCATAGCTCTCCACAGCTTCCCGTCTTTGTTGCACTACATATCTTCTGACGTTTTTCTATCCTACTTTGTTCGTATTTTGCTGTCCATTCGCTCAACTTTGCGCACTTAAACGTGATGTAATAGTTAGTAAGCTTGTCTCGCTAGATCAATTGCGGCTGAGTAGTGAGTTCGATCCTCACTTGGTACTCCACACTTTCAGCCTTGAGCCACCTCTAATCTATGCTTAGTAAAACACTATCGGGCACTTGGTGTAATGATTAGCAACCTTGTCTCTCCAGATCAATTACGACTGAATAGTGAGATCGATCATCCTCATTAAATAGGTTACAGGTTGTATCCCTATGCTTCTTTTACCTTCAATATGTCCTGTGGGTGTTAAATTCTCCAAACCATCTTTTCTCTTTATAATGAAATTTCTGATTATAACTTTACGCTAGGACCTCTTTCGAGTAAAAGACTAAGTTACTTTGTAACTCAGACTGAGAGAGATCCTAAAAGATTTACCACTTGCTTTAAAATCTGCATTATTCTCAAAATCGACATCTTGCTCGATTTGTTAGGATAATAACATGACATGTTGAACTTTCATTTTATATAGACAAGGACGTACTTGGACAGAAGATCGAGACATTGCTGCCTAAAATGCTACAAGACTGACTGTAATACATTTAGGAGTATTTTTCCAAATAAATACCGGAGTATAACGCAGTATATAAGTGATTGATTTGGAATTTACGGTTTATCAACCGTTTCTAGATTATTTAAAGCCAGAAAATATGTTTAGTTTGTAAGAATTTTGGGGGATAATAATGATTTACTGATACGACTTACTATTTAACCCATAGCTGATGTAGAAGGAGGTCACTCATACCTTTTCCAAGGGGATTTGCTCGTAAGTGAATATAACGAACACGGCACTCAGATTACCAATTCAGAGACGTTATCCATGACGCCACCCGCACATCCAAGCCTATAGCACCCGATATTCCCAAGCGGTCACCCATCTAAATACTGACAAGGCCCGAAGTTTATTAACTTCGATGATCCTATGAGAACCAGTGTTTCAACTTGATATAGCCGTAAAGTGTTATGAGAATCGAAAATAAAATATTGAGAGGCCGGGTTCGAATTCGAACTGAGGTTGTTTATATTCACTTCGTGCTAATATTCGTAGTAAAGGCATGAACCCAGTTTTCCATGTGCACTGTAATTATTACCAGATATTATGGTAAAAATGCCATATCGTGGAGAGGTGTAACATTTAATTTAATCACGTATCCACAATTAATTTATATGCTATATATATATATAATTTTTATATCAGAAAACTGTTATCCGTTTTGTCGACATTAAAAAAAGACCAATTAATTGGTAAACTGTTTTTTTTAATAAGCGACTAAATTATGTTTTTTTATACTTTTCAGTGGCAGTACGTTTACCCAGATGGTCACACCACAGAAACTTGGGTTTACATTGATGTTAGCAATAATGAAGGCCGCATGGTAAGTATTTACTTTCATTGAAGGAAATAATAACACATATACACGCACACACACATACACACACACACACACGCGCGTAAACACGTACACATGCATCCACACATAAAACAGCCATTATATATATAAGTAATTTGAGATGTCCTATTTTTAACAACATAAATAAAATCTTCAGCAATTAGAAGTCCGTAAATATATTCAGTAATATGAAACGTACAGATATCATGTAATACCAGATAATTACAAAAGAGTATCCTAACAATAGTAACGAGTAGGATACGCGGTGGTGTAATAGATAATGGCTTAGAATGAAAAATCTGAGAGCCGAGTTCGAATTCCAATCGGACTCGTTACATTCACTTGTGTGCAAATACCCATGGGAAAGGTATGAACCCATCTCTTCTCTCCCCAGGTATATGTTGAATAGCAGGACAGATTGGATTCTATAGCCTTGTTTTGAAAGAAACAGCAGCTTGCCACGTGAAAATATATTCTACTTGGTCAGTCATAAATCGAAATAGAGTCATATATCACGTATGGCATTGATTTACTATTAATGTGAAGGTCGTCCTAAACGGTTTCTCCTTCAGTATCTTTCATACGAACGCCGGTGTTCCCCAAGGCTCTATCCTGGGTCTTACACTGTTTCTGATTTTCATCAATGATCTTCCTGATGTCATCAGTTCACAAGGAGGCATCTACGCAGACGACACTACTATTTACTACTGTCTCAATAGGAAATCGGACATCGCTGTCAAAACTAACCTGGCCGTTGGTCTCGAAAAGGACCTCCAATCTGTGGTTAACTAGTGCAGGAAATGGCTTGTAAACTTTAATGCTTCCAAAACGAATCTGCTCTCATTTGCCCACCATAGAGAACCCTCCCAGACTCCCATCCAAATGGTTGATGCCCAACTACGCCTGCTTGGTCTCATGCTTTCCACTGACCTGAGGTGGAACAACTATATTTTAATCAAAAGTTTCATCTACCGCAAGAAAATTTGGTTCTCTGTGTCGCGCCAAAAGGTTTTTCTCGCTTGAGTCTGTCCTTCAAATCTACAAATCAACCATTCGTCCTTGCATTGAATACTGCTGCCATATATGGTCTGGTGCCCCTGCTGTTCATCTCAAGGACTTTGACAAAATCCAGAGACGAGTATGCAAAGTGATAAGTCCTAATCTGGCATCTCGTCTACAGTCACTCTCTCACAGACCTAATGTGGCTTCCTTCTGTCTTTTCTAAAAGTATTTTCATGGCAGCTGCTCTGACTAGCTACTTTCACTGGTTCCCAAACTACCATGAATTTTAGCGTGCCAGTAGATTAGTTGGTTCCAGCCTTTCATTGTCGAAACGGTTAAATGTAGCCGTCTCTTCGACTGCAATAGCTTCTTATCTCTCACTTCCCGTCAGTGAAACTTCTTCTCTCTTCCTTGCTTTCCTGATAGCTATAACCTTCAAATATTCAAATGTAATGTCAATCGACATCTTCTGATCCCTTGATCCTGGTCCCCGTCCTTGTATGTGTCCTTTCCGCAAACACCCTCTTTACTCCTGCCCTCACTTTCTGTAAGCTCTTGCGTGTTAGTGGCACTCCCACCTTGCCTGGAGTGACATGATTTTAAAAAAAGCGAGTAAAAACAAATATAACGTCCCAAAAGTTGATCCGGACACCTAACCTAGAGCTTAACTTGAGACAAAAGTAGCAAAAGCCACATTTGGCTGCGATAACGTTATTGTCAGTTTCCTCAAAAGATGTTCAGGAGGACTTCATTTGGAATGAATTCATAAGATGAGTGTTAAGCATTAATAATTCCAATATATATATATATATATATATATATATATATATATATATATATATATATATATATATATATATATATGTGTGTGTGTGTGTGTGTGTAATTACTACAAATATAAAATTTGTCACTTAACTGATAGATGTTATATTCAGCACCTCAAGTTTCGTAGACAAAATCTTTCGGTCATATATTGATCTTCTTTTAATGTGGGTTTTTGACGTGTCTCTGAAATCTTTATACGTTAGATACTTTAATTATTAAATCGTGACTATTATGAGAAAACTACAAGTAATTTGTTCTCTCAAGCGTCACTTTCACAATATTCAGTTATTCATTTGAAAGGCGTACGATTAACATATATGGTTAATATATATGTTATATTGTCATAAACAACAACTGACATCAACGCAAAATTCCAAAAGTCAAAGCGTTCGTATTTTATTGTTGAAATATAAAGGAGAATACATCATTTACGTATTCACTGAGTAAACTGCTAATTAATAATGGATATAGGTCTTCGTTTATTGCAATAATAAGAACTTCGCGTTTTTCTATAGTGCGTGTACTAAAGTAAATTTACTTTTAGCCATGTATGGAAATTTACTTTTATATTCTTTAATAGAAATACAAAGTGAGGAAGCTACCTCCCTTTAGTGCAGTGGTTAACAAGTTAGTTTTAAAAGACCATGACTACTGTCTATATTTCTGAGATGAGGCATTATGTACATTATTTATATTATTCGAACTATTGTCCGCATTTTTGTCGCCATATTTATGACAACGTTTCGTTCGTTGTACGCTCCGGCATTCTTCAGGTGGTTGGAATGTCGAACTGAACCCTTTATTTGTGGCTGACCACATATGGAGAGAGAAGGGAGATCACCGCCCTCTGTGGGATCAGGTTGAGATAATAAACAAGGAAGACCATCGTAAACTTAAGGAATCAGCACATATGCTAGGCCACAAAAATCTCCTGAGCCGACCAAGCATAGAAATGAATACAATATGGGAACTAGTAATAAAGAGTGCCAGAGAAAAGCGATAATAACAACAAAGTTGCAATATGAGCTCTGGTACAAACATGTAATGATAACAGCAAACAATTGCAATATGAGCACTAGTAAAAAAGGTTGCTGAAGACATTAGGTTAATAATACCCAGAAATTCATACACAGATGTCCTCAAGGACAATGGATAAATGCACAATGGATAAAGGCGTTAGTTAGATCCAGTGACAGGACCCAAAGAGTGTGAGTTCAGTACCCGGTTAAGGCAGTGGAGAACTTTCAGAGGGAAAATTAACAGGAGATAACTGATAACTGACAACTGCCATCCATTAAACATGGCACGTGGGACTAGAACAGTGAGCGAAATAAAGGGTTCAGTTCGACATTCCAACCACCTGAAGAAGGCCGGAGCGTACAACGGCCGAAAAGTTGTAATAAATATGGCGACAAAGATGAGGACAATAGTCCGAATAATGTAAATAATGTACCATGACTACTGTATACGATTCAATCCTTATGAGTGTCCACTGCTTGTGGTTCGCACGTTTCGGTGGGACTTACAATACTACATCCCCTGGAGAGAGGTAGACTCCCAATAAAATGGGACATCTCTCTGAGTTGATACTTGTAGACTCTAAAGTAAATTTTGAACTTTTTGACCCTAGTGTAAACTGAAACTGTTCCTACTTTTTTTTTTATTCATGTGTAATCTGGAGCGATGCCTACCTTTTTAAAGCTAGTGCAAATCGGACATGACTAGTTTTTTAGTCTAGGGCAAACACATTTTTTCACCCTAATGAAAACCGAACATATGTCTACATTTTGCCCTTAGTGTAAACCGGACCGGATGTTTAAGTCTAGTGCAAAACTGACCTCTGTCTAACTTTTTGACCTCATTGTAATCCGGACCTATGTCTACGCTGTTTTAAGTCTAGTGTAAAACGGACATCTAACTTTTTGACCTTAGGATAAGCCGCATTTATGCCTGCGTTTATTTGTCTAGTGCAAGCCAAACCTCTGTCTACCTTTTTTTAACACTTGTGTAAAGCGGACATATGCCTACCTTTTTGACCTTAGTGTAAACCGGACATATATCTACGTTTTTCCTGTCTAATGCAAACCGGTCTTCTGTCTAACTTACTGACCTTTGTGTAAATCAGAGCAGTTTTTTCTAGTGCAAATCAGACCTCTGTTTGCCTTTTTGACCTTAGTATAAACCGAATTTATATCTACGTTTTTTGTCTAGTGCAGACCAGACCCCTGTCTCTCTTTCTCACCATAGTGTAAACAGGACGTATGCCTACATTTTTCCCTTAGTGTAAAGCAGACCCATTTCTACGATTTTTTTAAAGTATAGTGCAAACTGAATCTTTGTCTCCCTTCTTTACTCTAATGTAAATCAGACCTATGTCTTTTTTACTCATGTGTAGATCAGAACGATATCTACCTTTTTTGACACGGACGAAACAAACTTATATCAATCTATTTAATGATACATTGTGATTTTTTTATGTATGACACGACATTAAATGTCTCCAAAAGGGTTGATATATTAATTTAATCAACACAACCGAACTCTACTTTGTATTAGATTAATATAACTTTATATATGAAGATGCATTGCCGTGGAATTGTGATTAAAAAGGTAGTCGCGCAGACAATCACTAATGGAATGACTAAGATCCTCACTAGGTGCCTCACAGATGTGACCTTGTACCTGATTTAGTAAATACCTAGATTGGAAGAAACTGCTTTGTTCATCGTATTTTCTGAAAGATATTTACTCACGTCTATAAACTTAGCTACACAATGATGATCACACCCGCTAACTTATTGATATGCTCAGCTTACTAAACACTGCGCTGTGCTGATGTGCCTGGCTATTTACTGAGCTTCCTTTAGTTTGGCATAAGTCTACAAGAATGGAGAATCCGGTAAGGCGCACACTCACGACTCAAGCGAATTGATCGGTGACGCAAACTTATTAACCCCCACGCTACAATAGATGCCCTCAATGATTTTTTGTTTTTACTGATGAAAGTTTATCTCGGTGACAGGCCCCAATTCTAGGTCACTTAGTAACGTCAATCCTCTTACAGGGCAGTAAATGCTGAGCTATTTCCTCACTGATCAATACGAGAAATGAACCAACTGAGGTACGTACTTCTTCAGAATGATGCTGAGAAGAACAAGCAACTATTCTTAGCCAATAATGGATTAATTGATTTGTATCTTTACGGCTTATCAACCCTTTGTATTTTTTTTAAAAGACAAAAAATATTTCGGTTTATAGAATAATAGTTCCAAAGCCTTAAATTACCATATTCTGATGTATTTTTTAATTTTTCTTTCGGAGCGGGAATCAAAATAATGAAATAGCGCTTATTTTTCCAGTTTTTATGCCCACCGACGCAAACGAGAATAGCGATACAACGAAGAGTGATTTGATTGGTCGGTGGGAGACTGCAAGCGGGACCAGTTGTATGCTTACAGAATAACTGAACTGCTCTAATATAAATAATAAATTAGGACTGCGAGATGGAATACTTTCAGCATTTCTAAATTATGTATTTCCCTTCATGTGACTTTTGGTGAATGGAGATTCTTTAAAATAATCTGCTGAGTTAACTTGGGTTACTAATAAGTAAAAAGTCAATTAAATATTTTTTTTAATAGAACCTGGTTTTCAAACGTGGCTATACGCAACTTAACTCCACACTATCAAAAAAGGCTGTTTGCTATTTTCAGACAAATGTTTCTATGTTGGGTTTACACCTATAGCTCACTATTATGGCCCTTTGTTAGACGGTGCTAAGATTAGTAAATGTCTTTTTTTTTTAATTTTTTTAAATTGTTTTTATTTCAGAGCAGGAATCATGACTGGCGCATTCATCGTGATCCCGTGTGGGAAGAACAGTTTGCTGACCGTGCACCTGACTCAAACAACGGAAATTTTTCTGATGAAGGAGAACACAAGGAACATGTCGAAGAAGAGAGGAGGGTCAGCATGGAAGAAGGCGTCCAGAGAGCGTGTAGCAGAGTCGGAGAGGTGTACAATCCCTTTGATGTCAATACTAACGTACGTTATTTTTCAATAGTAGGCAAGCATGCGCGCGTGCGTGTCTGTGTGTGTGTGTCTGTGTGCGCGCGCGCGAGGTGCATGGCAAATTATTACACAGTATAAGTAGACACAGTATAAGTAGACTTATGACACAGTATAAGTAGACTTATGACACAGTATAAGTAGACTTATGACACAGTATAAGTAAACTTATGACACAGTTTAAGTAGACTTATGACACAGTATAAGTAGACTTATGACACAGTATAAGTGGACTTATGACACAATACAAGTAGACATATGACACAGTATAAGTAAACTTATGACAGTGTAAGTAGACTTATGACACAGTATAAGTAGACTTATGCCACACTATAAGTAGACTTATGACACAGTATAAGTAGACTTATGACACAGTATAAGTGGACTTATGACACAATACAAGTAGACATATGACACAGTATAAGTAAACTTATGACAGTGTAAGTAGACTTATGACACAGTATAAGTAGACTTATGCCACACTATAAGTAGACTTATGACACAGTATAAGTAGATTTATGACACAGTATAAGTAGACTAATGACACAGTATAAGTAGACTAATGACACAGTATAAGTAGACTTATGACACAGTATAAGTAGACTTATGACACAGTATAAGTAGACTTATGACACAGTATAAGTAGACTAATGACACAGTATAAGTAGACTTATGACACAGTATAAGTAGACTAATGACACAGTATAAGTAGACTAATGACACAGTATAAGTAGACTTATGACACAGTATAAGTAGACTTATGCTACACTATAAGTAGACTTATGACACAGTATAAGTAGACTTATGCCACACTATAAGTAGACTTATGACACAGTATAAGTAGACTTATGACACAGTATAAGTAGACTTATGACACAGTATAAGTAGACTAATGACACAGTATAAGTAGACTAATGACACAGTATAAGTAGACTTATGACACAGTATAAGTAGACTAATGACACAGTATAAGTAGACTAATGACACAGTATAAGTAGACTTATGCCACACTATAAGTAGACTTATGACACAGTATAAGTAGACTTATGACACAGTATAAGTAGACTTATGACACAGTATAAGTAGACTAATGACACAGTATAAGTAGACTAATGACACAGTATAAGTAGACTAATGACACAGTATAAGTAGACTTATGACACAGTATAAGTAGACTAATGACACACTATAAGTAGACTAATGACACAGTATAAGTAGACTTATGACACAGTATAAGTAGACTTATGACACAGTATAAGTAGACTTATGACACAGTATAAGTAGACTAATGACACAGTATAAGTAGACTAATGACACAGTATAAGTAGACTAATGACACAGTATAAGTAGACTAATGACACAGTATAAGTAGACTTATGACACAGTATAAGTAGACTAATGACACAGTATAAGTAGACTAATGACACAGTATAAGTAGACTTATGACACAGTATAAGTAGACTTATGCCACACTATAAGTAGACTTATGACACAGTATAAGTAGACTTATGACACAGTATAAGTAGACTTATGACACAGTATAAGTAGACTAATGACACAGTATAAGTAGACTAATGACACAGTATAAGTAGACTTATGACACAGTATAAGTAGACTAATGACACAGTATAAGTAGACTTATGACACAGTATAAGTAGACTTATGACACAGTATAAGTAGACTTATGACACAGTATAAGTAGACTAATGACACAGTATAAGTAGACTTATGACACAGTATAAGTAGACTTATGACACAGTATAAGTAGACTTATGACACAGTATAAGTAGACTTATGACACAGTATAAGTAGACTAATGACACAGTATAAGTAGACTTATGACACAGTATAAGTAGACTAATGACACAGTATAAGTAGACTTATGACACAGTATAAGTAGACTAATGACACAGTATAAGTAGACTAATGACACAGTATAAGTAGACTTATGACACAGTATAAGTAGACTTATGACACAGTATAAGTAGACTTATGACACAGTATAAGTAGACTTATGACACAGTATAAGTAGACTAATGACACAGTATAAGTAGACTTATGACACAGTATAAGTAGACTTATGACACAGTATAAGTAGACTTATGACACAGTATAAGTAGACTTATGACACAGTATAAGTAGACTAATGACACAGTATAAGTAGACTTATGACACAGTATAAGTAGACTTATGACACAGTATAAGTAGACTAATGACACAGTATAAGTAGACTAATGACACAGTATAAGTAGACTTATGACACAGTATAAGTAGACTTATGACACAGTATAAGTAGACTTATGACACAGTATAAGTAGACTTTAAATGATTTTATCTAAATCTGAAATACCTGCGGTTTTTGTGATTGTTTTTATGACAACAAAAATATCTGTGAAATAAGATCTTCAAAGCGGTCACCCACTGACCAAAAGGTATGCCACGTACGCAAGGTCAACTCCTTCCCATTCATTTCGTATTCCACTGGTAAGGATGAAGTCACTCTCTGACAAATTGTTCCACCGACCTGTTACGCTGTGGAGCAGACGCCCAAGAGGATACTTCCCTGAGCAATACAATCTTTACTATTTCAATTGTCGGGTCCACCGTTATATATCCAACATATATTCGCAATATTCACTCCTTACTTCCCCCTTTTACGCCCTTACAACAACTTAATTTTCAATAACCATCTACCATTGTGGCTCTTTGGCTTGTACTATGAGGAATAGACAAGTAACTAAAAACATTCGGGGACATATGCCAGTTGGCCAAAACTTAGAAATTTTCCCTCGCAGACTTATGCTAAGTCACGGTTAGAACTGAAGGTAGTTCCGATAGTTGATGAGATAGAATTTCTCCGTCGGGGAGAGATCCATGCCAGCTGTTAGAGTAAGTAATTCATAAATCGCACTTGCTGATACAGAGGCTGTCAGAGGGGGTGATAAGAGAGAGAATCCTTGCTGGTTTGAAGTGAAGAATTACTCTGTTATTCAGCCGTATCACTAGCTGTCCCCGGTGTCACATATACACCGCAAGCGAATCTCTGAATAAACAACTAAATATAAGGGAAACAGGATTGGCATTTTTTTTTTTTTTACATTTTTCACCGTGGAGTTATTTTCCCTTTGTGTTTCCATTCGCAGTGTTTACGCATACCGACGCAAACGAGAATGGAGATCCCAACATGGGTGATTTGCCCGGTCGTTCAGAGACTGAGAGACAGACCCGATTTATATTTACAGAATTGCTGAACTATGCTAATAAGAATAGTATATTATTCTTGCGAGATAAAAAATACTTATGATCATCCAGTATTTCTAAATTATGAATTTCACTCCGTGTGACTTTAGGGGGTTTCTTTTAAAATTAAGCTGCTTAGTTAAATTAAATTACAGTGTAACCCGGATATAAGAGAGTTGTCGGAACCAGATAGGTCTCTTATATCCGAGTTTCTCTTATATCCGAGTTTCTCTTATATCCGGGTTTGGTCTATTTTGTTTAGGTAAGTATGGCTCTAATTTGGGACCAGAGAAAATCTATCTTATATCCGGATTTCTTTTATATCCGGGTCTCTTATATCCGAGTTACACTGTACTAATAAGTAAAAAGTCAATCACCATATTTATTAGTGTCTGATTTTTAAATGTGGCTTAATTTGCTACTTTACCACAGACTGTCAATCTTACAGCAACTATCGAAAAAGATAGTTTGCTGTAGAGTAATGGCCAGCAAGAATCTCACAAATTATTGCTTGTGATTTCAGGTACAACTTAATAACATATAATTGGTTGATTTTATGGGGTCACAATAAGAATTAAAACATACAAGGAAATAACACTAAAAGCATGTTTTGTTGTAAATTAAATTCATATAATTTTTAAAAGAATTTTGTGTACAATGTATGTCAAGTTTTAAGGTCGCATTTGATAAAGAAAAAAAGTCACTTCGTCTCATGACAAATCAATGTGAAAAAGAGGGGAGATGGGCGTCTTGACACTCAGAGTTTCCGTAGAGAAGTTCGGCGTTTTGGGGCGCGAAGTTCGTTTTCAGGCATGAAAAGTTTCAGTTGCATGCTGGGAGAACTATTATTATTTTGGTTTTATTTATTTTATATGAATCAAAGTTTTAATGTTATTTATTTTATTTTATTTATGATATTTATTATTATTTGATATTTTTATTTATTAATGCTAATGTCCCTGCAATCTCAAGGGTAGTCTGTGTGGGTCGGGGATCGATCACAGTAGGAAACATTTTTAGCGTATATAATGTCAATCGACATCTTCTGATACCTTGATCAGTTTCCCCGTCCTTCTCTATGTCCTTTCCTCAAACACGCCTCTTTACTCTTGTTCTCAATCCTTTGTAACCAATTGCGTGCTAGTGGCACTCCTTTGCTTGGAGTCAATTGCTTAAAAAATATAGAAGTAGTAGTGAGAGCCAATCATGCAGAAGAAGACAATTGAAGAAAAAGTATAGAATATATATCACAGTTAAACTATTGTCGTTACCGGACATCTAATGCAATAAATATCTGTAACATGTTCAGTTTAATGTGAAAATAATGCGTGCTAAAATCTCGGTAATAAAATGTAGTACATGCGAAAAACATTAAAGTCACTGAGAACAAAATGAGCATAATTAAGTCAGTTTAAAAGTCAGCATAGTAGTAAAGTTCGTGTTAAAAGTAGACGACACGAAAGGACATGAGTTCATCAGCTGAAGAAGATGTGTTCTTGGTTGAGTTGCTTTTTAAAGGTTTACAGAGGATTACAGAAAATCGGCTTTTGATTTTATCAGGAAGTGATTTTATTGGTCATCTCTTGATTTACTTTTCTTTTTCGTGCGTGATCCAGCAGCAAAAAGAAAAACACATATTTAATCACACTATTTACAGTATTCGGACTATTGTCCTCATCTTTATTGTCACGTTTAGACCGTTGCACACCCCGGCCTTCTTCAGGTGGTTGCAATGTCGAACTGAACCCTTTATTTCGCTCGCTAGGGTAGACTGTTCTAGTTCCACGTACCATGTCTAATGGATGTCAGTTATCAGTTATCTCATGTTAATTCACCTCTCCAAGTTCTCCACTGCCTTAACCTTAATCCTTATGGACACATAGCACAGTGGATAAAGGTGTTGGTTAGATCCAGTGATAACACTCAAAAGGGTTGTGAGTTCAATACATGGTAAAGGCAGTGGAGAACTTGGAGAGGTGAATTAACAGGAGATAACTGGTAACTGATATCCATTAGACATGGTACGTGGAACTAAAACAGTCTACACTAGCGAGCAAAACAAACGGTTCAGTTCGACATTCCAACCACCTGAAGAATGCCGGAGCGTACAACGGCCGAAACGTTGTCATAAATATGGCAACAAAAATGCGGACAATAGACCGAATAATGTAAATAGTGTACATAATACCTCATCTCAGAAATATAGACAGATACATATTTAGCCATTTAACATTTAGTCACAGAAGCGTTAACTTCCGATCCGTGGCCTTATCCCTATAAGCTTATTGACTTTGTGCCAGATAATCTAATTATCTACTTGAGGGAACCTGTCATAGAGTTAAGATAACAATTTTTATCTAAAAGCTGTTAATAGTGAGTTCGATTATAGCCTGTTGGTTTATTAGAGCCGAATGCCAATAAACCTGACAGAGAACATATTTATTTTCATTAACATGCCGATAGAAGTAATTCACATTTTTAAAAACGCATGGCGTCTATTCAAACATGTGTATCCACTAAATTAACGTTTCGAATATATATATATATATATCGCTGAGAAATACTACATTTCAAACCAGACCCCCAAAATTTACAACCTAGTTGGGTACATGTATCTGTAGGTTCTCTGCTAATGGTTTTTTTTCTCGCATTTCTCACCTGTGGGACTCCCTTACGCTTTCATGCTTTCCAGTAAGCTTTTAATTTTAAAAATTTAAATGAAGCGCCAATCGCTATCTAATGTCTCCTGTTTACTCTTTTTTGTTAGTAAAGTAATGTTTGCGTTTTCTAATTCATCCACAGCCACTAAAACCCTTTTCTCTTTGTGGGTTTATTGCATTGCTTGGGTTAAACACGATTAATATATATATATATATATATATATATATATATATATATATATATATATATATATATATATATATATATATATATATATATATATAAGTGGGCACTGAGGTCAAAATCCAGAGGCGACGGTCTGTTTCATGCTTAATGTTCTGAACCTTGCATTTAATATATACATACGCACTATTTCAGATATTGTGCATATTCTACCTATGAACACCAATGAGTATGTTCCAATCTTCATACATAGGTTGGACACAACTGTAAGTGGGGGTAATATTCTGTCTAAGTAATCCACCTCTAGAAGTGCTTTACCTAATTCACGCCGCTGGCGAGTATTGTATATTGTTGATGTTATAAAGATTATCATTCCATTTCCAACCTCCATTTTGGTTATTCCTCATTCAGTGACCCTTTCTAGGTTACAAAATTAACCAATAAATATAACATACTTTTAAAATATATATATATATATATATATATATATATATATATATATATGATAAATGCGAATGTCAGTGTGTCAAATTGTCACATTTTTTTAACTTTACTCCTAGAGGCCTTTGCCCAACATATAACATTTTGAAATTAGGCAGGTTCTGAGAGCAAATTAAAACCATTCCGGGCCTGATCCGGACCCGCTATCATGAAATTTTGGATTCCCAAGTTTTCATTACTGCGATTGTTTTCAGATTTCGCCATCTTGGCTTCTGCTGATAAAAACAATTATAGAGGGACACAACTCTCTAACTTTCAATAGCTCATGTTTAAATGAAAAAAATACTGTTATCAAATTACAGTGTTTCAAAGTAAAAAATGTCCGTGTTTTTAACTTTACTCCTAGAGACCGTAACCCAACATACCATTTTGGAAACAGGCCGTATCCATCAGCAAATTAGGAAACATTCTGCGTCAAATACGGACCCGCAATCCTGAAATTTTGGATTAACAAGTTTTCATTACTGCGATATTTCGGCGATATTTTTAAGTAATTATTTGCTGCGAATATTTGTGCGATAACAATTTTTATTATTTGCAAATTAATTTGGGAATAATTGAAATTAATTGCTAAATCCAGCGAAAGTCAACCATCAAATAAAGATAGTTGTTTGTACGGAAAGTAAGGACCTACGCACATCAAATTATCTTTAAATTAAGTGACGACAGAAGAATTATCGTTGAACTTTTAAAGGGTAAGCTAAAATTTTAAAATGCACAACTTAAATGCATTGACCAATTTTGTGTTCTGTAGTTTACTGTTGCCTATTGCTTTTACTCCTCCTTACCTATTGTGATGAAGACCTACTCAAGAGCCCTCCAGCTTTTAAGCTAGTACACACACACACAAACACACACACACAAACACACACACACACACACACATATATATATATATATATATATATATATATATATATATATATATATATATATATATATATAGTTATGAAAAAGACTGTTTTTTATTTAGTTGGCGTGTGGGAGCAAAATAAAAAAAATTTCTTGCATTACCTCCTGCAACTTTTGTCACTGATTGATATTAGACCAATATAAAGAACCGATGAAGGCTGCAGGAGTAGCCGAACATTTTTACCCCAAAAAATAAATGAATGAATAATAAAAATAGATGTCCGCCAAATTTGAATCTTCAGGAATTGTTGCTACTTAAGACAAAGTAAAACTATTTTTTTCTTCACAGAATGGTTATGCTGAATGTGAAATCCATAATCAGGCCCGATGTGCAGTTGGTGACATGTCAAGCAAACATGGGACTTATAATGTTGGTGACAATGGTTATTTGTATGTAGACAGAAATCTGCCACTATTTGGAGAATGGTCAAGTAAGTGGAAACATTAAAACGTCATTTTATTGAGGAAAGAAATAATGTTATCACAGAACGACATTTTCAAGGTATATATATATATATATATATATATATATATATATATATATATATATATATATATATATATATAAAAGTGGACATGGAAGTCAGCACTTAGAGGCGATGTCCACTTTTATATTTAAACATGCTCTATCTCTGATATTGAGCACTTTATCCCATAAATATAGCACACTTTAAGACTATATTTCTTCATATATATATATATATATATATATATATATATATATATTAAGACATTTTTATGTTTATACATTCTTTTTATAGATAGAAATATTTAAGTAAACAGTATTAAACAACATTTAATAAACAGTATTAAACAACATTTACCGCTCTGAATGTCCGAGAAATTTTCATAGAAACAATTCGTCCCCCGGCAGGAATCGAACCTATATCCTATACGTCATATAGCCTGACGTGACTTTAACCAATTGGGCCACAGAGGAGCGTTCGGTTAGCAAGGTCGATTTTACTGTCTTTAAACTACAATCTTCCATGATTCTCTCACGTACATTCATA
>OZ038481.1:117742369-117837369 GCA_964036315.1 Acanthosepion esculentum
AACAGCTTGGAATTGGAAAATCGAGAGCTGAGATTCAATTCCATTCCAGATCTTATATTCACTTGGGAAAGGCTATGAATCCACCTCTTCTCCCTCCGGTTATGTATTAATTAGTAGGAGTTGTATTAATAAATCATTACTATGTCAAAATCTAAGTCTAGAAATATTTTCTGGCTTTAAAAAAACTGTGAAAGATTGATAATCCGTAAAAAAATCAATCAATAATTCTCTCCTTCTATCAAATTTTACTTGATCTTCGCAGGTAATTTTTGGATCATCATTTAAAATTAAAAATGGTTCTTCAATAATTGACTCGCTTTTTTCTATTGTCCGTTGCCAATATAAAATTTATATGACCTTTTATTTTATTTCAGTTTATGGCCGTGCTATGGTTTTTTACTCTGAGAATCATGGTCAACAAAAGATGTCATGTGCTGATGTTGTTCCTATCAACCAACCTTATGTTATTCTATCTTACTGGAGGACAAAGAAATTTGATAAGTAAATACACATTTAAAAATTGTTTTAAATATCCCAGGAAATTGTTTTCTTTATTAATCTTCCAGCCAAATGAAACGTTTTCAGGCTGACATGTTGAAGGCGATCCTGAGATCTTCTGAGATGTTGAAGGCTGTATTTGATTCGTTGAGGTGTTGAAGGTTGTCCTGGATCAGCTGAGATGTTGAAGGCTGTGTTGGATCAGCTAGGCTGTGGAATGATGTCCTTGATCCGCTGGGATGCTGAAGGCTGTCTTCGAGTATCTGAGATGTTGAAACTTGTTCTGTATTAGGGAAGATGTTCAAGGATCACAGTTGGAATGTTGAAGGCTGTCCTGGATCAGCTGAGATATTGCTGAGTGCTTTGAATCTCTTAAGATATTGAAAGATGTTCTGGATCAGTTAAGGTGATTGTTCTGTGTCAGCTGAGATGCTCAGGATTGGTTGATATATTGAATGGTGCTTTGGCTCAGCTGATATGACACTGTTCTGGATTGACCCTGATGTTGAAGGTTATTCTGAATTGACTGAGATGATGAAGGATATTCCAGATGTGCCTGAGAAACTGAATACTGCCCCAGATCAGCTATTTTGAGAGCTCTTATGGGTACTACTTAAATGGTCCCCTCATAAAAATTAGGGAAAACTTTCTTGGAAAACAATGTTTGTAGATTAGCATTCTTTAGATCTCCCTTAGACCGTAACATAATTAAAAAATATTAATTTATTATTGATTCAGAGACAGATCTTGTTTTTAATATTGATACAGTGTCAAATTGATCCCTGAATTTTATTTTAACCGTTTTGCGTAAGAATACAAGACTTGTTTTTCACAAGTGCTGTAACAACATCTCTTTAAAATAATGAATAAACGGATATATATATATATTTTAATTTAAGAACAAAATTTTATATGAATTAATAACATTAGGTAACCATTTTTTCTCAGTTTGAGATAAATAATTAATGAACTTCAAAATTTTCGTGCATGTGTTTGTGGGAAAAGTTTGTCAAAGATGTTTTTCAAAGTTCAAAAGGTTAAAACAGGTTAAAAAATAAGAAAATTAATTCTCAATGATGTTAACAGTTTCACACTTGACATCTGTAAATAACATTTTAGTCATATCCATGATGCTAGCACAAGGACATGATAAAAGCTTTGTTGAAGTAATCCAGTGATGAGACCCAAATTTGCGAGTTGTGAGTTCAATACCTGACTACAGCAGAAGTGAACAATAACTTGGAGAGTTGATTTTAAAGGGAAATAACAGATACTGAGATATCCGTTAGAGGCATGGCAGGTGGAACTAGTAAAATCTGCACTGGTTGACAAAATAAAGGATTCAGTTCAAAATTCCAATCACCTAAAGAAGGTTGGAGCATGCAATGAATGAAACATTGTGATAAATATGACAAAAAAGATAAGGACAACAGTCCGAAAAATGTAAATAGTGTAACTAATTATGATACCTCATCTCAGAAATATAGACAGATATTGGTATCAATGATGTTAGAACAATTTCAAACTTGATATCTGTAAACAACAACTTAATGGTATCAATGATGTAAATAACATCTTAGTGACTTAGTTTGAGGTAAATAACACTCTAAATGTCAAGATAGATTTGACACTGTATCTTTATGCAGGACCCACCTTCAAAATCGATAATAAATTAATATTTTTCAATCCGAATTTCTGGGTCGAGGAGTTATCCTTATTTACACTGTTTATATTTGGACTGTTGTCCCCATCTTTGTTGTTGTTATCACAGCGTTTTGGCTGTTGTGCCCTCATCAGGTGTATATCAATCAGGGTGGAGTAGTGCATACTTGTACTCAGTGGAAAAAAGCAAACAATAATTGAGCAGTACTAAAACTAAGAACTAGATGATATCCACAGACATGGGCAGTGGAACTAGAATAGTATGGCCCCATAGATTAAATGCATGGTTCAGTTCAGAATTTCCTGCAGATTATTCAGATCGATATACACCTGATGAAGTCTGGAGGGCACAACAGCTGAAATGTTCTGAAAACAACAAAAAAGATGAGGACAATAGTCTGGATATAAATCGAGAAAATAATAATATTTATTTTGACTTGGGCAAATATCCCATCAAAGAAAGATTTAAAGAATGCTAATGTACACAATGATTCCCGCCAAATTTCTCTCTTTGTACAAGTGAATCAGTTTATTTAAGTAGTGCATTCATCTGGATTGAATGTGATGTTTGAGTTGGCCCTGGATCAGCTGTGATATTTCTGTGCTCTCAGGATCAGATTATTTTTTGGAGGATGTGTGGGATTGTTTGATATACTGAAATCTGCATTGAATGTGATGTTGGAGTTGGCCCTGGATCAGCTGTGATATTTCTGTGCTCTCGGGATCAGATTATTTTTTGGAGGATGTGTGAGATTGTTTGATATGCTGAAATCTGGATTGAATGTGATGTTGGAGTTGGCCCTGGATCAGCTGTGATATTTCTGTGCTCTCGGGATCAGATTATTTTTTGGAGGATGTGTGGGATTGTTTGATATGCTGAAATCTGGATTGAATGTGATGTTGGAGTTGGCCCTGGATCAGCTGTGATATTTCTGTGTTCTCAGGATCAGATTATTTTTTGGAGGATGTGTGAGATTGTTTGATATGCTGAAATCTGGATTGAATGTGATGTTTGAGTTGGCCCTGGATCAGCTGTGATATTTCTGTGCTCTCAGGATCAGATTATTTTTTGGAGGATGTGTGGGATTGTTTGATATACTGAAATCTGGATTGAATGTGATGTTGGAGTTGGCCCTGGATCAGCTGTGATATTTCTGTGCTCTCGGGATCAGATTATTTTTTGGAGGATGTGTGAGATTGTTTGATATGCTGAAATCTGGATTGAATGTGATGTTGGAGTTGGCCCTGGATCAGCTGTGATATTTCTGTGCTCTCGGGATCAGATTATTTTTTGGAGGATGTGTGGGATTGTTTGATATGCTGAAATCTGCATTGAATGTGATGTTGGAGTTGGCCCTGGATCAGCTGTGATATTTCTGTTCTCTCGGGATCAGATTATTTTTTGGAGGATGTGTGGGATTGTTTGATATGCTGAAATCTGGATTGAATGTGATGTTGGAGTTGGCCCTGGATCAGCTGTGATATTTCTGTGTTCTCGGGATCAGATTATATTTGGGAGGATGTGTGGGATTGTTTGATATGCTGAAATCTGGATTGAATGTGATGTTTGAGTTGGCCCTGGATCAGCTGTGAAATTTCTGTGCTCTCGGGATCAGATTATTTTTTGGAGGATGTGTGGGATTGTTTGATATGCTGAAATCTGGATTGAATGTGATGTTGGAGTTGGCCCTGGATCAGCTGTGATATTTCTGTGTTCTCAGGATCAGATTATTTTTTGGAGGATGTGTGGGATTGTTTGATATGCTGAAATCTGGATTGAATGTGATGTTTGAGTTGGCCCTGGATCAGCTGTGATATTTCTGTGCTCTCAGGATCAGATTATTTTTTGTAGGATGTGTGGGATTGTTTGATATGCTGAAATCTGGTTTGAATGTGATGTTGGAGTTGGCCCTGGATCAGCTGTGATATTTCTGTGCTCTCGGGATCAGATTATTTTTTGGAGGATGTGCGGGATTGTTTGATATGCTGAAGGCTGATGTGGATGGCTGATATGTTGAAGGCTGTTTTAAATTAGATTATATTTTGAAGGCTGTTTTAAATTAGATGATATGTTGAAGGCTATTATCGATTGACTGATATGTTCAAGAGTATTTATGGATTGGCTGATATGTTGAAGGCTCTGGATTGTTTTATATGCTGAACACTATTATGAATTGGTTGATATTTTGATAGTTGTTGTAGATTGGTTGATATTTTGAAAGCTCTTCTGGATTTGGTGATATTAGGAAGGTGGTTCTGGTTTGACTGATATTTAGAAGTCTTTTTCTGGGTTGATTGATATGTTGAAGGCTGTTCTGGATTGGCTGATATACTGAAATCTCTTTCTGAGGTGATTGATATAATAAAGGTTGTTCTGGATTGGTTGATATGCTAAAGGCTCTTCTGGATTATTCCATATGTTGCTGCCGGCTTCTGGATTAGTTGTTGTGATGAATGCTATTCTGGATTGGCTGATATTTAGAAATCCGTTCTGGATTGTTTGAAATGTTAAAGGCTGTTCTGGATTGGTTTATATTCTGAAGGTCGTTCTGTATTGATTGTTTCATATGTTGAAGGTAGTTCTGGATTGGCTACTATTTTGAAGACTTTTCATAATTGGCTGTTGAGGATTGCCTGATATTTGGAAAGTTGTTCTGGATTGACTGACATTTTCAAGACTACTTCTGGATTGTTCGATATGTTGTAGGATATTCTGGATTTGTTGGTATGTTGAAGTCTCTTTCTGGTTTGTCTATAATAATCAAACTCTATTTCTGGATTGGCTGATATGTTAAATTCTGTTTTTTATTTGTTTGATATCGTAAAGACCGTTCCGGATTGCAGGCTGTTCTAGATAAGATGATATAATTAAGACTGGATTGTTTAATCGCATGAAAGCTGTTCTTTATTAGGTGATATTTTGAAATTTCTTTTTTATATGTTGTAGTTTTTTTAGGATTGTGTGATATATAGGAGTTTGTTCTGCATTGGTTGATAGTTGAAGATAGTTCTGATTTATTTCATATGTTGAAGGCTATTGATTGGCTGATATTTTGGAAGCTGTTCTGGATTGGTTGATATGTTGATATCTTCTGGATTCCTTGATATTTTGCAGAATGCTCTGGATTGGCTGATATTTTGTATGTATTCTAGATTGTTTCATATATTGAAAACTATTCTGGATTATTGCTAGAATTTTTAAAAGCAATTCTGGATTGTTTCATATGTTGAAGGCTGTTCTGGATTGGCTGATATCTTAAAGTCTGCCTTTGGATCTTTGATATTTTGAATACTGTACTCTATTAGCTGAAATGTTGAAGTCTCTGCATTGGCCGAAATGTTGAAGTCTCTGTATTGGCTGAAACGTTGAAGTCACTTTCTGGATTAGCTTATATGTTTAAGTCTGTTTATGTATTGTTTGATATGTTGAAAGCTGTTTTGGATTGGTTGATATATCGAAGGTTTTTCTGGAATTTTTTATATGTCGAAGGCTGTCGAGGACTGGCTGATATTTTGAAGGCTGTTCTGGATTGTTTGATATGTTGAAAGCTATTTCGTATTGCCTGATAATTTGGAAGTTGGCCTGGATTGGTTCATATGCAGGAGTTTATTTCTCGATTGTTTGATATGTTGAAGGCTGTTATGAAAATTATGTTGAAGGATGTTTCTGGATTATTTGAAATTTTTAAGTCTGTTGTGAATTTACTAACATGTAGACTATTTCTGGATTATTATATATGCTGAAGGTTATTGTGGATTTGCTGATATTTTGAAGGCTCTTCTGGATTGGTTGATATCTATTCTGAATTGGATGTTATTTGGAAGGCATTTTTGGATTGTTTGGTAGGTTGAAATATCTTCTGAATTGTTTGAAAAGTTGAATGTTGATCTTGATTGTTTTATATGTTGAAGGCAAACGTGGATTGGCTGATATTTTAAACTGTTCTGGATTGGCTAATATTTTGATGTCTGTTTCTGGATTCTTGTACGCTTTTCTAAATTGGTTGCTACCTTGAAGGGTGTTATGGATCGACTGACATTTTTTAGGCTGTTTTGGATTGGCTGATATATTGAAAACTATTTCCATGTTAAATGTGCTGAAGGTCTTTCTGGATTGGCTGATACATTGTAGTCTTTACCTATTTTGGCACATTTTTGAAGACAGTTCTGATTTGGCTGATATGCTGAAGTTTGTTTTCTGGATTGCTTGATATACTGAAGAGTGTCCTGGATTGTTTGATATGTTGATGTCTATTTATTGATTCGTTGATATGCTGAAGGTTGTTCTGGATTGGTTGATATACTTAAGGTTGTTCTGGATTGGCTGATATGTTGAAGGTTATCCAGGATTGTTTTATATGCTGAAAGCTGTTATGGGTTGGCTGATATTTTGAAGGCTGTTCTGTATGGATATGCTGAAGTCTGATTCTGTATTGTTTGATATGTTGAAGGCTATTCCGGAGTGGCTGATATTTGGAAGGCTGTTTTGGATTGGTTGAAATGATGAATTTTGTTTCTGGATTGTTTGATATGTTGAAGATTGTTCAACATATTAAACAGCTTCATTATCAATATTCAGTCTGATTTTTCCCCAACCTCAACGAATGGCTGTTCTATCACTGAGGCTCCATGCTATTGGGTCACATGTTCACTGCAATATGGTCACTTGCTAATGATTCCAGTTAAATTAGTTCACTCTAACCTTAATCCTTCTCTCATGCTCTCTCTTTGCAAGAGTCACATTAGACTAAAAATAGTGCATGTCTGCCCTATCTGGGTTGGGCTCTTTTTTCCAACCTTGACTTCAAAATCGTTTATACTGTTTTGTTGGAATGACTTATTCTTCACTCCCAAGCAGTTTACCACAGATGCAACATTGAAAGCCCATCGCTATTCTAGCAGTTTTTTCATGGCAGATATTCAGAAGAGCTCAATTTATTAATTCCACCGTTTTGTCAGACCTTTCCGGTCATGATACCTCAAACTAATTAAACTCATATTGTGCACTTCCTACCGTCTTCACTTCCATTCATATCAATCACCTCATTCAACATTACTGTTTCGAATAGATCCTTCTAATTTGAGTGGCTCTCGAGCCTTGTATTGGGAGTGATTTAGTAAAAGAAAATTCTGATCCAATATAAACGTACCGATGCATATGTAGATAATACCGTCATTAGTCATGGCGACTATGCTAGTATATAATAAATTGTTGTAAGCGTTCTGAAAGCAAAGGAAATATTTGTCGCAGATTACTTCCACAACACAAAGAACAAATCACTGTCAGTTTAGACTCGAATATCGGGGGTAGAAAGAAATGCCGAAAACTCGATTCGCAGGTATTATCTCACAAATCACAATCGGAAAAATAACTCACTCTCCGACGAACGCAGTAGCCAAAATACAGGAACTTAACCCGATTCGAGAACACCAACTGCTTTTATCGCCGAGCATTTTTTCCATTCGTCGACAGCTGGGAAAGGACGCCAAATTTTTGCATATCAAAATAATTTTATAGCGACTCCTGCGACGGACTTTCTTTTTTTTTTTTAATTTAAATATTTTGTCTTCAGCATGTCATGCTTAATACGTACCCTTTCTTTTTTGTAAATAATTTTCTTTTTCGCTACATTTTCCATCGTAAGATACACGCGACGCGCTGTCGCCTGGTTTGACGAGGTAAGTCGCCGTTTTCATCGCTGTAATCGTCAACAGTCTTCCAGATGTTATCAGTTCCCAACTACGTATTTATGCTGATGCTACGACTATTTACTTCTGTTTTGATAGAAAGTTCATTAGGTTCGTTAAAGTAAAACTGAGAGCTGCTCTCGAAAAATGACCTACAATCAGTTGTTTACTGGGGCAAGGAATGGCTTGTAAATTTAAACGCCTCCCAAACGAAATTGCTACCATTTATAGCATGGCTAATGCTAACCTTCAGAAAAGCAACTCATTTCACTTTCTTGGTCTCATGTTTCCCACTGGCGTGGATTGGAAAAATTATATTGAATCAATAACTAGATTTGGTTCACTTTGTTGTACCAGACAATATGTAAGAATCCATCTTACACACTTATAAATTTACCATTCATTCATGCATTGAATATAGCTGCCATATGTAGTCTATGTTCCTGCTATATATCTCGTAATTCTCGACAAACTTCAAAGAAAAATATCTGTAAAGTTATTGGACCTGACCTGGCATCTCAACTTTAGTAGCGATTTCCCAAGTGTAATCGTGCTAGCTAGCGAGACAAGCTTTCTAACCATTACACCGCCTCGGAGTGCCCTAGTGATTTTCTAAGCGTAGCTGAGATGTGGCACACGGCCGAAAGTATGGGGCACCCAGTGAGGATTGAAATCACTACTCAGTCGTAATTGTTCTAGCGAGACAAGCTTGCTAACCATTACACCGCCTCGAGGTGCCCAATCTCGATTTCAGTAACTGCTTTGATGTGGCTACCTTCTGCCGTTTTTATAAATATTTTTATATCCGTTATTCTAATGACCTCTCTAACTTTAAGTGAATTTAAGCGTATTACTAGATTACCAATTAGGTTTCACAGTTGTCATGGAAAATTAGCTAGATGTACACTATTTACATTATTCGGACTATTGTCCTCACCTTTGTCGCCATGTTTGTCACAACGTTTCGGCCGTTGTACGCTCCGGCCTCCTTCAGGTGGTTGGAATATCGAACTGAACCCTCAAAGACACCTGGCACAGTGGATAAAGGCGTTAGTTCGATCCAGTGACAGGACCCAAAGAGTGTGAGTTCAATACCCGTTTAAGGAAAACTTTGAGAGGGAAATTAACAGGAGATAACTGACGTCCATTAGACATGGCACGTGGAACTAGAACAGTTTACCCCAGTGAGCGAAATAAAGGGTTCAGTTCGACATTCCAACCACCCGAAGAAGGCCGGAGCACCGGCCGAAACGTTGTGATAAACATGGCGACAAAGATGAGGACAATAGTCCGAATAATGTAAATAATGTACATAATACGTCAGCTCAGAAATATAGGCAGATACTTGCTAGATGTAATCGCAATTTCCATTCTAATAGTTTCTTTTCTCGAACTTCTCGCCTGAGGAATTCTTTTCCGATTTCTTGCTTCCTTACCATGTGCAGTCAGTCAATTGAGTGCCATATGTAATGTATGCTTGGGCGATCATCTGTCTTTCGATTCATTATTGATTGGGTAGAGATTTTCCCGCAGTAGGTTTCTTTCTGCGGTAGACTGCTTGCGAACTAAGGCTATAGAACCCAGCCTGTCCTGCTATTTAACCCATATTTGGGAGGATGAGAAGAGATAGAATCCTACCTTTTCCGAGGGTATTTGCGCGTAAGTAATTGCAACGAAACCGACTCGGCTCTCCGATTTCAGCCGATATACATTACACCACAACACACATCTTATGGTACGTACAATAATCAAAAATTCAAATCATAATCTTCTGTCTTCCTGAAACAAGTTCTTTTATTGTCATTTCTTATTACTAACGTCATTTCCTTCTCTTTTACTTCCGGTAACCCCTTTGCGTCTTAGAGACATTATCGCTTTGATTAAAAACATAAGGAATGCTGATTTGTAGTGTTTATATTCGTTGATGTAGTGATACATTTGTTATAAAAAGATGAGTAAACATTGAGAATTTCTTGGCTAATTTTGATTTTATTTTTCAGGGTTGATCTAATGAATAAAGTAGCCAAAGCATTGCAAACAGAAGCTTGGCATTTTGCCATCGAGCAAATGCCAATCCATGGAGAATGCAGAGTCCTCAAGTTCTATTTCTTGGGTAAGTGTCTCAGTACTTTTAACAAAACAGACTGTTTGAAACGACGTTAGATATATTTTAAAATCATTCCCATCTTTTACTCAAATAAGATTTAAGTTTAATTTTGACCAACTCTGATTAGCTTTTTAGAAAAAAAAAGTCAATGATTATCATACCTACGAATTTACTTTAAGGCAGATGCATACGCATTCATATCTACACACATACACACATGCTCATATACACATATATAATGACCCAATTTGGTCAATAATGTTTTTGATCAATGTTTGACTCTTGGCAATTGCTTTATTTATCGGACATTCAATGCGCAACAAAAGTTTATAATCGTTTATTTTTTATTTCCCTCTGGCTGTAAATTTACTCCCAAACTCTTAGTTTTAGTTGTTTCTGTATTAGCAGGAAGACAATAGTAACCATGAATTTTAAGAAGACAACATGTATCGTCGTAAACCAGAAGAACAGTCGAAGATGTGAGCTATGAATCGGAGATGTCAGTCTAAATCAAGTACAGAAACTTAACTTTAAGAATTTAAAAGGGAAGCATTTAAAAGAAGACAATACAAGGGAAAATCTGACGCAGAAATCAGACGGAACATTGAAATAGGGAAGATGCCTTAGACTAAGCTAAGAAAAAAATTAAGAAACATGAAAATGCCGTTAGAAACAAAGAAAATTGTGCTTTAAAAGCGTTTAATAGAAGACATAACAATGGAAAATGTGATGCGGAAATCAGACGGCGCATTGAAATAGAGAAAGGTGTCTTACATAACGCTAAGCAAAGTAATATGCCACATGAGAATGTCGTTAGAAACAAAGAAAAAAGTGCTTGTATATTATGTAATATCAGTCATCATATACGGCGGTAAATGGTGGATAATTTCCTCACAGGTGAAAAGGAGATTAGAGGCAACAGATATGTGGATTCTACAAACGACTGTTGAGAATTCCATGGACGGAAGGGTCAGGCAACGGAGAAGTATTCAGCAGTATAAGAAGCAAAAGGAACCTGGTGCTTGATATATGAAAGAGACAATTGTAATAATTAGCAGACGTGATATTCTTCGCTCTTATATACATTATTCGGACTATTGTCCTCATCTTTGTCGCCATGTTTATTACAACGTTTCGGCCGTTGTACGCTCCGGCCTTCTTCAGGTGGTTGGAATGTCGAACTGAACCCTTTATTTCGCTCACTGGGGTAGACTGTTCTAGTTCCACGTGCCATGTTTAATGGATGTCAGTTATCAGTTACCTCCTGTTAATTTTCCCTCTGAAAGTTCTCCACTGCCTTCACAGGATATTGAACTCACATACTTTGGGTCCTGTCACTGGATCTAACTAACGCCTTTTTCCACTTTGCTATGTGTCCTTGAGGACATCTGTGTATGAATTTCTGGATATTATAAACCTAATGTCTTCAGCAACCATTTTTTACCAGTGCTCATATTGCAATTTTTGCTGTTATCATTGTGTAAATTCATAATCGGGACTTAAAACAAGTGTTTGGAAATAAAATCAATAGATGAACAGTATATTTTGCAATTTTAACATAAAAATATTGTCTTAGCATCTTGTCCGGCATTTTGTATGTTGTGAAATGGAAATCAGATATAAATGGATTGTGATTGGTTAGAAATGAAGGCATTACTGGTAGAATAAGGACAATGGTGAGAATAAACTTTTCTATAAAGGAAACATTCGGCATTCATTGACTAAAAAGTTAGTTTGCCGTCAGTTGAAATTTATAAAATCTTTCTCATTTTTTCTGGAAAATAAATTTATCAAGTTCACTCTTATTGATCTTTCTAGAACGGATATATATACATCATATATACATTCCCATATATAGATTCCCATATATACATTCCCATATATAGATTCCCATATATACATTCCCATATATAGATTCCCATGTATAGATTCCCATATATACATTCCCATATACAGATTCCCATATATACATTCCCATATACAGATTCCCATATATACATTCCCATATATAGATTCCCATATATACATTCCCATATATACATTCCCATATATAGATTCCCATATATACATTCCCATATATAGATTCCCATATATACATTCCCATATATAGATTCCCATGTATAGATTCCCATATATACATTCCCATATACAGATTCCCATATATACATTCCCATATACAGATTCCCATATATACATTCCCATATATAGATTCCCATATATAGATTCCCATATATACATTCCCATATATACATTCCCATATATACATTCCCATATATAGATTCCCATGTATAGATTCCCATATATACATTCCCATATACAGATTCCCATATATACATTCCCATATACAGATTCCCATATATAGATTCCCATATATAGATTCCCATATATACATTCCCATATATACATTCCCATATATAGATTCCCATATATAGATTCCCATATATAGATTCCCATATATACATTCCCATGTATACATTCCCATGTATAGATTCCCATATATAGATTCCCATGTATACATTCCCATATATACATTCACATATATAGATTCCCATATACAGATTCCCATATACAGATTCCCATATATACATTCCCATGTATAGATTCCCATATATAGATTCCCATATATACATTCCCATGTATAGATTCCATATATAGATTCCCATATACAGATTCCCATATACAGATTCCCATATATACATTCCCATGTATAGATTCCCATATATAGATTCCCATATATACATTCTCATGTATAGATTCCCATATATAGATTCCCATATATACATTCCCATGTATAGATTCCCATATATACATTCCCATATATACATTCCCATATATAGATTCCCATGTATAGATTCCCATATATACATTCCCATATATACATTCCCATATATAGATTCCCATATATAGATTCCCATATATACATTCCCATATATAGATTCCCATATATACATTCCCATATATACATTCCCATATATACATTCCCATATATACATTCCCATATATAGATTCCCATATACAGATTCCCATATACAGATTCCCATATATAGATGCCATACATTACGTCCAACTCGTTCAGAAATAGATAAAGCATCAGTTATAAACAATCGTTTTTCTCATATAAAAAATGATATATGTTTATTAATTAATGAATAAAAAATGTTTTTATATTTATTTATTTATAAATTGGTAAATGAAAAAAACAATAGTTTTAACTGTAATTCGTGTTTAGAATATAGTAATTATAAACTTGTTCCAGTAAATAAACAATCTAATATTTAATATTTTGTTTTAAATTCTCAAGAACAAAAAATGTATAAATTCATTTTCATCACATGTTTAGGTTTCATTACAATTCTGATAATGACTTTTTAAAACGAGGAAAATTAGTGAAGAGTGAAGGTAGTTAAGATAATAGCGGTGTCAAGCGAAAACCTGCTCTTCTGACACACTATCTTTTGTGGGCACACGGAGCAGATTTGCTGAGAATTCTTTTGCTTGAATTCGATTTTAATGATTTTTTATATGAGAAAAACGATTGTTTATAACTGATGCTTTATCTATTTCCGAACGAGTTGGACACGGGTTCACATAGAAAAGTGTGGCTGTCTGAAAATTTGACATTAAAAAACAACAATTATTATTAAATGAACAAATATATTGTGTGTCTGTTATTTCAGTTGTTTATCACAGTCACACAAACAAATACAACGATTTTGCTTTCATAGACTGACAAAAAGCAAACAAAATCCAATAATCTAGGCCAAGGTACTAATCTTTATATGAAAGACCAATTGTTAATTGTTTATACCTGCAAAGAGAATTCGAACATACCAGGCAACACAAAGTTATAATTACATTTACGAGAACAGGACTGTTATATTCTCGTTACACACACACACACACACACACACACACACACACACACACACACACACACACACACACACACACACACACACACACACACACACACACATATATATATATATATATTACGACCTATATTTTCGCCTGCCAAAATAGACTATTCTCCACATCAGATGATGTTGGATTGGATTGTTTATTAATTATTTGCTCTTTAATAATAAATACATTGAACTCTTTTTGTGGATCAGTTTTAATATTTTATATTACTAGGATCCACTTGGATTATATACCAACCGATTTGTTACCTTTTCTCTCTCTCTCTTTCTCTCTCTCTCTCTCTCTCTATATATATATATATATATATATCCACTTGGATTATATACCAACCGATTTGTTACCTTTTCTCTCTTTCTCTCTTTCTCTCTATCCCCCTCTCTCTCTCTCTCTCTTTCTATATATATATATATATATATATATATATATATATATATATATATATATATATATATATATATATATATATATATATATATGTTTTGAACAATCAAAAATATTAAGAAATTAAAATTTCCAGACACTGTCTTGGATATTAATATTTTTTTTGTTTTATAATTTCGATTAGTTTCGGCCAACATGGCCATCGTCAGGAGAAAAAAGTCCTTGCTTGTTAGTAGCAGTTAACTATATGAATCCATGAATGTCTCTGAAGAAAGTGAACTTTATCTGTAGTTTTCATTTATTTTTTATCGTTAATTTTGGTCAGACTTTGCATTGGTTAAACGGTCTCTTTCAAGTCGTTTTTAAAATAAAGGCTGGGAATTTCCTGAGTCTCAGAATTCCCTCCTTCTTCATTTTGACAGTCTTATTGGTTGCTGGGAAGGGGATGTATGTGTCAAGTGTAAGTTATCTTTAATTTTGGGGGGAGTGTGTGTTATATGTGTATGTGTATATATTTGTGTGAGTGTGTGAACATGTGTGAGACTTCAACACATTTGCAAGCATGTCTGTCTTATGTGAGTGAGAAATGTGGGTGTGGCTTGATTTATGGTATTATATATTAATTATATCTGTGTTGTTTAATTTGTGGTTAAGTCCATCAAGACAAAGTGTTTTGAGGCGCAAAATCCATTTGGCTCTATTTTACTCTAGGATTTTTCTAAGGTTATCATTTCTCTTTATTTCCATTTTTTCACTTATAGTGAATAATGCATGACTTTTAAATTCATGTTTTTCTAGGCGGAAATGTTCTACAGGTAATTATCTTTCGTGGGGAGCCGATTTGATCCGATTCTAATAATTAATTATTCTGTAGTTAAAGGGCCATTCAGATTTTCCCACATATTCTTTCTGGCATAGTGTGTCTTCTAATAATTAAATTATGTTATGACTTCTACACTTAAAGTGGTAGTAGATTTTTAAAGTAGATTTAGTAACTGAGCTAGTGAACGAATTGGTATGCCTAAGGTGGTTACAACATAGCTTCCTTTTATTGTTACCTGGTTGGGAAAATCCTGTTGTTTTTATATCCTGTTGTTTTTATATCCTGTTATATATATATATAAAAACACCTGCACACAAACTTATTGTCCGCCACATGAAGAAATCTGGCGGGTGTGCTAGAAAAACGAGAATAGCCGGTCATTACGTATTTTTAAGTAATTACGTTGTAAACTGTAGTTTTTCTTTTTCAGTGTGAGTATGACACAGATAATAAAAAGGACAACAGAAAAATAACCAATGAACCATCCACACAAATGAAATCCACGTGTAACTGCAGAGCAAATAAGGAATATGCCTAAAGTGGCCATTGCCTTCAAAACAATATAATGTACTAAAATACCGTAAAATCAGCAGATAACCAACAAAAATTCGAAGAGTACAATACCATTTAAACACACACACACACACACACACACACACATATATATATATATATATATATATATATATATATATATATATATATATATATATATATATGGTATAAAATGACAATTGGAAAAATCTTAGATTTTGCTGAAGCGTTTCGTCTTCCGACTTTTTCAAGGCAAAAATGAAATCGAAATATCTCTGTCTTGTCCACATAATTGATCTGGTAGTTTAACTATATATATATATATATATATATATATATATATATATATATATATATATATATATGTATATGGGAAATTAAAAACAAAAACATGTTACACGAATTTTATGTAAAATACTGAAAAGAGCATCCGCCATCAGCAATTAATCTAAAAGCTGTTAACTTTGTATGGAGGAGAAAATAGCTATAATCACCTTCTCAGACCAACACAAATTACTAAATAAACGATTAGAACTCATCTCAAAATGCACATACGAAAACAGGTTTTTACTACGTTACTTACAAATTGAAAAAACCAATATCTTGTAAAACACCATCATGAAAAAATGCAAATATATGCCGTATATACAACGCAGATAATGCAACATACTTTAAACAAAGTCAGTTTTTAAACAAACAAATAGCATAACCGACCTCCGAAAAAATAAACCAAAGAAAAAATCTAATTAAATAAATAAACCAATTAAGTAAATAATAAAAAATTAACAAACTACTAAAGCACACATAAACACACGTAAATGTAATAATAGCAATCAACAATAAATAACTAAGGAATCCGTAAGACATAATTAGTAAAAAAATTAACAAATGATAAAATTAACAAATGATATCATAAAACAATTAAGAATAACCGTATTCTGATTCAAAATTATATATATATATATATATATATAATTATTTCTTCGAAAATTATAACATAAATATGTTATAAAATCACTACAAAAATAGCCATACAGAAACATATCTGTAGATAGTTTTTATTTTCCTTCACCTACCATGCAATAGTGCGTATATAGATATATGAAATATATATATATTTTTATATATATTTGTGTGTTTGGAATTTTCGTTTTTATATATTAGATGGTGTTATTGTTATACGTATATATCTGTTTTAATGTCCTTTCTTTCCCTATTATTTGTTTCTCTGTTCTATTAGACCATTTTTATCTACGTATATTTGCCAGTATAAGTTATATTTTAAAAAGTTGTTAGAATTCGTTTAATAACACTTTCAACCTTAAATATTGGTTGTTTTAGCGGAGTGTCTATGTCAATGTATGTGGGTGTATGTATGTGTCTTTATCGGTGCCTGTGTGTCTGCTGACACGGATGCACCTTTCATTGTGTATGTAAGTTTTTTTTTGTTTTTGTTTTTTTGTAAAGGGTCGTGGGGTTATTTCCTGTCTCGTCACTTTTTGTGTGTATATGTATCTAAATACGTCTGCGTGATTATGTATTATAATCTGATTGTGTATGTATTGTTTTTTGCAAGATGTGATCCTCCCATAGCTATATTTAGAATTCAAATGTATCTATGCTGTCATGAAGTTCAGAGCATCAGTTGATATTAACGTTTATTACAACTTAATTTCAATAAAAACGAAATAAATAGAATAACATATGTATTTTTTCTTCTTGCCTCAGTAATTTTATAATTTTAAACTTAACAGAGATTAAATTTAAAATTTAAAATGGGTAATTTTTAATTTCAAATTGTATCGTATAATTTAATACTTATTAGTTAGAATTAATTCTATTTTAGTCTAACCCCAACATTAAGGCATTAAATGTTTATTATAACCTTAGTTGGTTGTCAAGTTCAAAATGAAACAAAATGGCTATTTTTGTAGTGATTTTATAACATATTTATGTTATAATTTTCGAATAAATAATTATATTTGCTCTACTCTGTATTGAGCAGTCTTTTAAGAATAGTAATTGTTGGTTATTGGAATTTATTCCGTATACACCAATCCTATACTTGGTTTTATATATATATATATATATATATATATATATATATATATATATATATATATATATATATATATATATATATATATTAAATAAAAACAGATTGCTTTAAGGTTCCATATAATAAATTATTTCACCACAGCCCTTTTAAAGGACAGTGGATCATCAGAACATTTGGAAATAAATCTGATGATTCACCTTCCTTTAAAAGGGCTGTGGTGAAATAATTTATTATATGGAACCTTAAAGCAATCTGTTTTTATTTAAATTATTAGCTCTGATTTACATTGAGCTCTCTGGATTCTATCCTCATTGGGTCTTCCCATACGGATTACCTAGTTTTTCGTAAACTATATATATATATATATATATATATATATATATATATATATATATATATATATATATATATATACATGTAAATGCTGAGGTTAATACAGCGACAGTTTGTTTCTTGCTTGAATGTGTCTTGTGTTTTTGTTCGACTATTTACATATGTTGGTCGATGGTATATTAGGCATAGAAAGTCTATTGTATTATCCTAACGTTTATTAGGTGGGTGTTAACGATTATGTTCTAAATTATTCAAGAGTCTATCGAATGTTTGACAGCGTGATGACAGAGTGATGTTTATCTAATGTTGTTCTATGGCGGCTTTAGTTATAAAAAAAACGACTGAATATATATTTTTTTTAATTACTCATACTCTTTAAAAGTTAGGAAAATATCCTCCATAACGTAATGTTTTATTCAATTTTAGATACATCCTGGCTATATATTAACTATAGTTATCGCTCTTATTTTCTGATAATATTGTGTATGAGCAACCATATCTACAAAAATCGACACATTTATACACACACGAAAACAATCCAAAATTCTTTTTAAAATATTGGTGTTTGATGATTTGTACTAAGCTTTTGGATTTATGATTAGTTTCTGTTTAATAATAATATCATCTAAAAGGGTGAAATTAATACCGAATTTTAACAGATTTAAAACATAATAAATTATACTAATTAACATTAAAAAATGAAAAAAAAAACAGTTCTTATAAAATACATTATTCATCGAATTTTTTTTTAAACAATAGTGTCCTTAATATTTCTTATTTATGAAAGCTTTTTTAATTAAATAAGATCATAGTTGTATTGCATTCAGACAGATTTTCGGTAAATTTTGTTTCTGTATGACAAAAACAAATTGACACTTTCCCCAGGAGATCTGATTTTAACTAATATAAATATGAATAGGGTGGAATTTCAATTTAACGAAATTTCATAAAATTAAGCAAGTGGTGGTGGTGGGGGAGTATAACACATATAAGAAATATTTTTACCAAGATTTTCCAAAAAATAATTTAAAAAAATAATTGAGTTCATTAGTGAATAGGTCCTGAAAATGTAATTAACGGTTAAGAATTTTCAAAACAATGTGTTTTTTACCGCAAAAAAGATGCTAAATTTTCCAAGAGAAATAAGATTTTTAACCAAAATTTCGAACGTGCTAGAAAGGATTAAAAAATTTAATAAAATACTCAGAATTACTTTTTTCTTCCCTCTTAATAATAACATAAACACTTTGACGATAAAACTTTGTTTTTATTATCTTTGGGGCCTCTTTCATCATGGTATACTCTTTTTTTTTGTAGTTACCTACGTTTAATCCATGCAAATATTAAAAGCGAAATTGAAAGTTGAATCGATTTTGACATTCGCGAGAAAAACATGGCAGGAATGAAGTCTTTCACGAATAATCAACTGAAATTAGATTATTTTAGCATGACAAATTTATAAATTGGTAATCATCATCACCATTATGATCATCATCAGTCACATGACCGGGTGTGGTCGTAGGGTCGTTGTGCAGCAGAGTAACTGACCAGATCCCACCATATGTCTGGGTAGTATACCAAAATCTGAGTCTATGTGTATGATCTTCGTCTCAGCTTAGTGGCGTCCTCAGCCCATCCCCCCCACATGTCTGCCTCTTTTTCTTTTACCTAAAGTCATACCTGAAATTGGTATCATTTTAAAAAATCGTACTTTAAAAGCGTTAAACTTCAAACATAATCATCAGTTTCATATTGAATGTTTTTAAATCAAGCATTCATTGATATTAACACTTTTTATATTCATTTATTAAATTTGTATTTGAGAGTGTTGTTTCTAATGGATACTTTTATTTCATTCTAGGTGATGATGAGTACAATCCAGTCAAATGGAAAACCAAATTCGAACAATATTTGGCCGAGCGGGATGAAAAGAAAGGAAACTTTTATCCAGATAACTGTGACAGTGCAGGTAAATACAACCATTACACACTTGAAATACTCGTGTTTATATCCTATAGACATTGTTGGGAATAGCGCTGCAAACGCAACAAGTGATGTTGCATGTGATTTTTTTGCTGGGAACCAGAAATGCCCTCTAACTGAACTACTTACAGTGCTAAAGGGTTTGTCCTAATATTTATACATAGCTAGGGATTAAGTAGATTCATGCCTTTACCAAAAGTGTATTTTGCAGTAACTGATCACCTAATACAAATTCCAAGACCCACTCAAGTAGAGGGTTATTGAATGAGGCTGTTGTATATGAACGTAAAAGGCGAAGGTAAAAGGTGCAAATTATGAGAATATGGTGTATAGATAACAGTTGATCCTAGACATGAAGAGATTGATATTTCCGCGATCGGGAAAGCATTCTCTCGGGTGCCTGTTCCATAAAATAGCGGTTCTTGGGAAGAAGGCTGTCCGAATAGGGAAGTGGACGTACAACGTCTCTGAAGGAGATTGAACTCGGTTCGACGATTCCATAGTCTTTATCGTTAACCTTGAGGAAAACTTAATCTCCCTTGATGTACACATATACGAGGAAAGTGCTGAAAAGTTCTCGACCCGAAGACATTCCCAAACTCTAAACAAATGACTAGTGATCAAGTTGAAGCAAGACGACGAAATAGACATTCCACACATTTCATATCAGATCGTCAAAGAAGCCAAGTGAGTGGGGGAGTTCACCTGAGGCCGCTTCAGGCCGTCGAACTGAGAACCACGTGATCTAACACCGGCAGATCCCTTACACTGCAAGAACAGAATGCGAGATCCGCATATTCGAACGAGGACGCGGGGTCTTATTCCACAGACTGACCTAGAGTAACTGACGAAATATGGGGAGTGAATACAACGTAATGTTAAGCAATGTGGAATCAAGCACATACACTTAATTACAAAATTTTTACACCCCTTATATGATACCTTTTCTTCACCTTCTCGTCTATTTCTAAAGGGTGTTTCATTAAGCAGGATCAAAGTCAGCAGTAAATAAATCAGTGTTACTGGTGAAAATGTATTTATTTCTCTATTGGATCTTGTTATTTAAGTCATGGCAATTACGTGTGAAAAATAACACCGCCCAAATGTTCGCCGCACACCCACTCGATGGTCAAAATTTTTGATGACGTCTCTGCATAGTTGCTCCTCGATCTCACCAATATGCCTTATTATCTCATCCTTCAGCTGTTGAATTGTTGTTGGCTTGTTGGCATAAACCTTACTTTTGAGATGACCCCAAATGAAGAAATCTAAAGGCATCAAGTCACACGATCGTGGTGGCCAATTGACTTCGCTGTTTCGAGACATGATGCCACCTGGGAAGTGCGCGAAATGCATTTCTGTTTGAACGTCCGTTTTCGTAATAGGCTTCGATAACTTTAACACGTTGTTTGATTGTTAATCTTTCCATGGTTGAAATTGCCAAAAACTTAAGTTGTTAAATCTGAAAGAAAAAGAAAAAAAAATCATTAGACGCTTAAACTTAATTCACATTTAAAATCGGTCCAAGTTATTGGAACTCTATTTATATGATTCAGTTTTGAATAGATTTTAAGTCTTCACTTATTGGCCATCAGATGATTAATTTATGATTTATTTCGTATATAGGTTCATCTTAATTTTACAGCTTAATTTCAATATGGCAAATTAGGTTTCAAACGCAATATATTTCATGGCATATGAAACATTAATATTGAAAATCTCATTAAAAGTTTTCCAACACACTATAAATTGAAATTCAGAAAACTTGAAGCAGTTAAGGTAAGTAGCAAAATGCTTACCACTATTCTCATGAAATTCAACATTATCATAGAAACAACAGTACAATTACATTTAATACAATTACATGTTCTTTTTTTAATCGGTTTCACCCCAAGCAAGGCAGTAGAGCCACATTACAGCACGTGGAAGAATTAATAACAGAAACATTAAGAATGAGCGGGAAGAGAAAAGAGTAATCAGGAGAACAGTAGATAGCGATTGATATTACATTTGAATGTTTGCAGCTTAAAAGCATGGAGCCGGTAGGGAGATCCACAAGCGGGACGTGCAAGGAAAGAAACTTTTAGCATTGAATTCACTGCTATATCTAGCCAAATTAACAGTAAATTGACGATACATCGTCGTCAGTTTAGCACTGCGTTTAGATTTTTAAATAATCTAGGTGCCATAACTAAGAGTTCATCCAAACAATGGCCATGAATGTATTTATAGAAAAGACGCAGAGAAAGTGTGAGAAAGAGACTGAAGATGAGCAGCCAAATCAGGACCAATAATATTGCAGATTCTTCTTTGGATTATATTTAAGGAGGTCTAGGTACAATTCCATTTTATTCATTTATATCGCGTGTAATCGCGAATCCCGTGACCATTAGGGTCATAGGTTCATCACATGTACTGCAGCCGGTAGCAGGCGAAAGCAGCCGGTAAATGGACAAAGGAACAAGTACCCTAGAATCAAAGGTTTTTTTTAAGAATAAATATCGTTGAAACTAATAAAAGACAGGAAGCTGTGGAGAACTATGACTGACTACGTCGTGAACGATCATGATTTAAAGAGGGAAATATATGTTCGGTGATATTATTGGGGTTAGAATATTATTGTAAGAAAACAAACTTTTTACAAAATCTTTTTCTTTAATGAAAAACTTTCAAAGATCGATCATAATAAGATCTTTTACCGAACGGGAAAAATGAAAGTCGATTCTTCTGTTGCAATTTCATTTTATTTCTACTTGAAATACTTATGTTAGGAAAACTGGTTAGATTCCCATTAATGTATTAAGTACAGTATTAATAACAATATATATCGGACTATTATCTCAGAAAACGAAGGCACCAGCGGTTTGTGCTTATTCTAGCATAAAGCCACAGGTGTTTCGCGCCTTATATCAACAAGGGTGAAGCAAACCAGATTCCTAACAAACACTCCTAGACTAATATAGAATCAAAATCACATAGGTCACTCAGTAATAAAGGTAATTCTATTGTGTTTGTCTTTTCTATTCTATTGAAAATAATGCAAAGAACAATATGATTAAAGCTTATTGAACAATGGAAAAAAAGTAATGACTTTTTGATTTCATCAGATTTCCGACTGAAGTACATTGTGTGAATTGAATTATTTTCTTGAATGTATTAAACTTAACAAAATGTGTATTGAATGCCATTTCAATATCTTAAACTCGTATTTAATTCAGAGCTATTCAAATGATGAATAACATTTGTTAGACATTGTCAGATGTATAAAAATTATAGGTTAATATGAATTAAATGACGAAATACAGAAATATATCAATGTTTAATAATGTCCTTTGTGGTTTATATACTATTGTCGGGTTCCCTCCTCTTAATTTTCGTAACCGTTACCAGGGGACGCTCTTCGGCATTCTGCGATAATGTTTTTATCTCTCTCTTCTGATCTTATCCGTCAACATGTAAGTCTCTCGCGGAAAAACGCGTTCTTTTTTGGGGAAACGCATGAACAATACATGCACACACAAGTACGTTCATTCACTCACTTCACATAATTTGGACCAGAAAGTTTCCACGTTCATTTGTTACACACATTGTTGTCTTTGTTACTTGAAACCCTTTATCATTTGTTTGTACATATGTATCGGTTCTTGTTGTTACTTTACATTTCCTTACGTGGACTCACATCCCGAGTCCGTCATGTTTGTTGTGGGCATTTCAGGAAAAACACGTTGTATATACACCTTATTTGATTGATATTCTATATTAATATTCTACATGGTGCAATTGAAACATTTCATAATATAAAAACCCAAAGATATTCAACAGAAAAAAAATGTATTTTTCAAAATATTTGTTAACTTAGAAAGGTTTATTCAATAAATCTACCCTCAGTTTCAAAGACGGCATTCAGCGCGGCCTTGAATGCGACAACAGGCTCAGATCTAGAATTTATCATTCAAGTTGGCTTTCATATCTATGATTGCAGTCTTCAACAATATCTTGGAATTGTGTTACTGATGGTTGGTCTTCCATTCCACAACGTCCCAGACGTTGTTGTCCAGGGGGTTCACATCGGGAAAGCTAAGCTAACGAAACAAGCAAAATTCAGTTAGGGACAGTCCTGGAACGCACCTGGGTAGTGTTACAAAATGCGATGGCTAGCCAGGATGGCCAACAATTGGTCAGAATAACTTGTGGGAGTGTTATTCTGATAGTGATGGATTGCCTTTGTCTGATTGTCTATAAATCCAAAATGGCGCTAATTCAACAGAGGGCTTCAGGAATTTTGAAGCGTCGATCAATCAGTCAGAGAGTCAGACAGTTATGTGCCATGCCTGATACACGCATAGCCGATTATGTATCTTTCGATACATGACTGACGAGGCAAATTTTTCCCGCAGTAGGTTGCGATTTCTTTCTGTGGTAGACCAGTTGCAATAGAACCCGGTCTGTCCTGCTATTTAACCATAGTTAGGGGAAATTCATATCTTTCCCAAGGGTATTAGCACGTAAGTGAATGTAATGGAATTCGAACTAATCTCTCCGATTCCTTCAATCCGAGCCGATATCCATTACTCCACCGTGCATACGCTTTCAATACCCAGGATCGAGAGACAGGCTAAGACCACAAGCGGCGGGACGCTAAGTAAACAAACGGCATGCGTCCCATCGAGGTTCTTCCTCTTGTCGCCTCTTAGAATCCATGCTGAACATCTTTCTCTCTCATCTAATAAAGCGAGTAAGAAAAACGAGCCGTCTTTCATTGATATCATCTATGCCGTTGCGTTGTGGTCCAGTGACGACACGGAACGCAACAGTACATATAGTCACACAATCGGTATAGACTATATACAACTTTATACAGGTGAAAAGAGGAATTATAATACATTATTAAGTGTTTGTTTCTAGTTTCAGCACTTCAGTTTGCTATATGTGATTAGTTATCTATATGATGACAGGAGAAATCATCTGAAATCTTTTCGGATACCCTACTTGCGAAAAGGTGTGTCATTCCCATCTTGATCTAATCAGCCACATTAGAATCCACCCACCATGAGGGGAAGCGGTTGATTTAATCTGAAGACTGTCTATAACAGCAACTACTCTATATACTATATGTGATTAGTTATCTATATGATGACAGGGGAAATCATCTGAAATTTTTTCGGATACCCTACTTGCGAAAAGGTGTGTCATTCCCGTCTTGATCTAATCTGCCACATTAGAATCCACCCACCATGAGGGGAACCGGTTGATTTAATCTGAAGACTGTCTATAACAGCAACTACTCTATATACTATATGTGATTAGTTATCTATATGATGACAGGAGAAATCATCTGAAATTTTTTTGGATACCCTACTTGCGAAAAGGTGTGTCATTCCCATCTTGATCTAATCAGCCACATTAGAATCCACCCACCACGAGGGGAACCGGTTGATTTAATCTGAAGACTGTCTATAACAGCAACTACTCTATATACTATATGTGATTGATGTACTGATATCGTTGTACAGAGTACAAAGTACACGATAAAAATCTCTTATGTGTAAGTTTATTTAACTCAGGACTTTGTCAGTTCATATCGGCAAGTGAGTGTGGGATTTATTTTTCTGAACATGGATTCTTCCTCTCCCGAGGATGTGAGAGATCCTCTGTCTTTTCAAGTTGGGATGCTTATATACCTTCCTCTTATCCGGTTGTCCCACGTGTACATATTCCAAGCGCAGTTGGGTCAACCACCTGTAGCTCGAATCTGCATTTGATGACTAGGACGTTAGCTTCTACGTCAACTCGATGTTGCACTAGGTTGCTTTGAAACTTTTGGTGTGACACTGATTGCAAAGTCTATTTTGTTATCATCTGAGGTGAGCTCGTTATACACTGAGGGCACCATAGATCAACTTTTAGAACAAAGATTCCTTATTGACATTAAATTCGATTCCGACAATCTGTATTTACTTGTATGGATCACAAATCACGTGGGTACTCTGTATACTATCGGTGATTGGTAATCTATATATTTATATGATCAGTGCTCAATATAGTACGAATGGTTGTTGAAATGTTCTTGAATTGGCCAAGAAAAAGGAACAAAATAAAATTCTTTTGTTTGACTATTTGGTTCCATTTAAAGAAGTGATTGCATAAAACAATAAATATGTTTTCTGTCTGAATTTTTAGGATTATTTACGCTCGGATTATTTTCCTCATCTTTGTTGTTAGCATCATGGATCTTCAAGCACTTGATGAAATCCGTTGGGTACAATGGCCGAAATACCGTGATGATAACAACAATTATGAGGATAATAGACCTAGTAGTGGTGACATGTAACCTGAAACCATCATGAAATGTGTGTGGAATTATTAAATGCTATGCAATTCAAATACCCTGATGTATGGATCAGTTACAACAAAGTTAGTGGAAGACAGAAGAAAATTGAACATAGAATAGGCTGCATTGAAGATAGTTTTTCTCAACAGCACACGTTGCTACAAAACCAAAACATTAACCTTTAAAATCGAGTCGAGTCCTATTTTTAAATAGCTTCGTCAGAACGAGACTGCCATATGGAAGTCATGATTGGCGCCAAATCCGTTTATAAAAATCTAAACCCTCAGTTGTCTATAACCGCTTTTTAAGGGTGTCATTGAATAGCTAGTTTCCAAAAATATCAATTGTTAAAGATGTGAGAGTGAAACCTATGGTGAAGATCACACTTCTTCGAACCTTGTGGACTGGCGCTATAGAATCACAGACACAGAACTGTATCAAATAACAGCAATCACATCGCTTGAAGACTTCCAGCAACAGCTAAAATAGCACTTCTAACTCGAAGAGAAAATAACATAATCAAGATGTTGAACGTTTCACACTACTTCCAACAAAAAGTTAGGAAGGAGCCTCCCCACCGCCAGATTAATAATGGAAAGAGCAATAACAACTACTGAACTTGAGAAAGCTATTTTTCTGAAAAATTGTTTTAAGAGAAGGATTTTATGAATTCCAACCGACAGTAGTACTGGCTCTTCAGTCAATGTATGCTGCATTTTTCCTTATAAAGAAACGGCTAATATTAGCTTTACCCTTTGATAAACAAGTCTCTTCTGATTTTGTTTAGAGGCATCTCAACCTCTATGAGTTATTTAAAGCCAACAACTAAATATTTTTTACGTAATTTTTTACTTTTAGGGTAAAAATATTTTATGGTATATATTTTATAGATCATAAACTCTATTGTTGGTATGTCTTTTGTAATTTTTACTATAAAAATGTATTTTTATACTTTTTAGTTTTATATTGATTGTTATTTTACTACAAAAATATTTTGTTGGTCATTTTACTATAAAAATGTACTGTTGATTTCTGTTTTGGTGTTTACTATTTACCCATTGCCGGGACTCTAACAAGTGCTACCACCCCGGGTCAGGGTGGATCTGAGAAAAACCACAGTTTAGTCGTGATTCCACGCTCCTCAAAATCTCTCGATTAGATGTCTTGCTGCCGGATGTAGTTTATCGTCAGTTAAATAAGTTATTCAGTAAAATTATTTAAAATAACACCTTTTTTTATGCAATGTGATGGGTATTGACCTGACATCTCGACTCCAGTTACTTTCTCACAGACGTGAAGTAGCTTCTCTCTGTCTTTTCTACAAATATTTTCATGGCAACTGCTTTGCCGGGCTATTTTCACTGGTACCCCAACTGCATGAATTTAAGCGTGCTACTAGGTAAGCAACTCGGACCCACCCTTTTCACTGTTAAAACTGCCTCTTCTATTCTAAAAGCTTCTCCTCTCGCACCTAGCGACAATGTAACTCCTTTCTTCTTACTTGCTTCCTTGATAACTATAATGTAATGTCAAATGTAATGTCAATCGGCATCTTCTGATGCCTTGATTTTGATCCCCGTCCTTCTCTTTATCCTTTCCCCAAACACACCCTCTTTTTTATACTTTTAGTCTCTGTAACCCCCCTGCGTGCTAGTGGCATCCACGCCTTTCTTGGGGTGAAATGCTTTAAAAATAAATGAATAAACTGAACAGACATTTATTACGCTACTCAGTATGATTTTGTATTCACACTGCTCTTGTAGTAAATGTTGGACATCTTTTCTTTTTTTTTTCTTTTTTTAAAGTAAACACTAACTTTTTGTTAATCATTCTGCCTATTCTATTACTGAGTAAAATGTTTCGTTGTTTGTGCTGAACCATAGGCTTTCTGTCTGCCGGTGCGTCCGCTTTGTGTCTCTGTGTTGACATAGAGCTGACTGCTCTAGTATATTGGCCAACCTGTCTCCTTTGTCTCGGTTGTGTTTGTCAATGTATCTCTCAACACTCACCTTTCGGTCTGTACATACAATTAAAAGGCCGTCATGTTTTCACTAACACCTCTCTTTCTCTCTCTCTCTGTCTCTGTCTGTCTGTCTCTCTCTCTGTCTCTGTCTCTCTCTCTTTCTCTCTCTCTCTCTCAGTTTTTTAGTTTTACTTTGATTTTTCGTTATAACAATTTAATGATAGTTTTCTTGTTCACTGGATTCTTTAAATTCTTAAACCGTTTCTGCTGATTTCCTTCCTTTGATTAATTACTGAATATTCTAAAACTCTTTACCAGATTTATTTTTAGGTATAAATGTGATGTAAAAATGTTAATCATTTGCAAAAGTTCCATGTACATTTTTGTTTTAAAACTACCTGTTGAATGACACAGTTGCAAACCGGTTTTTTTTCTGGGACGATTACATTCAGGATCGCCTGCCGGAAGAGTACTTTTTCGGTAGGGTCTCTTGAGCGAACAATTATGATGTTGCAAGACCCGAAACTCGTCATGACCCCAAGTCATAACATCACTGACCAGGCGATCCTGTGCACTCGTTGGAGTGTTTTCATAACGAACACACACCTAATATTTGACACACCTGGCTCCTTCTATCATGCTTTTTTTTTACAAGAGTCCGATTAAATTAAAAATGGAGTATCACTCGTTATATCTGGGCTGGAGTTGCCCAATTTTCACACATCATCCTTGAGTTGAAAAGTGACTACACAGACTTGTGGTAGTTGAAATTTTCCATTATTCAATCTCTCTTAAACATTTATAAGTCTACCATTCGCTTAGGATATTGCTGCCACATATGGTTCGGTGTTCCTGCGATATATTTAGAGATTCTTGATAAAATCCAAAGAAAAATCAACAATATTATTGGTCCTGATTTGGCGTATCTGCTTCAGGTTCTTTCCTACTGCATTTTCCTGACAATTGTTTGGATGAGCTCTTCAATATGGTACCTAGACTTTGTGAATTTAAGCGCAGTACTCGAATGGCAACAAGGTCTCATCAATTTACAGTTGAATTGGCTGGATTTAATCGTAAGTTCTATGCTAACACCTCCCCACATTCTCGTCTGTTCAACACTCTTCCAACTCCATGCTTTCTAGCAAACTTTGTTCTTGCAATGTCAATCGTTATCTACTCTCTTCCTGATTACTCTTCTATTGTTCACGATCTTTCATAACCTTTCTAATATTTAATTCATATAGAACGTGCGGAAAAATTAAGGCTCGTTTTTTTTTCGGCCTTGCGATGATCGGACGACCTGAAGCAATTGAGTGTCTGTCACGATCAGCAAGCCAACAGCAAACTTTTTCTTGTGGTTTATACTGAAAGATCTTGTTTACAGGCTCAAACCGAAAGAAATTCCTGAATTAAAAACGAGCAATTTCTGATAAACTCTCTGAAATGAATGTAGAAATATGTGAAATGTTTGTGGAAATGTTAATGAGAGTATTCAGCGCGCTATGTTGCATATTGGAATTTTAGATAGTTTGTTAATCATAACAAATCATGTTCTCCATACTTTTTACCACGAATCACCATAACAAATCATGTTATTTTGATCTTATAATACCTATACATATGCCTTAATCGGCTGTAATTCATTTTTGCTTAATAAATTTAATAAATAAAAAAGTCGCAATCTCTCTCCGTCTCTCTCTCTCTCTCTCTCTCTCTCTCTCTCTCTCTCTCTCTCTCTCTCTCTCTCTCTCTATATATATATATATATATATATATATATATATATATATATATATATATATTAAATGAAGAGGTTATAATGGTTCCAACGAGAGAAAAGTGTGTATATTATAAAGAAGAGAGGTACCGCAAACTTTTTTGGTTTTTAAAAAAAAAAATATTATTCTTTATTTTTCATAGTTTTACATAGTTTTACAACACGTGTTTTTGGTCTCACGACCGTCTTCAGGTAAAGGGTGGAGATTTCCACATATTATTAAAAATAATTATTAAAAATAATTAATTTTTTTCCTTTATGTTTTTCAATGTTAAATCTTCTCTAAACAGAGAATGTCTCATATAGAGAAGATTTTTAATATATATATATATATATATATATATATATATATATATATATATATATATATATATATATATATATATATATATATATTATATACATACGTGTGTGAGAAATTTAATTTAGAATATGTCAGTAAAAGGACAATATGAATAAAGACAAAAGGAAAATTTAACTTGACCGACTAGTTCTGTCTACTGAGGGACTTTTAATGTCCCTCAGATGCTGAAACGCTTCGGCTAAGATAAGATTTTCGTTTTTCTTAATTCATATATATATACGTATACAGTGTAACCCGGATATAAGAGAATTGTCGGGACCGGATAATAAGTATCTTATATCCGGGTTTCTCTTATATCCGGGTTTGGTCTATTTTGTTTAGGTAAGTATGGCTCTAATTTGGGACCATATAAAATCTCTTATATCCAGGTTTCTCTTATATCCGGGTTACACTGCATATATATATATATATATATATATATATATATATATATGTATGTATATGAAATCCGAAAATTTTGTTATGTTAAATTAAATTTTTATTTTTAGTGTATACCCGAAATCGAGAATTCTTAATAAGGAAAAATTGCTCTCCGTCAGGGTTCAAAACTGCGAGGGCGTCGTGTCTTTACAAATAAGTAATAATGTTCAGTTACTAGGTTTGAAAGCGTACCTGTCTACTTGGATGGCTAACCAATCCGTATCACAGACCCCTGCTTAAACCCATTTGTGTTTCTTCAACGCCCACAGAGCCCACTTGTTTATACTCCAATTTAAAATATTTACATTTTCTGGGAAAGGCAGAGAAAACTGTAAGAATTTCTAGATTTCTTTTTTACACTCACGTCATCCTCATACTCTTCCCTTTCTACCCCTACCTCTTATATTCATATTGGTGCACAGGTAAAAATGGCACAGGTAAAAATGGCACAGGTAAAAATGGCACGGGTAAAAATGGCACAAGTGGGAAAATAGGAAAAATGTCACAAAGCGAAAACATACAGGAAAAAAATGAAATGCACGCGTTATTTATTCAGTAAATTCTGAAAAAAATATATAACGAGTAACCATTAACTCTAATCAGACGCCAGTTGACTCCTGGTTCAGTTGTCATTGGCTTCGTTGTCAGTGGATCAATTGAGTGAATTCTAGTTCAATTATTGAACAGAACTAGCATCACGCTGAATCCTGGATTAGAAATAGGCTCAATTGTCCTGGAACCGTCAAGCACACGATTGATATCAGTGGCTCTATCACAATCCCATCATGGAAGTTGATCTACAACAAAGACTAAAAAAAATTGCTCTTGTCAGTGATTCAATTGCGGGAATTCTGGTTCAGTTAATAATCAGTGTACACAACTAGAAAGCATCGCGCTGAATCCTGGATTAGAAACAGGTTCAGTAGTCATGGAGTCATCAAGCACACCATTGATATCAGTGGCTCTATCACAATCCCATCATGGAGTTGATCTACAACAAAGACTAAAAAAAATTGCTCTTGTCAGTGATTCAATTGCGGGAATTCTGGTTCAGTTAATTAACAGTGTACACAACTAGAAAGCATCGCGCTGAATCCTGGATTAGAAACGGGTTCAGTAGTCATGGAGTCATCAAGCACACCATTAATATCAGTGGCTCTATCACAATCCCATCATGGAAGTTGATCTACAACAAAGTCTAAAAAAATTGCTCTTGTCAGTGATTCAAATGCGGGAATTCTGGTTCAGTTAATTAACAGTATACACAACTAGAAAGCATCGCGCTGAATCCTGGATTAGAAACAGGTTCAGTAGTCATGGAGTCATCAAGCACACCATTAATATCAGTGGCTCTATCACAATCCCATCATGGAAGTTGATCTACAACAAAGACTAAAAAAAATTGCTCTTGTCAGTGATTCAATTGTGGGAATTCTGGTTCAGTTAATCAACAGTGTACACAACTAGAAAGCATCGCGCTGAATCCTGGATTAGAAACGGGTTCAGTAGTCATGGAGTCATCAAGCACACCATTAATATCAGTGGCTCTATCACAATCCCATCATGGAAGTTGATCTACAACAAAGTCTAAAAAAATTGCTCTTGTCAGTGATTCAATTGCGGGAATTCTGGTTCAGTTAATTAACAGTATACACAACTAGAAATCATCGCGCTAAATCCTGGATTAGAAACAGGTTCAGTAGTCATGGAGTCATCAAGCACACCATTGATATCAGTGGCTCTATCACAACCCCATCATGGAAGTTGATCTACAACAAAGACTAAAATAAATTGCTCTTGTCAGTGATTCAATTGCGGGAATTCTGGTTCAGTTAATTAACAGTGTACACAACTAGAAAAAATCGCGCTGAATCCTGGATTAGAAACAGGTTCAGTAGTCATGGAGTCATCGAGCACACCATTGATATCAGTGGCTCTATCACAATCCCATCATGGAAGTTTACCTACAACAAAGACTAAAAAAATTGCTCTTGTCAGTGATTCAATTGCAGGAATTCTGGTTCAGTTAATCAACAGTGTACACAACTAGAAATCATCGCGCTAAATCCTGGATTAGAAACACGTTCAGTAGTCATGGAGTTACCAAGCACACCATTGATATCAGTGGCTCTATCACAACCCCATCATGGAAGTTGATCAACAACAAAGACTAAAAAATATTACTCTTGTCAGTGATTCAATTGCGAGAATTCTGGTTCAGTTAATCAACAGTGTACACAACTAGAAAGCATCGCGCTGAATCCTGGATTAGAAACAGGTTCAGTAGTCATGGAGTCATCAAGCACACCATTGATATCAGTGGCTCTATCACAACCCCATCATGAAAGTTGATCTACAACAAAGACTAAAAAAATTGCTCTTGTCAGTGATTCAATTGCGGGAATTCTGGTTCAGTTAATCAACAGTGTACACAACTAGAAAGCATCGCGCTGACTCCTGGATTAGAAACAGGTTCAGTAGTCATGGAGTCATCAAGCACACCATTAATATCAGTGGCTCTATCACAATCCCATCATTGAAGTTGATCTACAACAAAGACTAAAAAAAATTGCTCTTGTCAGTGATTCAATTGCGGGAATTCTGGTTCAGTTAATTCACAGTGTACACAACTAGAAAGCATCGCGCTGAATCCTGGATTAGAAACAGGTTCAGTAGTCATGGAGTCATCAAGCACACCATTAATATCAGTGGCTCTATCACAATCCCATCATGGAAGTTGATCTACAACAAAGACTAAAAAAAATTGCTCTTGTCAGTGATTCAATTGCGGGAATTCTGGTTCAGTTAATTAACAGTATACACAACTAGAAAGCATCGCGCTGAATCCTGGATTAGAAACAGGTTCAGTAGTCATGGAGTCATCAAGCACACCATTGATATCAGTGGCTCTATCACAATCCCATCATGGAGTTGATCTACAACAAAGACTAAAAAAAATTGCTCTTGTCAGTGATTCAATTGCGGGAATTCTGGTTCAGTTAATTAACAGTGTACACAACTAGAAAGCATCGCGCTGAATCCTGGATTAGAAACGGGTTCAGTAGTCATGGAGTCATCAAGCACACCATTAATATCAGTGGCTCTATCACAATCCCATCATGGAAGTTGATCTACAACAAAGTCTAAAAAAATTGCTCTTGTCAGTGATTCAAATGCGGGAATTCTGGTTCAGTTAATTAACAGTATACACAACTAGAAAGCATCGCGCTGAATCCTGGATTAGAAACAGGTTCAGTAGTCATGGAGTCATCAAGCACACCATTAATATCAGTGGCTCTATCACAATCCCATCATGGAAGTTGATCTACAACAAAGACTAAAAAAAATTGCTCTTGTCAGTGATTCAATTGTGGGAATTCTGGTTCAGTTAATCAACAGTGTACACAACTAGAAAGCATCGCGCTGAATCCTGGATTAGAAACGGGTTCAGTAGTCATGGAGTCATCAAGCACACCATTAATATCAGTGGCTCTATCACAATCCCATCATGGAAGTTGATCTACAACAAAGTCTAAAAAAATTGCTCTTGTCAGTGATTCAATTGCGGGAATTCTGGTTCAGTTAATTAACAGTATACACAACTAGAAATCATCGCGCTAAATCCTGGATTAGAAACAGGTTCAGTAGTCATGGAGTCATCAAGCACACCATTGATATCAGTGGCTCTATCACAATCCCATCATGGAAGTTGATCTACAACAATGACTAAAAAATATTACTCTTGTCAGTGATTCAATTGCAAGAATTCTAGTTCAGTTAATCAACAGTGTACACAACTAGAAAGCATCGCGCTGAATCCTGGATTAGAAACAGGTTCAGTAGTCATGGAGTCAACAAGCACACCATTGATATCAGTGGCTCTATCACAACCCCATCATGGAAGTTGATCTACAACAAAGACTAAAAAAAATTGCTCTTGTCAGTGATTCAATTGCGGGAATTCTGGTTCAGTTAATTAACAGTGTACACAACTAGAAAAATCGCGCTGAATCCTGGATTAGAAACAGGTTCAGTAGTCATGGAGTCATCGAGCACACCATTGATATCAGTGGCTCTATCACAATCCCATCATGGAAGTTTACCTACAACAAAGACTAAAAAAATTGCTCTTGTCAGTGATTCAATTGCAGGAATTCTGGTTCAGTTAATCAACAGTGTACACAACTAGAAATCATCGCGCTAAATCCTGGATTAGAAACACGTTCAGTAGTCATGGAGTTACCAAGCACACCATTGATATCAGTGGCTCTATCACAACCCCATCATGGAAGTTGATCAACAACAAAGACTAAAAAATATTACTCTTGTCAGTGATTCAATTGCGAGAATTCTGGTTCAGTTAATCAACAGTGTACACAACTAGAAAGCATCGCGCTGAATCCTGGATTAGAAACAGGTTCAGTAGTCATGGAGTCATCAAGCACACCATTGATATCAGTGGCTCTATCACAACCCCATCATGAAAGTTGATCTACAACAAAGACTAAAAAAATTGCTCTTGTCAGTGATTCAATTGCGGGAATTCTGGTTCAGTTAATCAACAGTGTACACAACTAGAAAGCATCGCGCTGACTCCTGGATTAGAAACAGGTTCAGTAGTCATGGAGTCATCAAGCACACCATTAATATCAGTGGCTCTATCACAATCCCATCATTGAAGTTGATCTACAACAAAGACTAAAAAAAATTGCTCTTGTCAGTGATTCAATTGCGGGAATTCTGGTTCAGTTAATTCACAGTGTACACAACTAGAAAGCATCGCGCTGAATCCTGGATTAGAAACAGGTTCAGTAGTCATGGAGTCATCAAGCACACCATTAATATCAGTGGCTCTATCACAATCCCATCATGGAAGTTGATCTACAACAAAGACTAAAAAAAATTGCTCTTGTCAGTGATTCAATTGCGGGAATTCTGGTTCAGTTAATTAACAGTATACACAACTAGAAAGCATCGCGCTGAATCCTGGATTAGAAACAGGTTCAGTAGTCATGGAGTCATCAAGCACACCATTGATATCAGTGGCTCTATCACAATCCCATCATGGAGTTGATCTACAACAAAGACTAAAAAAAATTGCTCTTGTCAGTGATTCAATTGCGGGAATTCTGGTTCAGTTAATTAACAGTGTACACAACTAGAAAGCATCGCGCTGAATCCTGGATTAGAAACGGGTTCAGTAGTCATGGAGTCATCAAGCACACCATTAATATCAGTGGCTCTATCACAATCCCATCATGGAAGTTGATCTACAACAAAGTCTAAAAAAATTGCTCTTGTCAGTGATTCAAATGCGGGAATTCTGGTTCAGTTAATTAACAGTATACACAACTAGAAAGCATCGCGCTGAATCCTGGATTAGAAACAGGTTCAGTAGTCATGGAGTCATCAAGCACACCATTAATATCAGTGGCTCTATCACAATCCCATCATGGAAGTTGATCTACAACAAAGACTAAAAAAAATTGCTCTTGTCAGTGATTCAATTGTGGGAATTCTGGTTCAGTTAATCAACAGTGTACACAACTAGAAAGCATCGCGCTGAATCCTGGATTAGAAACAGGTTCAGTAGTTATGGACTCATCAAGCACACCATTAATATCAGTGGCTCTATCACAATCCCATCATTGAAGTTGATCTACAACAAAGACTAAAAAAAATTGCTCTTGTCAGTGATTCAATTGCGGGAATTCTGGTTCAGTTAATTAACAGTGTACACAACTAGAAAGCATCGCGATGAATCCTGGATTAGAAACAGGTTCAGTAGTCATGGAGTCATCAAGCACACCATTAATATCAGTGGCTCTATCACAATCCCATCATTGAAGTTGATCTACAACAAAGACTAAAAAAAATTGCTCTTGTCAGTGATTCAATTGCGGGAATTCTGGTTCAGTTAATAAACAGTGTACACAACTAGAAAGCATCGCGCTGAATCCTGGATTAGAAACAGGTTCAGTAGTCATGGAGTCATCAAGCACACCATTAATATCAGTGGCTCTATCACAATCCCATCATTGAAGTTGATCTACAACAAAGACTAAAAAAAATTGCTCTTGTCAGTGATTCAAATGCGGGAATTCTGGTTCAGTTAATTAACAGTATACACAACTAGAAAGCATCGCGCTGAATCCTGGATTAGAAACAGGTTCAGTAGTCATGGAGTCATCAAGCACACCATTAATATCAGTGGCTCTATCAAAACTCCATCATGGAAGATGATCTACAACAAAGACTAAAAAAATTACTCTTGTCAGTGATTCAATTGCGGGAATTCTGGTTCAGTTAATAATCAGTGTACACAACTAGAAAGCATCGCGCTGAATCCTGGATTAGAAACAGGTTCAGTAGTCATGGAGTCATCAAGCACACCATTGATATCAGTGGCTCTATCACAATCCCATCATGGAAGTTGATCTACAACAAAGACTAAAAAAAATTGCTCTTGTCAGTGATTCAATTGCGGGAATTCTGGTTCAGTTAATTAACAGTGTACACAACTAGAAAGCATCGCGCTGAATCCTGGATTAGAAACACGTTCAGTAGTCATGGAGTCATCAAGCACACCATTAATATCAGTGGCTCTATCACAATCCCATCATTGAAGTTGATCTACAACAAAGACTAAAAAAAATTGCTCTTTTCAGTGATTCAATTGCGGGAATTCTGGTTCAGTTAATTCACAGTGTACACAACTAGAAAGCATCGCGCTGAATCCTGGATTAGAAACAGGTTCAGTAGTCATGGAGTCATCAAGCACACCATTAATATCAGTGGCTCTATCACAATCCCATCATGGAAGTTGATCTACAACAAAGACTAAAAAAAATTGCTCTTGTCAGTGATTCAATTGCGGGAATTCTGGTTCAGTTAATTAACAGTATACACAACTAGAAATCATCGCGCTGAATCCTGGATTAGAAACAGGTTCAGTAGTCATGGAGTCATCAAGCACACCATTGATATCAGTGGCTCTATCACAATCCCATCATGGAGTTGATCTACAACAAAGACTAAAAAAAATTGCTCTTGTCAGTGATTCAATTGCGGGAATTCTGGTTCAGTTAATTAACAGTGTACACAACTAGAAAGCATCGCGCTGAATCCTGGATTAGAAACGGGTTCAGTAGTCATGGAGTCATCAAGCACACCATTAATATCAGTGGCTCTATCACAATCCCATCATGGAAGTTGATCTACAACAAAGTCTAAAAAAATTGCTCTTGTCAGTGATTCAATTGCAGGAATTCTGGTTCAGTTAATTAACAGTATACACAACTAGAAAGCATCGCGCTGAATCCTGGATTAGAAACAGGTTCAGTAGTCATGGAGTCATCAAGCACACCATTAATATCAGTGGCTCTATCACAATCCCATCATGGAAGTTGATCTACAACAAAGACTAAAAAAAATTGCTCTTGTCAGTGATTCAATTGCGGGAATTCTGGTTCAGTTAATAAACAGTGTACACAACTAGAAAGCATCGCGCTGAATCCTGGATTAGAAACAGGTTCAGTAGTCATGGAGTCATCAAGCACACCATTAATATCAGTGGCTCTATCACAATCCCATCATTGAATTTGATCTACAACAAAGACTAAAAAAAATTGCTCTTGTCAGTGATTCAATTGCGGGAATTCTGGTTCAGTTAATTAACAGTGTACACAACTAGAAAGCATCGCGCTGAATCCTGGATTAGAAACAGGTTCAGTAGTCATGGAGTCATCAAGCACACCATTGATATCAGTGGCTCTATCAAAACTCCATCATGGAAGTTGATCTACAACAAAGACTAAAAAAATTGCTCTTGTCAGTGATTCAATTGCGGGAATTCTGGTTCAGTTAATCAACAGTGTACACAACTAGAAAGCATCGCGCTGACTCCTGGATTAGAAACAGGTTCAGTAGTCATGGAGTCATCAAGCACACCATTAATATCAGTGGCTCTATCACAATCCCATCATTGAAGTTGATCTACAACAAAGACTAAAAAAAATTGCTCTTGTCAGTGATTCAATTGCGGGAATTCTGGTTCAGTTAATTCACAGTGTACACAACTAGAAAGCATCGCGCTGAATCCTGGATTAGAAACAGGTTCAGTAGTCATGGAGTCATCAAGCACACCATTAATATCAGTGGCTCTATCACAATCCCATCATGGAAGTTGATCTAAAACAAAGACTAAAAAAAATTGCTCTTGTCAGTGATTCAATTGCGGGAATTCTGGTTCAGTTAATTAACAGTATACACAACTAGAAAGCATCGCGCTGAATCCTGGATTAGAAACAGGTTCAGTAGTCATGGAGTCATCAAGCACACCATTGATATCAGTGGCTCTATCACAATCCCATCATGGAGTTGATCTACAACAAAGACTAAAAAAAATTGCTCTTGTCAGTGATTCAATTGCGGGAATTCTGGTTCAGTTAATTAACAGTGTACACAACTAGAAAGCATCGCGCTGAATCCTGGATTAGAAACGGGTTCAGTAGTCATGGAGTCATCAAGCACACCATTAATATCAGTGGCTCTATCACAATCCCATCATGGAAGTTGATCTACAACAAGTCTAAAAAAATTGCTCTTGTCAGTGATTCAAATGCGGGAATTCTGGTTCAGTTAATTAACAGTATACACAACTAGAAAGCATCGCGCTGAATCCTGGATTAGAAACAGGTTCAGTAGTCATGGAGTCATCAAGCACACCATTAATATCAGTGGCTCTATCACAATCCCATCATGGAAGTTGATCTACAACAAAGACTAAAAAAAATTGCTCTTGTCAGTGATTCAATTGTGGGAATTCTGGTTCAGTTAATCAACAGTGTACACAACTAGAAAGCATCGCGCTGAATCCTGGATTAGAAACAGGTTCAGTAGTCATGGACTCATCAAGCACACCATTAATATCAGTGGCTCTATCACAATCCCATCATTGAAGTTGATCTACAACAAAGACTAAAAAAAATTGCTCTTGTCAGTGATTCAATTGCGGGAATTCTGGTTCAGTTAATTAACAGTGTACACAACTAGAAAGCATCGCGATGAATCCTGGATTAGAAACAGGTTCAGTAGTCATGGAGTCATCAAGCACACCATTAATATCAGTGGCTCTATCACAATCCCATCATTGAAGTTGATCTACAACAAAGACTAAAAAAAATTGCTCTTGTCAGTGATTCAATTGCGGGAATTCTGGTTCAGTTAATAAACAGTGTACACAACTAGAAAGCATCGCGCTGAATCCTGGATTAGAAACAGGTTCAGTAGTCATGGAGTCATCAAGCACACCATTAATATCAGTGGCTCTATCACAATCCCATCATTGAAGTTGATCTACAACAAAGACTAAAAAAAATTGCTCTTGTCAGTGATTCAAATGCGGGAATTCTGGTTCAGTTAATTAACAGTATACACAACTAGAAAGCATCGCGCTGAATCCTGGATTAGAAACAGGTTCAGTAGTCATGGAGTCATCAAGCACACCATTAATATCAGTGGCTCTATCAAAACTCCATCATGGAAGATGATCTACAACAAAGACTAAAAAAATTGCTCTTGTCAGTGATTCAATTGCGGGAATTCTGGTTCAGTTAATTAACAGTGTACACAACTAGAAAGCATCGCGCTGAATCCTGGATTAGAAACACGTTCAGTAGTCATGGAGTCATCAAGCACACCATTAATATCAGTGGCTCTATCACAATCCCATCATTGAAGTTGATCTACAACAAAGACTAAAAAAAATTGCTCTTTTCAGTGATTCAATTGCGGGAATTCTGGTTCAGTTAATTCACAGTGTACACAACTAGAAAGCATCGCGCTGAATCCTGGATTAGAAACAGGTTCAGTAGTCATGGAGTCATCAAGCACACCATTAATATCAGTGGCTCTATCACAATCCCATCATGGAAGTTGATCTACAACAAAGACTAAAAAAAATTGCTCTTGTCAGTGATTCAATTGCGGGAATTCTGGTTCAGTTAATTAACAGTATACACAACTAGAAATCATCGCGCTGAATCCTGGATTAGAAACAGGTTCAGTAGTCATGGAGTCATCAAGCACACCATTGATATCAGTGGCTCTATCACAATCCCATCATGGAGTTGATCTACAACAAAGACTAAAAAAAATTGCTCTTGTCAGTGATTCAATTGCGGGAATTCTGGTTCAGTTAATTAACAGTGTACACAACTAGAAAGCATCGCGCTGAATCCTGGATTAGAAACGGGTTCAGTAGTCATGGAGTCATCAAGCACACCATTAATATCAGTGGCTCTATCACAATCCCATCATGGAAGTTGATCTACAACAAAGTCTAAAAAAATTGCTCTTGTCAGTGATTCAATTGCAGGAATTCTGGTTCAGTTAATTAACAGTATACACAACTAGAAAGCATCGCGCTGAATCCTGGATTAGAAACAGGTTCAGTAGTCATGGAGTCATCAAGCACACCATTAATATCAGTGGCTCTATCACAATCCCATCATGGAAGTTGATCTACAACAAAGACTAAAAAAAATTGCTCTTGTCAGTGATTCAATTGCGGGAATTCTGGTTCAGTTAATAAACAGTGTACACAACTAGAAAGCATCGCGCTGAATCCTGGATTAGAAACAGGTTCAGTAGTCATGGAGTCATCAAGCACACCATTAATATCAGTGGCTCTATCACAATCCCATCATTGAATTTGATCTACAACAAAGACTAAAAAAAATTGCTCTTGTCAGTGATTCAATTGCGGGAATTCTGGTTCAGTTAATTAACAGTGTACACAACTAGAAAGCATCGCGCTGAATCCTGGATTAGAAACAGGTTCAGTAGTCATGGAGTCATCAAGCACACCATTGATATCAGTGGCTCTATCAAAACTCCATCATGGAAGTTGATCTACAACAAAGACTAAAAAAATTGCTCTTGTCAGTGATTCAATTGCGGGAATTCTGGTTCAGTTAATCAACAGTGTACACAACTAGAAAGCATCGCGCTGACTCCTGGATTAGAAACAGGTTCAGTAGTCATGGAGTCATCAAGCACACCATTAATATCAGTGGCTCTATCACAATCCCATCATTGAAGTTGATCTACAACAAAGACTAAAAAAAATTGCTCTTGTCAGTGATTCAATTGCGGGAATTCTGGTTCAGTTAATTCACAGTGTACACAACTAGAAAGCATCGCGCTGAATCCTGGATTAGAAACAGGTTCAGTAGTCATGGAGTCATCAAGCACACCATTAATATCAGTGGCTCTATCACAATCCCATCATGGAAGTTGATCTACAACAAAGACTAAAAAAAATTGCTCTTGTCAGTGATTCAATTGCGGGAATTCTGGTTCAGTTAATTAACAGTATACACAACTAGAAAGCATCGCGCTGAATCCTGGATTAGAAACAGGTTCAGTAGTCATGGAGTCATCAAGCACACCATTGATATCAGTGGCTCTATCACAATCCCATCATGGAGTTGATCTACAACAAAGACTAAAAAAAATTGCTCTTGTCAGTGATTCAATTGCGGGAATTCTGGTTCAGTTAATTAACAGTGTACACAACTAGAAAGCATCGCGCTGAATCCTGGATTAGAAACGGGTTCAGTAGTCATGGAGTCATCAAGCACACCATTAATATCAGTGGCTCTATCACAATCCCATCATGGAAGTTGATCTACAACAAGTCTAAAAAAATTGCTCTTGTCAGTGATTCAAATGCGGGAATTCTGGTTCAGTTAATTAACAGTATACACAACTAGAAAGCATCGCGCTGAATCCTGGATTAGAAACAGGTTCAGTAGTCATGGAGTCATCAAGCACACCATTAATATCAGTGGCTCTATCACAATCCCATCATGGAAGTTGATCTACAACAAAGACTAAAAAAAATTGCTCTTGTCAGTGATTCAATTGTGGGAATTCTGGTTCAGTTAATCAACAGTGTACACAACTAGAAAGCATCGCGCTGAATCCTGGATTAGAAACAGGTTCAGTAGTCATGGACTCATCAAGCACACCATTAATATCAGTGGCTCTATCACAATCCCATCATTGAAGTTGATCTACAACAAAGACTAAAAAAAATTGCTCTTGTCAGTGATTCAATTGCGGGAATTCTGGTTCAGTTAATTAACAGTGTACACAACTAGAAAGCATCGCGATGAATCCTGGATTAGAAACAGGTTCAGTAGTCATGGAGTCATCAAGCACACCATTAATATCAGTGGCTCTATCACAATCCCATCATTGAAGTTGATCTACAACAAAGACTAAAAAAAATTGCTCTTGTCAGTGATTCAATTGCGGGAATTCTGGTTCAGTTAATAAACAGTGTACACAACTAGAAAGCATCGCGCTGAATCCTGGATTAGAAACAGGTTCAGTAGTCATGGAGTCATCAAGCACACCATTAATATCAGTGGCTCTATCACAATCCCATCATTGAAGTTGATCTACAACAAAGACTAAAAAAAATTGCTCTTGTCAGTGATTCAAATGCGGGAATTCTGGTTCAGTTAATTAACAGTATACACAACTAGAAAGCATCGCGCTGAATCCTGGATTAGAAACAGGTTCAGTAGTCATGGAGTCATCAAGCACACCATTAATATCAGTGGCTCTATCAAAACTCCATCATGGAAGATGATCTACAACAAAGACTAAAAAAATTACTCTTGTCAGTGATTCAATTGCGGGAATTCTGGTTCAGTTAATAATCAGTGTACACAACTAGAAAGCATCGCGCTGAATCCTGGATTAGAAACAGGTTCAGTAGTCATGGAGTCATCAAGCACACCATTGATATCAGTGGCTCTATCACAATCCCATCATGGAAGTTGATCTACAACAAAGACTAAAAAAAATTGCTCTTGTCAGTGATTCAATTGCGGGAATTCTGGTTCAGTTAATTAACAGTGTACACAACTAGAAAGCATCGCGCTGAATCCTGGATTAGAAACACGTTCAGTAGTCATGGAGTCATCAAGCACACCATTAATATCAGTGGCTCTATCACAATCCCATCATTGAAGTTGATCTACAACAAAGACTAAAAAAAATTGCTCTTGTCAGTGATTCAATTGTGGGAATTCTGGTTCAGTTAATCAACAGTGTACACAACTAGAAAGCATCGCGCTGAATCCTGGATTAGAAACAGGTTCAGTAGTCATGGACTCATCAAGCACACCATTAATATCAGTGGCTCTATCACAATCCCATCATTGAAGTTGATCTACAACAAAGACTAAAAAAAATTGCTCTTGTCAGTGATTCAATTGCGGGAATTCTGGTTCAGTTAATTAACAGTGTACACAACTAGAAAGCATCGCGATGAATCCTGGATTAGAAACAGGTTCAGTAGTCATGGAGTCATCAAGCACACCATTAATATCAGTGGCTCTATCACAATCCCATCATTGAAGTTGATCTACAACAAAGACTAAAAAAAATTGCTCTTGTCAGTGATTCAATTGCGGGAATTCTGGTTCAGTTAATAAACAGTGTACACAACTAGAAAGCATCGCGCTGAATCCTGGATTAGAAACAGGTTCAGTAGTCATGGAGTCATCAAGCACACCATTAATATCAGTGGCTCTATCACAATCCCATCATTGAAGTTGATCTACAACAAAGACTAAAAAAAATTGCTCTTGTCAGTGATTCAAATGCGGGAATTCTGGTTCAGTTAATTAACAGTATACACAACTAGAAAGCATCGCGCTGAATCCTGGATTAGAAACAGGTTCAGTAGTCATGGAGTCATCAAGCACACCATTAATATCAGTGGCTCTATCAAAACTCCATCATGGAAGATGATCTACAACAAAGACTAAAAAAATTACTCTTGTCAGTGATTCAATTGCGGGAATTCTGGTTCAGTTAATAATCAGTGTACACAACTAGAAAGCATCGCGCTGAATCCTGGATTAGAAACAGGTTCAGTAGTCATGGAGTCATCAAGCACACCATTGATATCAGTGGCTCTATCACAATCCCATCATGGAAGTTGATCTACAACAAAGACTAAAAAAAATTGCTCTTGTCAGTGATTCAATTGCGGGAATTCTGGTTCAGTTAATTAACAGTGTACACAACTAGAAAGCATCGCGCTGAATCCTGGATTAGAAACACGTTCAGTAGTCATGGAGTCATCAAGCACACCATTAATATCAGTGGCTCTATCACAATCCCATCATTGAAGTTGATCTACAACAAAGACTAAAAAAAATTGCTCTTGTCAGTGATTCAATTGCGGGAATTCTGGTTCAGTTAATTCACAGTGTACACAACTAGAAAGCATCGCGCTGAATCCTGGATTAGAAACAGGTTCAGTAGTCATGGAGTCATCAAGCACACCATTAATATCAGTGGCTCTATCACAATCCCATCATGGAAGTTGATCTACAACAAAGACTAAAAAAAATTGCTCTTGTCAGTGATTCAATTGCGGGAATTCTGGTTCAGTTAATTAACAGTATACACAACTAGAAAGCATCGCGCTGAATCCTGGATTAGAAACAGGTTCAGTAGTCATGGAGTCATCAAGCACACCATTGATATCAGTGGCTCTATCACAATCCCATCATGGAGTTGATCTACAACAAAGACTAAAAAAAATTGCTCTTGTCAGTGATTCAATTGCGGGAATTCTGGTTCAGTTAATTAACAGTGTACACAACTAGAAAGCATCGCGCTGAATCCTGGATTAGAAACGGGTTCAGTAGTCATGGAGTCATCAAGCACACCATTAATATCAGTGGCTCTATCACAATCCCATCATGGAAGTTGATCTACAACAAAGTCTAAAAAAATTGCTCTTGTCAGTGATTCAATTGCGGGAATTCTGGTTCAGTTAATTAACAGTATACACAACTAGAAAGCATCGCGCTGAATCCTGGATTAGAAACAGGTTCAGTAGTCATGGAGTCATCAAGCACACCATTAATATCAGTGGCTCTATCACAATCCCATCATGGAAGTTGATCTACAAAAAAGACTAAAAAAATTGCTCTTGTCAGTGATTCAATTGCGGGAATTCTGGTTCAGTTAATAAACAGTGTACACAACTAGAAAGCATCGCGCTGAATCCTGGATTAGAAACAGGTTCAGTAGTCATGGAGTCATTAAGCACACCATTGATATCAGTGGCTCTATCACAATCCCATCATGGAAGTTGATCTACAACAAAGACTAAAAAAAATTGCTCTTGTCAGTGATTCAATTGCGGGAATTCTGGTTCAGTTAATAAACAGTGTACACAACTAGAAAGCATCGCGCTGAATCCTGGATTAGAAACAGGTTCAGTAGTCATGGAGTCATCAAGCACACCATTAATATCAGTGGCTCTATCACAATCCCATCATTGAATTTGATCTACAACAAAGACTAAAAAAAATTGCTCTTGTCAGTGATTCAATTGCGGGAATTCTGGTTCAGTTAATTAACAGTGTACACAACTAGAAAGCATCGCGCTGAATCCTGGATTAGAAACAGGTTCAGTAGTCATGGAGTCATCAAGCACACCATTGATATCAGTGGCTCTATCAAAACTCCATCATGGAAGTTGATCTACAACAAAGACTAAAAAAATTACTCTTGTCAGTGATTCAATTGCGGGAATTCTGGTTCAGTTAATAATCAGTGTACACAACTAGAAAGCATCGCGCTGAATCCTGGATTAGAAACAGGTTCAGTAGTCATGGAGTCATCAAGCACACCATTGATATCAGTGGCTCTATCACAGTCCCATCATGGAAGTTGATCTACAACAAAGACTAAAAAAAATTGCTCTTGTCAGTGATTCAATTGCGGGAATTCTGGTTCAGTTAATCAACAGTGTACACAACTAGAAAGCATCGCGCTGAATCCTGGATTAGAAACAGGTTCAGTAGTCATGGACTCATCAAGCACACCATTAATATCAGTGGCTCTATCACAATCCCATCATGGAAGTTGATCTACAAAAATGACTAAAAAAATTGCTCTTGTCAGTGATTCAATTGCGGGAATTCTGGTTCAGTTAATAAACAGTGTACACAACTAGAAAGCATCGCGCTGAATCCTGGATTAGAAACAGGTTCAGTAGTCATGGAGTCATTAAGCACACCATTGATATCAGTGGCTCTATCACAATCCCATCATGGAAGTTGATCTACAACAAAGACTAAAAAAAATTGCTCTTGTCAGTGATTCAATTGCGGGAATTCTGGTTCAGTTAATAAACAGTGTACACAACTAGAAAGCATCGCGCTGAATCCTGGATTAGAAACAGGTTCAGTAGTCATGGAGTCATCGAGCACACCATTGATATCAGTGGCTCTATCACAACCCCATCATGGAAGTTGATCTACAACAAAGACTAAAAAAAATTGCTCTTGTCAGTGATTCAATTGCGGGAATTCTGGTTCAGTTAATTAACAGTGTACACAACTAGAAAGCATCGCGCTGAATCCTGGATTAGAAACAGGTTCAGTAGTCATGGAGTCATCAAGCACACCATTGATATCAGTGGCTCTATCAAAACTCCATCATCGAAGTTGATCTACAACAAAGACTAAAAAAATTACTCTTGTCAGTGATTCAATTGCGGGAATTCTGGTTCAGTTAATAATCAGTGTACACAACTAGAAAGCATCGCGCTGAATCCTGGATTAGAAACAGGTTCAGTAGTCATGGAGTCATCAAGCACACCATTGATATCAGTGGCTCTATCACAATCCCATCATGGAAGTTGATCTACAACAAAGACTAAAAAAAATTGCTCTTGTCAGTGATTCAATTGCGGGAATTCTGGTTCAGTTAATTAACAGTGTACACAACTAGAAAGCATCGCGATGAATCCTGGATTAGAAACAGGTTCAGTAGTCATGGAGTCATCAAGCACACCATTGATATCAGTGGCTCTATCACAATCCCATCATGGAAGTTGATCTACAAAAAAGACTGAAAAAAATTGCTCTTGTCAGTGATTCAATTGCGGGAATTCTGGTTCAGTTAATCAACAGAGTACACAACTAGAAAGCATCGCGCTGAATCCTGGATTAGAAACAGGTTCAGTAGTCATGGAGTCATCGAGCACACCATTGATATCAGTGGCTCTATCACAACCCCATCATGGAAGTTGATCTACAACAAAGACTAAAAAAAATTGCTCTTGTCAGTGATTCAATTGCGGGAATTCTGGTTCAGTTAATTAACAGTGTACACAACTAGAAAGCATCGCGCTGAATCCTGGATTAGAAACAGGTTCAGTAGTCATGGAGTCATCAAGCACACCATTGATATCAGTGGCTCTATCACAACTCCATCATGGAAGTTGATCTACAACAAAGACTAAAAAAATTACTCTTGTCAGTGATTCAATTGCGGGAATTCTGGTTCAGTTAATAATCAGTGTACACAACTAGAAAGCATCGCGCTGAATCCTGGATTAGAAACAGGTTCAGTAGTCATGGAGTCATCAAGCACACCATTGATATCAGTGGCTCTATCACAATCCCATCATGGAAGTTGATCTACAACAAAGACTAAAAAAAATTGCTCTTGTCAGTGATTCAATTGCGGGAATTCTGGTTCAGTTAATTAACAGTGTACACAACTAGAAAGCATCGCGATGAATCCTGGATTAGAAACAGGTTCAGTAGTCATGGAGTCATCAAGCACACCATTGATATCAGTGGCTCTATCACAAGCCCATCATGGAAGTTGATCTACAACAAAGACTAAAAAAAATTGCTCTTGTCAGTGATTCAATTGCGGGAATTCTGGTTCAGTTAATTAACAGTGTACACAACTAGAAAGCATCGCGCTGAATCCTGGATTAGAAACAGGTTCAGTAGTCATGGAGTCATCAAGCACACCATTGATATCAGTGGCTCTATCAAAACTCCATCATGGAAGTTGATCTACAACAAAGACTAAAAAAATTACTCTTGTCAGTGATTCAATTGCGGGAATTCTGGTTCAGTTAATAATCAGTGTACACAACTAGAAAGCATCGCGCTGAATCCTGGATTAGAAACAGGTTCAGTAGTCATGGAGTCATTAAGCACACCATTGATATCAATGGCTCTATCACAATCCCATCATGGAAGTTGATCTACAACAAAGACTAAAAAAAATTGCTCTTGTCAGTGATTCAATTGCGGGAATTCTGGTTCAGTTAATAAACAGTGTACACAACTAGAAAGCGTCGCGATGAATCCTGGATTAGAAACAGGTTCAGTAGTCATGGAGTCATCAAGCACACCATTGATATCAGTGGCTCTATCACAATCCCATCATGGAAGTTGATCTACAAAAAAGACTGAAAAAAATTGCTCTTGTCAGTGATTCAATTGCGGGAATTCTGGTTCAGTTAATCAACAGAGTACACAACTAGAAAGCATCGCGCTGAATCCTGGATTAGAAACAGGTTCAGTAGTCATGGAGTCATCGAGAACACCATTGATATCAGTGGCTCTATCACAACCCCATCATGGAAGTTGATCTACAACAAAGACTAAAAAAAATTGCTCTTGTCAGTGATTCAATTGCGGGAATTCTGGTTCAGTTAATTAACAGTGTACACAACTAGAAAGCATCGCGCTGAATCCTGGATTAGAAACAGGTTCAGTAGTCATGGAGTCATCAAGCACACCATTGATATCAGTGGGTCTATCAAAACTCCATCATCGAAGTTGATCTACAACAAAGACTAAAAAAATTACTCTTGTCAGTGATTCAATTGCGGGAATTCTGGTTCAGTTAATAATCAGTGTACACAACTAGAAAGCATCGCGCTGAATCCTGGATTAGAAACAGGTTCAGTAGTCATGGAGTCATCAAGCACACCATTGATATCAGTGGCTCTATCACAATCCCATCATGGAAGTTGATCTACAACAAAGACTAAAAATAATTGCTCTTGTCAGTGATTCAATTGCGGGAATTCTGGTTCAGTTAATTAACAGTGTACACAACTAGAAAGCATCGCGATGAATCCTGGATTAGAAACAGGTTCAGTAGTCATGGAGTCATCAAGCACACCATTGATATCAGTGGCTCTATCACAATCCCATCATGGAAGTTGATCTACAAAAAAGACTGAAAAAAATTGCTCTTGTCAGTGATTCAATTGCGGGAATTCTGGTTCAGTTAATCAACAGTGTACACAACTAGAAAGCATCGCGCTGAATCCTGGATTAGAAACAGGTTCAGTAGTCATGGAGTCATTAAGCACACCATTGATATCAATGGCTCTATCACAATCCCATCATGGAAGTTGATCTACAACAAAGACTAAAAAAAATTGCTCTTGTCAGTGATTCAATTGCGGGAATTCTGGTTCAGTTAATAAACAGTGTACACAACTAGAAAGCATCGCGCTGAATCCTGGATTAGAAACAGGTTCAGTAGTCATGGAGTCATCAAGCACACCATTAATATCAGTGGCTCTATCACAATCCCATCATTGAATTTGATCTACAACAAAGACTAAAAAAAAATTGCTCTTGTCAGTGATTCAATTGCGGGAATTCTGGTTCAGTTAATTAACAGTGTACACAACTAGAAAGCGTTGCGATGAATCCTGGATTAGAAACAGGTTCAGTAGTCATGGAGTCATCAAGCACACCATTGATATCAGTGGCTCTATCACAATCCCATCATGGAAGTTGATCTACAAAAAAGACTGAAAAAAATTGCTCTTGTCAGTGATTCAATTGCGGGAATTCTGGTTCAGTTAATCAACAGAGTACACAACTAGAAAGCATCGCGCTGAATCCTGGATTAGAAACAGGTTCAGTAGTCATGGAGTCATCGAGCACACCATTGATATCAGTGGCTCTATCACAACCCCATCATGGAAGTTGATCTACAACAAAGACTAAAAAAAATTGCTCTTGTCAGTGATTCAATTGCGGGAATTCTGGTTCAGTTAATTAACAGTGTACACAACTAGAAAGCATCGCGCTGAATCCTGGATTAGAAACAGGTTCAGTAGTCATGGAGTCATCAAGCACACCATTGATATCAGTGGCTCTATCAAAACTCCATCATCGAAGTTGATCTACAACAAAGACTAAAAAAATTACTCTTGTCAGTGATTCAATTGCGGGAATTCTGGTTCAGTTAATAATCAGTGTACACAACTAGAAAGCATCGCGCTGAATCCTGGATTAGAAACAGGTTCAGTAGTCATGGAGTCATCAAGCACACCATTGATATCAGTGGCTCTATCACAATCCCATCATGGAAGTTGATCTACAACAAAGACTAAAAAAAATTGCTCTTGTCAGTGATTCAATTGCGGGAATTCTGGTTCAGTTAATTAACAGTGTACACAACTAGAAAGCATCGCGATGAATCCTGGATTAGAAACAGGTTCAGTAGTCATGGAGTCATCAAGCACACCATTGATATCAGTGGCTCTATCACAATCCCATCATGGAAGTTGATCTACAAAAAAGACTGAAAAAAATTGCTCTTGTCAGTGATTCAATTGCGGGAATTCTGGTTCAGTTAATCAACAGTGTACACAACTAGAAAGCATCGCGCTGAATCCTGGATTAGAAACAGGTTCAGTAGTCATGGAGTCATCGAGCACACCATTGATATCAGTGGCTCTATCACAAGCCCATCATGGAAGTTGATCTACAACAAAGACTAAAAAAAATTGCTCTTGTCAGTGATTCAATTGCGGGAATTCTGGTTCAGTTAATTAACAGTGTACACAACTAGAAAGCATCACGCTGAATCCTGGATTAGAAACAGGTTCAGTAGTCATGGAGTCATCAAGCACACCATTAATATCAGTGGCTCTATCAAAACTCCATCATGGAAGTTGATCTACAACAAAGACTAAAAAAATTACTCTTGTCAGTGATTCAATTGCGGGAATTCTGGTTCAGTTAATAATCAGTGTACACAACTAGAAAGCATCGCGCTGAATCCTGGATTAGAAACAGGTTCAGTAGTCATGGAGTCATTAAGCACACCATTGATATCAGTGGCTCTATCACAATCCCATCATGGAAGTTGATCTACAACAAAGACTAAAAAAAATTGCTCTTGTCAGTGATTCAATTGCGGGAATTCTGGTTCAGTTAATAAACAGTGTACACAACTAGAAAGCATCGCGCTGAATCCTGGATTAGTAACAGGTTCAGTAGTCATGGAGTCATCAAGCACACCATTAATATCAGTGGCTCTAACACAATCCCATCATTGAATTTGATCTACAACAAAGACTAAAAAAAATTGCTCTTGTCAGTGATTCAATTGCGGGAATTCTGGTTCAGTTAATTAACAGTGTACACAACTAGAAAGCATCGCGATGAATCCTGGATTAGAAACAGGTTCAGTAGTCATGGAGTCATCAAGCACACCATTGATATCAGTGGCTCTATCAAAACTCCATCATGGAAGTTGATCTACAACAAAGACTAAAAAAATTACTCTTGTCAGTGATTCAATTGCGGGAATTCTGGTTCAGTTAATAATCAGTGTACACAACTAGAAAGCATCGCGCTGAATCCTGGATTAGAAACAGGTTCAGTAGTCATGGATTCATCAAGCACGCCATTGATATCAGTGGCTCTATCACAATCCCATCATGGAAGTTGATCTACAACAAAGACTAAAAAAAATTGCTCTTGTCAGTGATTCAATTGCGGGAATTCTGGTTCAGTTAATAATCAGTGTACACAACTAGAAAGCATCGCGCTGAATCCTGGATTAGAAACAGGTTCAGTAGTCATGGAGTCATCAAGCACGCCATTGATATCAGTGGCTCTATCACAATCCCATCATGGAAGTTGATCTACAACAAAGACTAAAAAAAATTGCTCTTGTCAGTGATTCAATTGCGGGAATTCTGGTTCAGTTAATTAACAGTGTACACAACTAGAAAGCATCGCGAGGAATCCTGGATTAGAAACAGGTTCAGTAGTCATGGAGTCATCAAGCACACCATTGATATCAGTGGCTCTATCACAATCCCATCATGGAAGTTGATCTACAAAAAAGACTGAAAAAAATTGCTCTTGTCAGTGATTCAATTGCGGGAATTCTGGTTCAGTTAATCAACAGTGTACACAACTAGAAAGCATCGCGCTGAATCCTGGATTAGAAACAGGTTCAGTAGTCATGGAGTCATCGAGCACACCATTGATATCAGTGGCTCTATCACAACCCCATCATGGAAGTTGATCTACAACAAAGACTAAAAAAAATTGCTCTTGTCAGTGATTCAATTGCGGGAATTCTGGTTCAGTTAATTAACAGTGTACACAACTAGAAAGCATCGCGCTGAATCCTGGATTAGAAACAGGTTCAGTAGTCATGGAGTCATCAAGCACACCATTGATATCAGTGGCTCTATCACAACTCCATCATGGAAGTTGATCTACAACAAAGACTAAAAAAATTACTCTTGTCAGTGATTCAATTGCGGTAATTCTGGTTCAGTTAATCAACAGTGTACACGACTAGAAAGCATCGCGCTGAATCCTGGATTAGAAACACGTTCAGTAGTCATGGAGTCATCAAGCACACCATTGATATCAGTGGCTCTATCACAATCTCATCATGGAAGTTGATCTACAATAAAGACTAAAAAAAATTGCTCTTGTCAGTGATTCAATTGCGGGAATTCTGGTTCAGTTAATCAACAGTGTACACAACTAGAAAGCATCGCGCTGAATCCTGGATTAAAAACACGTTCAGTAGTCATGGAGTCATCAAGCACACCATTGATATCAGTGGCTCTATCACAATCCCATCATGGAAGTTGATCTACAACAAAGACTAAAAAAAATTGCTCTTGTCAGTGATTCAATTGCGGGAATTCTGGTTCATTTAATTAACAGTGTACACAACTAGAAAGCATCGCGCTGAATCCTGGATTAGAAACAGGTTCAGTAGTCATGGAGTCATCAAGCTCACCATTGATATCAGTGGCTCTATCACAATCCCATCATGGAAGTTGATCTACAACAAAGACTAAGAAAAATTGCTCTTGTCAGTGATTCAATTGCGGGAATTCTTGTTCAGTTAATCAACAGTGTACACAACTAGAAAGCATCGCGCTGAATCCTGGATTAGAAACACGTTCAGTAGTCATGGAGTCATCAAGCACACCATTGATATCAGTGGCTCTATCACAATCCCATCATGGAAGTTGATCTACAACAAACAATAAAAAAAATTGCTCTTGTCAGTGATTCAATTGCGGGAATTCTGGTTCAGTTAATCAACAGTGTACACAACTAGAAAGCATCGCACTGAATCCTGGATTAGAAACAGGTTCAGTAGTCATGGAGTCATCGAGCACACCATTGATATCAGTGGCTCTATCACAACTCCATCATGGAAGTTGATCTACAACAAAGACTAAAAAAATTACTCTTGTCAGTGATTCAATTGCGGTAATTCTGGTTCAGTTAATCAACAGTGTACACGACTAGAAAGCATCGCGCTGAATCCTGGATTAGAAACACGTTCAGTAGTCATGGTGTCATCAAGCACACCATTGATATCAGTGGCTCTATCACAATCTCATCATGGAAGTTGATCTACAATAAAGACTAAAAAAAATTGCTCTTGTCAGTGATTCAATTGCGGGAATTCTGGTTCAGTTAATCAACAGTGTACACAACTAGAAAGCATCGCGCTGAATCCTGGATTAAAAACACGTTCAGTAGTCATGGAGTCATCAAGCACACCATTGATATCAGTGGCTCTATCACAATCCCATCATGGAAGTTGATCTACAACAAAGACTAAAAAAAATTGCTCTTGTCAGTGATTCAATTGCGGGAATTCTGGTTCATTTAATTAACAGTGTACACAACTAGAAAGCATCGCGCTGAATCCTGGATTAGAAACAGGTTCAGTAGTCATGGAGTCATCAAGCACACCATTGATATCAGTGGCTCTATCACAATCCCATCATGGAAGTTGATCTACAACAAAGACTAAGAAAAATTGCTCTTGTCAGTGATTCAATTGCGGGAATTCTTGTTCAGTTAATCAACAGTGTACACAACTAGAAAGCATCGCGCTGAATCCTGGATTAGAAACACGTTCAGTAGTCATGGAGTCATCAAGCACACCATTGATATCAGTGGCTCTATCACAATCCCATCATGGAAGTTGATCTACAACAAACAATAAAAAAAATTGCTCTTGTCAGTGATTCAATTGCGGGAATTCTGGTTCAGTTAATCAACAGTGTACACAACTAGAAAGCATCGCACTGAATCCTGGATTAGAAACACGTTCAGTAGTCATGGAGTCATCAAGCACACCATTGATATCAGTGGCTCTATCACAATCCCATCATGGAAGTTGATCTACAACAAAGAATAAAAAAAATTGCTCTTGTCAGTGATTCAATTGCGGGAATTCTTGTTCAGTTAATCAACAGTGTACACAACTAGAAAGCATCGCGCTGAATCCTGGATTAGAAACACGTTCAGTAGTCATGGAGTCATCAAGCACACCATTGATATCAGTGGCTCTATCACAACCCCATCATGGAAGTTATAGCTAATAATAAAGGAAAAGAGAAGATTTGCTTCCAAGGTTAGATGTATACAAAACAGATTGAAAGATCAATTACTATCAGATGGAGATGTATTAAGAGAACATCTTTTTGTAAAGGTACCATGACCACCAGTCTTGATATGACTGATCCTGGACCATGACCACCAGTCTTGATATGACTGATCCTGGACCATGACCACCAGTCTTGATATGGCTGATCCTGTAGCAGCTAAAAACCACAACCACGCTCCTCATTATACAGCTATTGCATCCACGAAATGCGTCAAGAACATGAAGAGAAAAGCAGAAGAAAAAGATCAACCTCAGCAGATTTAGGTAAAAATGGCACAAGTGGGAAAATACGGAAAAAATGGCACAAAGCAAGTGTTCAGGTGTCCTGAAGCCGTCAAGCAAACCATTGATATCAGTGGCTCTATCACAACCCCATCATGGAAGTTATAGCAAGTAATTGATATCACACACCTCATTCAATAATACTTTACTTGCTCTCTGACCTTGTATTGGATGAACTTTAGTTAAAAATAAACAAAAAGTCAATGTAATAAGACAGTGAAAATTATTTAAAGCCTTAGACGGTGTAACTTGAACCACGTTTTATTGTTATTCAAACTTCTATTTCAGGGTGAATAAAAGAATGTTTGTGAATTGAATGATCTCAAACTTGCTAACAGTTGAGTTTTTAAAATTCTAAATGAATTTTTCTTTTATTGCAGGCTTTTTAACAAGTTCCACTGTTCTGACAGCCTGTCTATTGTTGTTCCAACGGCTTTTCTACTAGAAACGTCTTCCACCAGGTTAGCTACAGTGATCGACTATTTACGATACAGTTCGTACCTGGTGAAGCAAGCAATTATTTTACAAGTAAAATTTCAAGTGAAGTTAATGTTTACAAAATTTAAATTATTTTTGGGAATGTTTTGTTTATTTTTGATTTCCATTGTTTAACTCTGGCTTGCTGATTTTCTTTGATACAATTTATGTTTTCATTTTTTCCAAACATTTAAAATCTACGTCTTTTTTTTTTGTCTTTTTGTTATTGTTTTTCCGTTACTTATTGATTAATCGTTTTATTTATGTTATTGCTAAAAAAAAATGTTGTTGGGAAGTGAGTGGGTGAGAGGGTTATTTTAGTTACGTTTTGTTTTTTGTTTTTAATATTTGTTTGTTTATATTTTGTCAGGAATAGTCTGGGCTGGAAGTAAATTGCATTTTCAAAAGACATTAAAACCAAAAGCTAAACCACACACAAAACAAAATTTAAAAAAGGAAACAAAATGATGTCCTAAATACAGACACCCAGCCCACATAACAAAATACACACACACACACACACACACACATGAACAAATTAGTCGAATCCAATACAAATTTAAATACAATAAAAGCTCGGTATAATTACATTTGTATATTTTAATACAAGAGAAATTTCAAATTAAGCAATGAATTTCAGACAATCTCCTTTTATAAAAATTATCCAACATTCAAAACATCTTATCTAAATAAAACATATTACCAAAATCAAAAGCACTTTTTTTTACATTTATGTATATATGTGAATTTTTAATATACATGAATATACGCACCCAAATACATATACATGTATATACAAATATATATTTTCCTATCAGAAAATATATACTCATATAAAATATATATGCATTTATCAACGTGTTGTATATAAATATATATATATATATATATATATATATATATATATATATATATATATATATATATATATTTATAAACATATATATATATATATTTATAAACATATATATATGTATGTATATATATATATAAGCTAAGCATATTATGTATACATACACACACTCGCACGTATATATCTATATATATGTATGTATATATATATATATATATATATATATATATATATATATATATCATTGATACGTGAAAGTTAAATATATATATATATATAAACATATATATATACATATATATATATATATATATATATATATATATATATATACACACACACACACACGCATATATATATATATATATATATATATATATATATATATATATATATATATATATATATATATATATATATATATACAGGAGGATATATATTTACTTATATATAATCGTGCATTGATATGTGAAAGTAAAACTTTTGTTAATATAAAATATTTTTTCGGAGCGGATATACTGACATTTGTGATCTAATATTAAAGAATATTTTTTTAAATGATGAATTATTCAATGGACAAGAGATTTATGAGGAATACAATTTTGTATGAATAATCTGAACTTTATTTTATGGCTTCATATTTTAATTCATACCTTCGTAATAATCTGTGATCAGTAACGTAAGTGAAGCATGGGAGATAACTTTCCCTTTAGAGTTATCGTTCTTGTTCAGATTGTAATACATATTCATGAAATTTGATAAAATAAAAAAAAAACGAACAATATTCGTTGTACAACATTATATATATGAAAACGCTATTCAGTCTTACAATCGAAGCACAAATTATCGACTGAAATTTATTCGTTGGTTAAACAAGTAATAATTTCAATGTAATTATTTCTTTAAAAATATAACGTCAGTTCTAAAAATGAAATTTAATTCGCAAAGAAAAAAATCAAAATATACCAAAAACGCTGGCATTCTTTTTTGTCTACATTATCACCCGATTCTATGTGAAACACATTTGGAATATATTCCTGTTTTGGAATATACTTGGAATATATTCTTGTTTGTTTTGACATATCCGATTCCTGTTGATTTTTTTTACATATCTTTTGCGTATATATTCATATATGTAGATGCACACATACATATATGCATTTGAGCCTTACATGTTGTCATTGTCTTTATATATATATATATATATATATATATATATATATATATATATATATATAACATAACATAACATAAAAACACATACATACATGTATATTTTCACATTGTTTACGAGATAAACAAGACAAATTTATCTGTTGATAAAATAAAGATTTTTTTCCATAATTTTGTGTTTTTTTTTCTCTCAATAGATTGTTTATACACTTTTTCACTACACAAAACGTTAATGCTTAACGCAATGTCATTGTGAATCGTGCCGCCGAGACACTCACTAATATATCTGCAAACAGTCTCATTATATTCTTGCTAGTACTTACGACATCTGAAACAAATGCACGCGTCGCGTAATTCATTAAGGTCGTTAGTGAACCACACGCATAGCAGCCGTGGATGTGTCCAAGGGAACATAACCTATTAGATTCCATCCTTCTTCAGAATAGTTTTCGAATTCAGAATTATCCATCTCCTAGAATGGTTGCTACCCAAGACTAGAGAACCAAATTTGCCCTACTATTTAATCCATAGCTCGTCAGGGGAAATATGGGTTTATGCCTTTCTCAAGGATATTTACCACATGTATGTCAAGGGCACAATAGCCTGACGGAGTTGTCATTCTCCTAGAAGCCTAGAGTACACAGTTTTCCCAGTTATTTAACCCATAGATTGTGGGTGGGGGAAGAGGCGCAAAAATGGATGTAATGTATTCAGTCAGTGTTCGAATTCTGCTATACGATTTCTGCCTCCGAGCTGCTAAAAGATTTTGAAAACAATATCACAAATTAACTATGACTGCTATGAACATAAAACATTGTTTATTAGAGTTTTTTTTATTGGAATTTTAACAAATTGATATTTTAAAAATAATATTTTTGTTCCAAAATCCATAAGAATCTTCTACATATAAAAATCATAAAAATTATTATTAAAATAATTCTAATAATTTTGAGACAATAGAAATAGCTAATATAGTGTTATTAAGCATTTAGAATAATTAATAAACATGGAATATACCACTTAAGTCATACTCCGAAAAAAAAAATTTACTATAAAAGATTTATTCATTTTTAAAAAAAAGTTAAACTCTTTCTTTAGCTATATAATCTTTCAAACCGACTTGACAGACGAAACCAAATTTTGTTGCTTGTGGAGGAGAAATGGTCGGGTTTTAAGTTTCCATAATTGTTAAAATTGTTACAATTTACATGCTATATTTTTTAAAATTAATTTTGAACCATTATTATCAATAAGCAAAATGATGAGACAATTTAAAGAAAAAAAAAGAAGCTATAAATTAACTTTTTGAACATGTTTTGCCGATGAACCGGCATCATCAGAAAAATAATTTTATTTCCCAAAAACAAAATCTTGTACATTAGCGAGAAGAAACGTGATTCACGTTAAACGGCCGAACGCTTGATGTTTAGTTTATCGTTATAGGAATTTGATTAATCATAAATCCAGGTAACGTTATAGCAAAGAAAAAATACCCTGTAACATTATATCAACTCAAATATCCCATTAGAACAATTTGCCTAATATTTTTCTAGTTGATACAAGTCAAATTGCTGTGGGGTGTGATGTCATGGATAACGGCTCTTATGCGCAAATGCCCTTGGGAAGGGTATGAATATATATCTTCTCCCCCAGCTATGGGTTAAATAGCAGGACAGACTGGGTCCTATAGCCTTGGTTGGCAACCAGTTTACCGCAGAAAGAAAAGGTAGTCTACTGCGGAAAAATCAGTAGCCTCGTCAGTCCAAATGTGTGTAACGCATGGAACTTGACTTTCGGCTTAGATGTTACATATTTATCTCTATGTTGGGAAATAATTGATGCGTATTTTGCTTTTAATTTAGGATACCTCTAACATACGCTACAGACCTCTCAATATCGCAGCGGGTGGGATCATACATCATGGTTCTTTCAATGCATTTTCGTCTGAGTAGAAATCAGGCATTTGACCGTTTAACGTGAATCACGTTATTATTATTTTTATTTATTTTTTTCGCTAATGTAGATTTTGTTCTTATTTTATAAAATTCTTCAAATTATATTTACTGTTCCGTCAACTTCGCATCCAACTTTACTCCCTGTAGTGACACTGGCAAATTAATATGCCTAATTTGCATAAGTGCAAGAGAAAGCCTATATAACTCGTCACTGAGTATAACGTGGGAAGGATAAACTTAGCGACGGACGAGTGCTAAATCTAGACTTCACATCATTCCCACTGGTCAAAATGTCCCTCATCTTTATTCAGTCCATTATTTCCAATATTATTCGGATAATAATCCGGTCTTTAATGGAAACAGACGATAAAACGTTGTCGAAATGCGAAGTGAAAAATGATGAAATGCGATTTAGAAGGAAAATAAGCCGAGCAAACATAGATAAAAAGTATGTTCCAAATTCTTGAAGCTAAGAATAAAATTTGAGGAATAATCAGATTTTTGCAATATTATATTTTCTCTTGCTGATGCTATTGCTAATATTGCAATACGACCAGAGGTACGCTCTTAGCTTTTTTTAAAACCTCATTATAGTTTTATACAAATTGCGGAAGAGATGTAAGATTTGTTTGCCATGGAAATTTACACCCCTTAAAAAGCACATGAAAATAGTTTCAGTCTAAATTACTTCTTAAGTCTTACTTCTTTAATCCGACAATTTTGTGACTTTGTCATTGGTGGACCGCACAAAATGATGGGAAACAAATTAACCATAAGGAAACTCGCCTTAGTCTTACCAGTTCATTTTACGTACATATTGCTTTCTGATTAATGGTAAAACAAAACTTAAAACGGGAAATAATACCACCATTAACGCTTCCAAACCAGGTCTTTATTATGCCACGTAATATAAAGACTAAAACCAAGTATCATTCTACGTGTAGCTCAGATAACATCAGCACGAAACTAGGGTCGGTTCCTTTATTGAGTAACAAGTTCGGTTCAACGACTTACTTTATAAACAGCAAAATTACGGTTCAAACCGCAGTTTGAAACAGAATCAAAGAACTCTAGTGTCAAATTCACAAATTACTGGAAGCAGAGAGCCTATTTAGAGAGCCATAAACACTAACTGGTTATTCATAAGCGAAAAGTAAGTAAAAATGGAATGATTTATTTTTAATATAGTTTTATTATACTTTTATTTAATAAATAAAAAAAATGAGCATTTTCTTTTGAATAGTTTGCAATAAAATATAAAATTGGAGAAAATAAATATATGCAAAAATTCATCAGATTTTATTTAAATATTTATAATATTTTTATTAAAGATGAATAAATATAGAATATTAAAATTTTATACAATTCTGTTAAATTTAACAACATTTTATTAAAAATTCAATAAGCATTTATTAAACATGAATAAATGTATGAAAATTTTGAAATTGTTATTACACATTTATAAAATTTTATTAAAAAATATTATATGGGAAATTTATAAAATTCTACTAAAATTAAATGAAATGTTATTAAAAATCTGTAAAATTTTATTAAAAATCAATAAATATATAAGAAATATAGCTTTAATTAAAAATTCATATAATTTATATATAAAGTAATTATGAAATTTTATTTTAAAAATTTATTAAAATTTCAAAATTGCGAATTTTTTTTTTAAATTGGAAAAATTAATAAATACGTAAATCAATAGCTCAAATTATCTATGACAGCGTTCTTTGATCCTGTTTTAAAGAGTCGGTTTAGACTAGTTCAAACTTACATTTAAAACGGAATTGAAGAACTCTAATCCACAAATCAATGGCGGGAAATATAAAACTTATCAATCTTTGGGAGTTGTCGGATGAGAAAGACACAATCTTAAATATTATCCATCTTTTAAATTTTTTTTTTTTTAATTTGAATGTCTTTAAGCCCACTTCTACTATCAAGAGAAAACTACATATACTCTTTAGCCTTTACTATAAAGATGCAATTTTGAAAATGAAGTCAGTACAGAAATGTATGTACGTGTGTATACATATTTATAGTATTTACTGTCCCCCCACGAGGGATAGATGTGGTACAAGGCCGAGTTTACCGTGGGTATTCCCGAGCCCGTAGGCTCGGCCAAAAAATGCCCGTAAAACCCGAATAAACGGGATCGGGTTGGTCAACCTCCCCGAACGAGGCTCTGCCCTTCGGCGGAGCCTTGTCCAGGTTCCTCTCTGCCCAGAGGCAGAGAGTTCGACCGTCTAGCCGAGTCGTCCAAAAACGACTGACTCTGAACGTGTATACATATTTATATATTCTGGAAATTGCAGTCTCGCGATATGTATTAAATGTGACTTACTATGGAACAAGGGCACTCATGTGGGTCACCAAATGTGAATCAAAGTGCCTAAACGATTAAGAGTCTGAAAGATTAGTGCTTGTAAACCACAGCTATACAGTAAGATGCCGAAGGAACCGTAACTTTTTAATTAAAACTGTCAACAGGCAAGCGGTTCTCTGTTATTCTGATATAGTTTTTAATAACCTTTGACTATAAACAAACATGGTACATAAGCAATGAAGGTAGAACGAATGTTGGGAACAGATATTTCCTAAGTATAGTTTAGTTTGACGCAATGCCCCAAATCTGAACTTATTACCAACGGCTTGCGGGACTAGTTTGCTAGGTAGTGTTCTATTAAGTTGAGATGAGTAAATATGATCGTATAACGTACTATGTTAGTCAATCAATATGTTCGTCTTTTGGACTATTTGGCTCGTCTACTGAGTTTGAGTCTCACCAGGTGCACAACTATTATGCTAAACTAAACTTAACAAATATTCGTTTAGTAAATATCAATAATGAAATTACATATATATATATATATATATATATATATATATATATATATATATATATATATATATATATATTTCTGAGAATGAGATATTGTAATTATTTATATTATTTACATTGTTCGGACTGTTGTCCTCATCTTAATTGTCATGTTCACAAAGTTTCGGCCGTTGTACGCCCCAGCCTTCGTCAGATGATTGGAAATTCGAACCTTATTTCGTTCACCGGGTTAGATAGTTCTAGTGGATAAAAGCGTTAGTGGGATCCAGTGACTTGTCGCCAAAAGAGTTGTGAGTTCAATACCTGGCTACGGCAGTGGTGAACAAAAACTTGAAGAGTTGAGTTAAAGTGTGATAACTGAGACATTTGGAAGAGGCATGGCACGTGGAGCTAAAACAATCTACCCTGATGGACGAAATAAAGGGTTCAGTTCGAAATTCCAATCGTCTGAAGAAGGCCGAAACGTCGTAAACATGACAATAAAGATGAGGACAACAGTCCGAATAATCTAAATAATATATATATATATATATATATATATATATATATATATATATATATATATATATATATATATATATATATATATATATAAAGAAATATAGTCTTAAAGTGTGCTATATTTATGGGATAAAGTGCTCAATATCAGAGATAGAGCGTGTGTAAATATAAAAGTGAACGTAGAAGTCAACACTCAGAGGCGACAGTCTGTTTCATGCTAAATGCAATCATCGGGCCACGATGATTGCATCTAGCATGAAACAGACTGTCGCCTCTAAGTGTTGACTTCTATGTTCATTTTATATTTATATATATATATATATATCAGTCACTCTTTGCGTCTTAGTGGATTTATTTCCTTGCTTGGGGTGAAATAATTAAAAAAAATACACACACATACATATATGTTTGTGTGTATATATATGTTTTATTTTTTTAAATTATTTTAATTTTCAATTATTTATATATATATATATATATATATATATATATATATATATATATATATATATATATATATATATATATATATATATATATATATATATATATATATATTAAAAAGAAGAGAGGTACCGCAAACTTTTTTGGTTGTAATGTGGGTTTTTAAAAAAAATATTATTCTTTATTTTTCATAGTTTTACAACACGTGTTTCTGGTCTCACGACCGTCTTCAGGTAAAGGGTGGAGATTTCCACATATTATTAAAAATAATTATTAAAAATAATTAATTTTTTCTTTTATGTTTTTCAATGTTAAATATTCTCTATATGAGACATAATATTTTTTTAAAAAACCCACATTACAACCAAAAAAGTCTCTTCTTTTTAATATACACACTTTTCTCTCGTTGGAATCATTATAACCTCTTCATTTTATATATATATATATATATATATATTATTTCACCTCAAGCAAAGCAACAGATACACTAAGACGCAAGCGTGTGACTGAATGTTAAAGAATATGAGAGAACAATAAAAGAACAATAATTAGAAAGAGTAGATCACCATTGACATTGCATTTAAACCTTTGAAAATCAAAGTTAATTGAGAAGCAAGAAACTGGCCGCAAAAGTGGGGTATATTGTTGACACCTGCCGGAGATGATATATATTACATCTCGTGTTGAAAGCAAACGAGACAGCATTTTTGGAGATAGTATAGAAAGCTATTCAAATATAACGAACTTTAAGATAATTGGTCAAGAGCGTAAACATCGTTATAAGCAATTATAAAATGACTGAATGAAAAACCAGATGTCAACATTTAAATCAGAATAAAGCCTTCGTGAGAAGTCGACAGAATATGGTCAGTTTTCCTATTACTTTAAAAACATAAACTAAGCCAATTTTTATTGTGAAAAATAAGTGAAGCATATAACTACACGAAAAATGCTTCAATTTGCTGGACATAAATTGTGTCGTTCTAAAAAAGGACAGTGCATATTCAATAAATTTAAGAGATGATTAAGTCTATTTTACTATCCCAATTCATTGATTTTATATACCTAAATTTTTGTCTAGATCATTAGACCATTTTCTTAGTGGCAAAATCTTTAAACGTATTGAAGCGATCACTTCAGCTTAATCAGATTTCTTTTAAACCAGAATCGCAGAATTATTTCAGAAAAAAATGAATGCACCCTAAACAAATACATGTATCCCTTGAAGATGAAGATAGAGTATTTTTATTAAGTCTCCAAAAAATACGACAATTCTTTCCGAACGGTGTAATGCTTCAGATCGGGGTTTCATTCTAATTTCCTTTTAACGGGTACAACTGACTGGTAGCTTACGGCCGCATCGCGTTTTTAAAACACCGGTTCCCGTACGATCACCGAAGTTAAGCAACGTCGAGCCTGGCCAAATATCTATATGGGTAACTGCTTGGGAATACCAGGTGCTGTAAGCTTGGATGTGTGGGTGGTGTAATGGATAATTGCTCGGAACTGTTAATCCGAGAGTCGAGTTCAAATTACCGTTGGGTCCGTTATATTCACTTATGCACAAATACCCTTGGGAAAGGTATGAATCCACCTCTTCTCCCCCCATCTATGGGTAAATTAGTAAGACTTGTATCATTAAAGCATTATAATCTCCAAAAAGAAAAAAAATAATACTGACAATCTAAAAAATATTATGGATTTAAATAATCTGCAAAGGGTTGATAAACCGTAGAAAATGACTCAATCAATCGATCAATCAATTTACTGACAGATTTATTGTTTTAATTGTTACTTTTACGGATATTATTTCAGATTGGATTCACTCAACTTGCACTTCCGGTTCTTTTTTACAGTTGATTTAATATTAAACAATCAAATGAAACGACCCAAGTAAAAAGACAAAAGTGAAACATTTGCGAAATATTTTGTAAGGAACTGGCCGGATACTGGGCGTTTAAAAACTTGTTTTTGTGCAAATGCAGAGAGCAAACAAGTATGTTATATTGTCTCCCCTTCTGGATTGATCTTAGTGAGACTGGCTTATCCGAGCGACTAAAAGACCCATATCCGTTCATCAAATCTCTATTACGCAGTAATAGCCATTTCGACCTACACTGGATTCTTCATGGCTATGAACCTCTAAGCCAAGATTAGGAAAGGTTTACTTAATTTGAGACCAACTATAATAGGACAATAGTTAGTAAGTCTTGGAGATCAATTCACTAAAGTTGTGACTTTAGACATGCATAGGTTTAAAGTTATTATTAACCAATTTAACGATTTACGGCGTCAGTGTAATACTTGTAAAAAAGCGATCTTATATTTTAACATTACATTAAATTAGTGCAAATTCCATGCTTGTTGAATGTTCCCTAACTTGCCTTGTACAAGATAAAGGGACTCTTTCTTGGTATTATCACTGGTTTAAATCACTTAACATGGAAAAATGCTTACAAACATTTTCCTTACAGATCATTGGCGAGTGTAAGGAATTTGATTTTCTTTTATAACGACTGAATTTGACTTTTCAAGCATTCGATTCTTGGGATAATCGATATTGTACCATATAAATGCACGGTAAAAATATTTAGGAAAATGAAACGTCTAGGCACAAAGAATCGATAAGAGCAAAATGATTTTACTGCACTTTTTTGACACCGAATGTTTGAGATTTTTCATTTTTTGGAGGTTGGCAGATGTAGAGGAAGGCGGACAGAAACGAAGACACTTATAGTTATTTTTCTTATATTCGGTATTTATATCCAGACTTTTAATTACTTGAAAAAGACAAACTTTAATTTTTATTATATCTTTGCGCTATTTGTGACGGGTTTTATTCTGATAACTTTCTTCTAGTCTGGGTTTCCTCCACTTTCAACGATACATGTCACGACTTTTGTAGCACCAGAAACTGACTTAAGGTTTTTTTCAATGTTCTGGATTGCGTACAGTGTATTCTGATGGTTTTAAGTACATCAGTGCTCAGAGATGAAGTTCAACTGAATTTAGTTCTATGCGATAAAATAATGAAGCCAAAACAAGAATGGGAAACATTAAATTGGAAAATGTTTTTCGTCTTGAAGTCATATTTATTTATTTTTAAAAATAATTTTTGATTTTATTGTGTGGGTATTTTTCAGTGCGCCCACATCGTTACTGTATGTAACACAAGGTCATTTTTAAAGCGGGTTTACCGGGAATACCGTGGAAAAATTGCTCAAGACCATTCGGCACTTATCCTTTTGGGGAAGACTCAGGCGCCGGGTAATGACCCTGACCCTTCCTGAATGCCAGGTACTGCCTGGGGAGATGCTCCCTGGGGCTTGAGCGAAATGTTATTTTGACACTACCCAAACAAAGCCAGCACTGAAGTAAGATGGATTACAAATTCGTTTTACTGGCCAATTTGCTAGCATTGGGTGTTCAATCATTTATGAGTATCCCACTATTTTAATAAGCTACTCAACAAATGACTATTTGGACGCGACTCGTGGAGCAATGACTTGTATGCTCATCAAACGAACCAATTTACTAGTTCTATAATTTAGAACCCTGTTAAAAGTTTTGAAAATATTATCTTGGTTAAGATTAAGCTGTTAATAAAATAATTTTAGATAGGTGTTAAGTTTTTCGATTTAGGGTGTCATTTAAATATCTTATAATATTATCAATATCGAAGGGATATTGAAATTTTATGGCGGCTGAACTTGTGAATTCAAACGTTTGGGAACAATAATCACTTATAAAATTTAATATTTGCACTGTAGAAATAAAAATTGAAACGCAAAGAATCCATAAGTATAAAATGGTTTTCGTGCACTTTTTTGATGCCAAAGGTTTTGGAACAGATTTTTCCTTTCTTGGAGGTGGACAGATGTAGAGGAAGGCGGACAGAAACAAAGACGCTAATAGTTTTTTTTTTTTTTTTTTTTTTACATATTCTGCATTTATATACAGACGTTTAATTACCTTTAAAAGGATGAACTTTAATTTTCATTCCATTTTTAGGCTATTCGTGTCGGGTTTTATTCTGATAACTTTCTTTTAGTCTGCGTTTCCTCCACTTTCAACCATATCTGTCTCAACTTTTGTTGTGCATAAATCCTATATTAGATCTTTTCAAAGTTCGGCACAACGCACCGGTTTGTTCTGATAAGTAATTTAAAGTCTAGGTTTGAATGTTAACTCTTAATTTTTTTTCCGTAAGGTAATAAAGCCATTAGAAAAATTTTATATGTAGTCAAGAAAACGTATTTTGTTTTGCTGAGTCATTTACTGTATTTATGATACATACTGCCCCACGAAGTCGCTTAATGTCGTAGTGTAACATTTAACGAGTTTCTTTTAGATACCATATTGCCGGAGAAGTAAGATCACGCTTTAGTGAGGACGTACACTTTTGATCATCTGCCAGTCATTCTGCTATTTGCAAAAAAGAAAAAAAAGTATATAATGAAACGCAATAGAGATGAAAACTGTTGCAGATTAATTCTTTTGTGGAACGATTGCAAGACTTTCTCTGTGAGTATAGTTGTTGTTTTGGCCATGAAACATCTGATCTCATTAAAAATAGGCAGCCGACTGCTAATTAATTTGATACTGCATTGAATTCCTACCTCAGTTGTCCTTTCCCTTGCGTGAAAAGGTCTGATTAAGCTAATCATATAAAATAATCATTCGCGTTAAAAAAAAAATCAGAAAGTATGATTACAGACACGAACACTTGTCGAATACTTGTAAAATCAGCGATACCCTTGCGATACTTTTACAATTCTTGAGCTTGAAGTCAATTCGATCGTTAATGAATGACCCCTACGGATAGACTTGTATTTGAGTAACGTAGTCTCTCTATATACAAGATAAAGGGACTCTTTCTTTGTATAATTATATACGACCCATATCCGTTCATCAAATTTCTATTACGCAGTAACAGACATTTTGATCTACACTGGGTGGTTCATGGCTATGAACCTCTAAGCCAAGATTAGGAAAGGTTTACTTAACTTTGAGACCAACTATAATAGGACAATAGTTAGTAAGTCTTGGAGATTAATTCACTAAAGTTGTGACTTTAGACTTGCATAAGTTTAAAGTTATTATTAACCAATTTAACGATTTACGGCGTCAGTGTAATACTTGTAAAAAAGCGATCTTATATTTTAACATTACATTAAATTAGTGCAAATTCCATGCTTGTTGAATGTTCCTTAACTTGCCTTGTACAAGATAAAGGGACTCTTTCTTGGTATTATCACTGGTTTAAATCACTTAACATGGAAAAATGCTGACAAACATTTTCCTTACAGATCATTGGCGAGTGTAAGGGATTTGATTTTCTTTTATAGCGACTGAATTTGACTTTTCAAGCATTCGATTCTTGGGATAATCGATATTGTACCATATAAATGCACGGTAAAAATATTTAGGAAAATGAAACGTCTAGGCACAAAGAATCGATAATGAGCAAAATGATTTTACTGCACTTTTTGACACCAAATGTTTGAGATTTTTCATTTTTTGGAGGTTGGCAGATGTAGAGGAAGGCGGACAGAAACGAAGACACTTATAGTTATTTTTTTTTATATTCGGTATTTATATACAGATTTTTAATTACTTGAAAAAGACAAACTTTAATTTTTATTATATCTTTGCGCTATTTGTGACGGGTTTTATTCTGATAACTTTCTTCTAGTCTGGGTTTCCTCCACGTTCAACGATACATGTCACGACTTAGGGCGCCTGATCAGAGCTTATAAAAAATCTCTGGTAGAGTATTGGCTAGCGTAATATATTTGATTATGAATAATTTTTGATGGCAACTAAATTTGCTGTATTCAAATACTCCATCCTTGTGATAATTGATAAGAGACTAAATAGGATGGAGATATTTACAACAGTGAGACATTTACACTCAACGTCCACAAATGCAAAATCATTTTCGTGCACTTTTTTATACCAAAGTTGTTTGACAGATTTTTCTTTTCTTATATAAATGGGAGGTTGGCAGATGTAGAGGAAAGAGGCCAGAAACGAAGACGCTAATAATCGATTCCATATCCCTTTCACAATCAAATAATTATTTTTTAAGTAAGTTTTCATTATACAGGGTGTTTCCGAAAAAATGTATAGCTGGCCACTGATATTTGACGATACCCGTCTACTAGGGCGGCTAGCTAATCCCTATTGCAGACGCTTTCTTAGGCGCATTTGTGTTTCTTCAACACCCAGAGCGCCCACCTCTGGTTTATACTGCAACTATGCTGAACAGGACCTTAGTTGCATTTTCTGGGAAAGAGCGTATTATCTAGCGTGATCAACATTTTGAACAAGACCAGGACGTTGAAGCCCTCGGTCACAATGACTTGTGACTTCGTGCTAGCACAGCTATCGATGGGCTCCAAAGGTTCCGTCTACCCAATTTCACTCAAACGGCTTGAGTTAACCCGTGGTATGTTTTTCAGGCACTTTTCCCAAGGTGCTGCACGCTGGGATCGACCTCTCCTGTCCGATCACACCAGGAAGTCTCCTTCCTGACAAATGGACCATGTTGATATTCGAACACGGGTTTCCTGGTCAGAATGAGAACATTCTAACCACAATTCTCGTATTACTGAAAAATGTACCCATTCTTTAAATGGCAATAAATGCAGCGTTTGCCTTGCAAACAAGATTAATGGTTAAAATTATGAAATATTAATGTTTATTGGATTACAAAGAAGATTTGCGGTTTAAATTGAATATTAAATGAAATATATTTGTAAATATTTAAACTGACAACGAAGTCAAAAAAGTAAGTACATATTTTGGAGGCACCCTGTATTTTTTGTTATTCGTGTCGGGTTTTATTCTGATATCTTTCTTCTAGTCTGGGTTTCCTCCACTTTCAACCACATCTGTCACGACTTTTGTACTGCATGGATCCGATTTAAGTTCTTTTCAATATTCGGGATAGCGTACAGATGGTTCTGTTGAGTATAAACGTTTAGTGTTCAGGGTTGAAGGTCCTATGAATTTAAATCTTGTGATAAATGAACGAAAAGAAATATTGTAACTGTAAATCCTTAAATTAGGAATAACGCTCAATCCGTTTAAATATTCTTGTCCGAATATGACTCATACTGTAACCTGATAGTTTACAAGATCGTTTTGATGGCCATATTGCTAACCCTGAGTGTTCGATGATTTCTGTGCATCCCAATATTTTTGTTTTGTGATAGACAAAATTAATCCAAGTCATTGAGAAGTAATGGTTTACAAATTTGAGTCACAACATAATTTCCTTGTTCAATAAGTTAGATCATCACTAAACGTTGAACAAATATGGGCTTGTGCCAGTTTAAGTAAAATGATTATATATACTATATAAATAAATAAAGCAATGATTTTAGACAAGAGTTATTTAAATATACTTTAACATCATCGATATCAAAGCGATATTTAATTTTTACGGCAGATGAACTTGTGGATTCAAACGTTCGAGTGAGCAGATCGAATATTTGCACGGTCGAAATAAACATTGAGACGCAAAGAATCGATAAGTACAAAATGGTTTTCGTGCACTTTTTGATACCGAAAGTTTGGGACAGATTTCTTTCTTTTCTTGGAGGTTGGCAGATGTAGAGGAAAGCGGACAGAAATGAAGACGCTTATAGTTATTTTATTGTAATATATTCTCTCTTTATATACAGATTTTATTTTCTTTAAAAAGATGAGCTTTAATTTTCATTATATTTTTTTGCTATTCGCGTCAGGTTTTATTCTGATAACTTTCTTCTAGTCTGGGTCTCCTCCACTTTCACCCACATCTGTCCCAACTTTTGGAGCACAAGAACCCAATTGAAGATCTTTTCAGAGTTCAGGACAATGTATAGAACATTCTAAGGGGTATAACTGCTTTAGTTCACAGTGTTATAAGTACAGTTATTTTTAATCTTTTTACATAAAGCAATAAAAAAGAAATATAACTTTAAATCCTAAATTGATTTTTTCTAGCAATAACATTTCTTTTTAAAATAATGTACAGGATGTCCTAGTTGGGTGTCTACTGTAACTTACTGATTAAGAATTTATCTTACAGACTAATTTCTTGAGCTTGTAAGTTTGTACTTCATTACTATCTCCAAAATTTTGTTCTTGTGCCAGACAAAGTAAATATGATTAAATTCTTGTCTCTAAACGTATTGTGATAATTCGCAAACACCTCTCGCAGACTGATTGAAATTTATTTTCTCAAAGTGCCTTACCTTTTTAGCTTTGTACAAGATTCATACTTGCGAGATGCTGCAATCTACGCGCTATATGCGAAAGTACAAAATTACAATTTCGAGCTAGGCAAGTAGGTTAGTCATTCTCACTTATGAAACTGGCGCAATAGAATCTTCCTACCCTCGTATTCTCCATCTCCCATTTGGCTACACAAAGATCGTCTTGGTCAATATTTCATAATTTTTAAATGTTTGCTGTCTTGGTTAACTTTACATAAAACCAATTTTAAAATTTAAGAATGGTGTGCCAAATGCGAATGAATGTTTTTGGCGTTTTTATCCGTGGTTAATGTCCGTCTCCGTCCGATCAATGTGTCTAAATGGCGAACATAATCAACAAAAAAAATTCTTTTTGGCTTGCGAAAAATTATACATTGCTTTTATTTTTCCAATTCAGCTCTGTATTTCGTGCCGAATAAAAATTGCTGTAAAAAGACACCATAGTTTGTTTTTATTGTCTGATCACAAGAATGCGACATAAATCTTTTTGACTTTATTTTCAGAATGAAACAAAAGATTATGCTCATGTTTTTCTGTTTTCAGTAAAACGTTTCTTTGTTTCTTTTTTGTTTGTTTGTTTCTTTATTTTGTTTGTTTGTTTCTTTCTTTCTAAAAATGACTTACAATCTATTGTTAACTGGGGCAAGAAATGGCTTGTTAATTTTAACGCCACCAAAACGAAACTGCTCTCTGTTTTTCTTTCTTTCTTTCTTTCTTTCTTTCTTTCTTTCTTTCTTTCTTTCTTCAATACATGAAACAATTTTCTTTCTTTCTTTCTTCTTCCGTACATGAAACAATTTCTTTCTTCTTCAATACATGAAACAATTTTCTTTCTTTCTTCTTCAATACATGAAACAATTTCTATCTTTCTTTCTTTCTTCCTTTCTTTCTTTCTTCTTCAATACATGAAACAATTTTCTTTCTTTCTTTCATCTTCAATACATGAAACAATTTTCTTTCTTTCTTCTTCAATACATGAAACAATTTCTTTCTTTCTTTCTTCCTTTCTCTCTTTCTTTCATCTTCAATACATGAAACAATTTTCTTTCTTTCTTTCTTCTTCAGTACATGAAACAATTTTCTTTCCTTCTTCTTCAATACATGAAACAATTTCTTTCTTTCTTCTTTAATACATGAAACAATTTTCTTTCTTTCTTCTTCAATACATGAAACAATTTTTTTCTTTCTTCTTTAATACATAAAACAATTTTCTTTCTTTCTTTCTTCTTCAATACATGAAACAATTTTTTCTTTCTTTTTTCCTTTCTTCAATACATGAAACAATTTTCTTTCTTTCATCTTCAATACATGAAACAATTTTCTTTCTTTCTTTCTTCTTCAGTACATGAAACAATTTTCTTTCCTTCTTCTTCAATACATGAAACAATTTCTTTCTTTCTTCTTTAATACATGAAACAATTTTCTTTCTTTCTTTCTTTCTTTCTTTCTTCTTCAATACATGAAACAATTTTTTCTTTCTTTTTTCCTTTCTTCAATACATGAAACAATTTTCTTTCTTTCTTCTTCAATACATGAAACGATTTCTTTCTTTCTTCTTCAATACATGAAACAATTTTCTTTCTTTCTTCTTCAATACATGAAATAATTTCTATCTTTCTTTCTTTCTTCCTTTCTTTCTTTCTTCTTCAATACCTGCAACAATTTTCTTTCTTTCTTTCATCTTCAATGCATGAAACAATTTTCTCTCTTTCTTCTTCAATACATGAAACAATTTGTTTCTTTCTTCCTTTCTTTCTTTCTTTCTTTCTTCCTTTCTTTCTTTCTTCTTTAATACATGAAACAATTTTCTTTCTTTCTTCTTCAATACATGAAACGATTTTCTTTCTTTCTTTCTTCTTCAATACATGAAACAATTTTTTCTTTCTTTCTTTCTTCAATACATGAAACAATTTTCTTTCTTTCTTCTTCAGGACATGAAACAATTTTTTCTTTCTTCTTAAATACATGAAACAATTTTCTTTCTTTCTTTCTTTCTTCTTCAATACATGAAACATTTTTTTCTTTATTTCTTTCTTTCTTTCTTCAATACATGAAACTATTTTCTTTCTTCTTCAATACATGAAACAATTTCTTTCTTTCTTCTTTAATACATGAAACAATTTTCTTTCTTTCCTTCTTCTTCAATACATGGAACAATTTCTTTCTTTTTTCTTAATTCCTTTCTTTCTTTCTTTCTTCTTCAATACATGAAACAATTCTCTTTCTTTCGTCCATCTTCAATACATGAAACAATTTTCTTTCTTTCTTCTTCAGTACATGAAACAATTTTCTTTCCTTCTTCTTCAATACATGAAAAAATTTCTCTCTTTCTTTCTTTCTTTCTTCCTTTCTTTCTTTCTTTCTTCTTCAATACATGAAACAATTTTCTTTCTTTCTTCTTTAGTACATGAAACAATTTTCTTTCCTTCTTCTTCAATACATGAAACAATTTCTTTCTTTCTTCTTTAATACATGAAACAATTTTCTTTCTTTCTTTCCTCTTCAATACATTAAACAATTTTCTTTCTTTCTTTCCTCTTCAATACATTAAACAATTTTCTTTCTTTCTTCTTCAATACATGAAACAATTTATTTATTTCTTTCTTTCTTTCTTTCTTTCTTTCTTTTTTCTTCAATACATGAAACAATTTTCTTTCTTTCTTTCTTCTTCAGTACATGAAACAATTTTCTTTCTTTCTTTCTTCTTCAGTACATGAAACAATTTTCTTTCCTGCTTCTTCAATACATGAAACAATTTCTTTCTTTCTTCTTTAATACATGAAACAATTTCTTTCTTTCTTCTTCAATACATAAAACGATTTTCTTTCTTTCTTTCTTTCTTTCTTCTTCAATACATGAAACAATTTTTCTTTCTTTCTTCCTTTCTTCAATGCATGAAACAATTTTCTTTCTTCTTCAATACATGAAACAATTTTCTTTCTTTCTTTCTTTTTCAATACATGAAACAATTCTTTCTTTCTTCATCAATCCAGTTAAAATTGGAAAAAAATGACATATATAAAAGAAAACGGTTAACACTCAAAATATTTCCGTATACACCTAAAAACTTCAGAGAGCAGACGGGTTACGACGACATAAACAAAACAATAAAGATTAGAACACTCATCGATATAACATCATGTTACAACTTCAAATCTGAGAGAGCTGTATGAAAGCGGACACATTGATCATCGTGGTTTGACCAAATTCAAAAGATAATGCTCCGTGAATGGTCTTGATCTGGCATTCCGACTGCAGCCGCTATCTCACAGACGTGCTGTGGTTTCCCTTTGCCTTTTCTACAAGTACTTTCATGGCAACTGCTCCGACGAGCTACTTTCACTGGTTCCCAAATTGCCTGAATTTAAGCGCGCTACTAGGTTGACATCTCGGTCCCACTCTTTCATTGTCGAAACGATTAAATTGGCCATCGCTTCTATTTCAACAGCTTCTTTTCTCGCACCTCCCGTTAGTGGAACTCCCTTTCTATCACTTGCTTCCCTGATAGCGATATTCTTCAAATATTCAAATGTAATGTCAATCGACATCTTCTGATGCCTTGACCTTGATCCCTGTCCTTCTCTTTATCCTTTTCCCAAACACTCCTCTTTACACTTACTCTCACTCTCTGTAACTCCTTGCGTGCTAGTGGCACCTCTGCCTTGCTTGGAGCGAATTGCTTAAAAAAATAATTTTTCATGTAACTCCTTTTGATATATAGTATACTTGAAAATAACTGCTGCTAAATCTGATGGAAGACAAAAAATAGTCATCTAAGATGACTAAACGATAGCAGTTTGCTTTTGCAAGTGGTAAAATCACAAGTTTCTTGCCCCAGTTAACAATTGATTGGCTGTCATTTTCGAGATCAGCTGCCAATTTTAGTTTATCAGAATTACTATTAAGACAGGAGTACATATTTGGGTCATCAGCATAAATACACAGCTGGCAACTGATGACATCGTAAAGGTCCTTAATGAAGATAAGAAACAAAGTTTAAGCACTGGCGGATCCGCGCACTAATGTGAAAGAAACTAGAAAGGTGACCGTTCAATAATAATTCATCACACGATTTTTAAGATTGGATCAAATATGAAATTCCACCGGATGCACTATAGTCCTTCAGTTTATGAAGACCAGCATGCCGAACCCTGTCAAACGCCTTCGAGATATCTAAAGCCACAGTCTGCGCCTCGCCGCTCTTATCTAAAATATGACAAAGTCTTTCAGTAATCACCGTTAAAACATCACCAGTTGATCTGGAGAAGTGAAAGCTATTTTTATCTGAGAGAAGGCCGTGCGAAATAAGATGTTTTACCCCATTTGGTGTTGATTAGATCCTCCAGAACTTTGCTAAAAAGACGTAAAAAACTAATAAAATAATCCGAGAGATCAGAAAGTTCACCAGTGTTTTTAATAACAGATACTACAGAAAAGGATTTCCAACAAGCGGGGAAGCAAGAAGCAGCAAGCAAACAAGAGATCAGGAGCGATTTCAGAAATACATCTCCTTAAGATAATTACAGGTATAGCCGCATCATTAGCTTTTGCCCGTTTCCCGTTGAAGAAGGCTTTGCAAATTGGTGCATCTCTCGGCATAAAAACCAGAAAGACTTCAGGAAAACAGTTCTTCCTCTAAACCTCAATTTAGTATTCTCCACTCTTTCTATGATTTCATGAATTCAATAACGATAGAATCCAAATTCAGTTGATCAGACATAGATAGATAGATAGATAGATGTGATCAGACATAGATAGATAGATAGATAGATAGATAGATAGATAGATGTGATCAGACATAGATAGATAGATAGATGTGAACAGACATAGATATATATATATATATATATATATATAGATAGATAGATAGATGCGAACAGACATAGATAGATAGATAGATAGATAGATAGATAGATAGATAGATAGATAGATATAAACAGACTGAGATAGATAGATAGATAGATAGATAGATAGATAGATAGATAGATATCCTTCGGCCTATGGTTGGTCAGAAATCCATTGCCAATTCCTTTTCCACACTGTTCGGTCCTGCATTGCTGTCCCCATATCCCCAATTTCCAACCTGGAGTCCCGAGCTATGGTGTCTGGGAAAGTCAATTTTTATGAGAAGACACTTCCAGAAGGATACCATAGGAGTAAGGATGAAACGATTTCCCTGTCCACTCGGTGGATAGATAGATAGATAGATAGATAGATAGATATCCTTCGGCCTATGGTTGGTCAGAACTCCATTGCCAATCCCTTTTCCACACTGTTCGGTCCTGCATTGCTGTCCCCATATCCCCAATTTCCAACCTGGAGTCCCGAGCTATGGTGTCTGGGAAAGTCAATTTTCGTGAGGAGACACTTCCAGAAGGATACCATAGGAGTAAGGATGAAACAATTTCCCTGTCCACTCGGTGGATAGATAGATAGATAGATAGATAGATAGATAGATATCCTTCGGCCTATGGTTGGTCAGAACTCCATTGCCAATCCCTTTTCCACACTGTTCGGTCCTGCATTGCTGTCCCCATATACCCCATTTCCAACCTGGAGTCCCGAGCTATGGTGTCTGGGAAAGTCAATTTTTATGAGAAGACACTTCCAGAAGGATACCATAGGAGTAAGGATGAAACGATTACCCTGTCCACTCGGTGGATAGATAGATAGATAGATAGATAGATAGATAGATATCCTTCGGCCTATGGTTGGTCAGAACTCCATTGCCAATCCCTTTTCCACACTGTTCGGTCCTGCATTGCTGTCCCCATATCCCCAATTTCCAACCTGGAGTCCCGAGCTATGGTGTCTGGGAAGTCAATTTTCGTGAGAAGACACTTCCAGAAGGATACCATAGGAGTAAGGATGAAACGATTTCCCTGTCCACTCGGTAGATAGATAGATAGATAGATAGATAGATAGATATCCTTCGGCCTATGGTTGGTCAGAACTCCATTGCCAATCCCTTTTCCACACTGTTCGGTCCTGCATTGCTGTCCCCATATCCCCAATTTCCAACCTGGAGTCCCGAGCTATGGTGTCTGGGAAAGTCAATTTTCGTGAGAAGACACTTCCAGAAGGATACCATAGGAGTAAGGATGAAACGATTTCCCTGTCCACTCGGTGGATAGATAGATAGATAGATAGATAGATAGATATCCTTCGGCCTATGGTTGGTCAGAAATCCATTGCCAATCCCTTTTCCACACTGTTCGGTCCTGCATTGCTGTCCCCATATCCCCAATTTCCAACCTGGAGTCCCGAGCTATGGTGTCTGGGAAAGTCAATTTTCGTGAGAAGACACTTCCAGAAGGATACCATAGGAGTAAGGATGAAACGATTTCCCTGTCCACTCGGTGGATAGATAGATAGATAGATAGATAGATAGATAGATATCCTTCGGCCTATGGTTGGTCAGAACTCCATTGCCAATCCCTTTTCCACACTGTTCGGTCCTGCATTGCTGTCCCCATATCCCCAATTTCCAACCTGGAGTCCCGAGCTATGGTGTCTGGGAAAGTCAATTTTTATGAGAAGACACTTCCAGAAGGATACCATAGGAGTAAGGATGAAACGATTTCCCTGTCCACTCGGTGGATAGATAGATAGATAGATAGATAGATAGATAGATATCCTTCGGCCTATGGTTGGTCAGAACTCCATTGCCAATCCCTTTTCCACACTGTTCGGTCCTGCATTGCTGTCCCCATATCCCCAATTTCCAACCTGGAGTCCCGAGCTATGGTGTCTGAGAAAGTCAATTTTCGTGAGAAGACACTTCCAGAAGGATACCATAGGAGTAAGGATGAAACGATTTCCCTGTCCACTCGGTGGATAGATAGATAGATAGATAGATAGATAGATAGATATCCTTCGGCCTATGGTTGGTCAGAACTCCATTGCCAATCCCTTTTCCACACTGTTCGGTCCTGCATTGCTGTCCCCATATCCCCAATTTCCAACCTGGAGTCCCGAGCTATGGTGTCTGGGAAAGTCAATTTTTATGAGAAGACACTTCCAGAAGGATACCATAGGAGTAAGGATGAAACGATTTCCCTGTCCACTCGGTGGATAGATAGATAGATAGATAGATAGATAGATAGATATCCTTCGGCCTATGGTTGGTCAGAACTCCATTGCCAATCCCTTTTCCACACTGTTCGGTCCTGCATTGCTGTCCCCATATCCCCAATTTCCAACCTGGAGTCCCGAGCTATGGTGTCTGGGAAAGTCAATTTTTATGAGAAGACACTTCCAGAAGGATACCATAGGAGTAAGGATGAAACGATTTCCCTGTCCACTCGGTGGATAGATAGATAGATAGATAGATAGATAGATAGATAGATATCCTTCGGCCTATGGTTGGTCAGAAATCCATAGCCAATCCCTTTTCCACACTGTTCGGTCCTGCATTGCTGTCCCCATATCCCCAATTTCCAACCTGGAGTCCCGAGCTATGGTGTCTGGGAAAGTCAATTTTTATGAGAAGACACTTCCAGAAGGATACCATAGGAGTAAGGATGAAACGATTTCCCTGTCCACTCGGTGGATAGATAGATAGATAGATAGATAGATAGATAGATATCCTTCGGCCTATGGTTGGTCAGAACTCCATTGCCAATCCCTTTTCCACACTGTTCGGTCCTGCATTGCTGTCCCCATATCCCCAATTTCCAACCTGGAGTCCCGAGCTATGGTGTCTGGGAAAGTCAATTTTTATGAGAAGACACTTCCAGAAGGATACCATAGGAGTAAGGATGAAACGATTTCCCTGTCCACTCGGTGGATAGATAGATAGATAGATAGATAGATAGATAGATATCCTTCGGCCTATGGTTGGTCAGAACTCCATTGCCAATCCCTTTTCCACACTGTTCGGTCCTGCATTGCTGTCCCCATATCCCCAATTTCCAACCTGGAGTCCCGAGCTATGGTGTCTGGGAAAGTCAATTTTTATGAGAAGACACTTCCAGAAGGATACCATAGGAGTAAGGATGAAACGATTTCCCTGTCCACTCGGTGGATAGATAGATAGATAGATAGATAGATAGATAGATATCCTTCGGCCTATGGTTGGTCAGAAATCCATTGCCAATTCCTTTTCCACACTGTTCGGTCCTGCATTGCTGTCCCCATATCCCCAATTTCCAACCTGGAGTCCCGAGCTATGGTGTCTGGGAAAGTCAATTTTTATGAGAAGACACTTCCAGAAGGATACCATAGGAGTAAGGATGAAACGATTTCCCTGTCCACTCGGTGGATAGATAGATAGATAGATAGATAGATAGATAGATAGATAGATAGATATCCTTCGGCCTATGGTTGGTCAGAAATCCATAGCCAATCCCTTTTCCACACTGTTCGGTCCTGCATTGCTGTCCCCATATCCCCAATTTCCAACCTGGAGTCCCGAGCTATGGTGTCTGGGAAAGTCAATTTTTATGAGAAGACACTTCCAGAAGGATACCATAGGAGTAAGGATGAAACGATTTCCCTGTCCACTCGGTGGATAGATAGATAGATAGATAGATAGATAGATAGATATCCTTCGGCCTATGGTTGGTCAGAACTCCATTGCCAATCCCTTTTCCACACTGTTCGGTCCTGCATTGCTGTCCCCATATCCCCAATTTCCAACCTGGAGTCCCGAGCTATGGTGTCTGGGAAAGTCAATTTTTATGAGAAGACACTTCCAGAAGGATACCATAGGAGTAAGGATGAAACGATTTCCCTGTCCACTCGGTGGATAGATAGATAGATAGATAGATAGATAGATAGATAGATATCCTTCGGCCTATGGTTGGTCAGAACTCCATTGCCAATCCCTTTTCCACACTGTTCGGTCCTGCATTGCTGTCCCCATATCCCCAATTTCCAACCTGGAGTCCCGAGCTATGGTGTCTGGGAAAGTCAATTTTTATGAGAAGACACTTCCAGAAGGATACCATAGGAGTAAGGATGAAACGATTTCCCTGTCCACTCGGTGGATAGATAGATAGATAGATAGATAGATAGATAGATAGATAGATATCCTTCGGCCTATGGTTGGTCAGAACTCCATTGCCAATCCCTTTTCCACACTGTTCGGTCCTGCATTGCTGTCCCCATATCCCCAATTTCCAACCTGGAGTCCCGAGCTATGGTGTCTGGGAAAGTCAATTTTCGTGAGAAGACACTTCCAGAAGGAAGCCATAAGAGTAAAGATCAGACGATTTCCCTGTGCACTCGGTGACAGTGACCGACAAACTGTAATCGTTTTTGCTTGAACTTAAGTTCGATTGGTCTCAGTTCTCCGTCAATTGTACTAACCCAAGTTGCGACTGACCGATATTCAAATATCATATTTGAAAATGTCGTTGCATATAAATATCGAAAATATGATCGGTTCGATAAAGTCAAACCGGCAGATGATCTAAAAAAAAAAATGACCTACATTCTATTGTTAACTGGGGCAAGAAATGGCTTGTTAATTTTAACGCCACCAAAACCAGAACATTATCTGCCTTTCATCAGCATAGTTGATGCTAACCTCCTGCTAACTCATTTCGCTTTCCCGGGCTAACGTTTTCTGCTGATATGAAGTGGAAAGGTCATATTCAATCAATTACTACTTCTGTTGCTAGGAAAGTTGGTTCACTGTGCGGCGCTAGACAATCTTTGTCAATAGAATATAACTTTCACGTTTATAAGTTTACAATTTGTCTATGAATTGAAGATTGCTGTCACAGCTGCTTCTGTTATGTATTTAGAGATTCTTAATAAAATATAAAGAAGAGTCTGCAATGTTATTGATCTTGATCTGGCATCTCGATTTCAGTCACTTTCCCACCCCCGTAATGTACTTTCCCTGTGCCTGTTCTATAAATATTTTCATGGAAATTGTTCTGATGATCTTTCCTCTTTGGTATATGACTTTACAAATTGAAGCGCACTACTAAATTGGCAATTAGGTCTCATCATTCTACAGGTGCTCGATGTAACCGTAAGTTCTTTGCTAACAGTTTCTTCTATCGCAATTTGATCTTCAATATTATAAATGAAATGCCAATCGTTATCTTTTGTTTTCTTAATTTAATTCCTTTTATTGTTCTCTTTCTGTAATATTTTTTCTTTTTTTTCATAATCTTTCACATTCAGTAACCTCCATGCATCTTAGCGGCTTTATCACCTTGCATGAGTGAAATGATAAAGAAAAATACCAATTGTTGGAATTGTCAGACAACATATTTTAAAGCAAAATATGCTTATTATGGAAGGTATTTGGAAAAAACCAAAACACACCTTTTCATATTTGTCATTAATCATATAATTTGACTGTGATCGATCATAATCAATTGTAAATCTGATGGAAGTTCCTCAATTATAAATAAATCAATGATGAACAAAAATTCATTTTTAATTGATGCGTAATAATATTCAAAGAAAATAGTAAACAAATTATTATTTTTCAATAATAGCATATTTTGAGTGGACAGCAGGCTTGTTGAAATAGCGTGATTGGCTAGATTTGATCAGTAGGCATTATGAAAGGATACAGTTGACTGGATTTGGTCAGCAGGCTTAATGAAATAGTGCGGTTGGCTAGATTTGGTCGGCTTGATGAAATAGCACTAGATTTGGACAGCAGGCTTTATGAAATAGCGAGGTTGGTTAGATTTGGTCAGCAGGCTTGAGGAAAGAGTGCGGTTGACTGGATTTGGTCGACAGGCTTGATGAAATGGCGCTGTTAGCTGGATTTGGTCAGCAAGCTTGATGAAATAGCGCGGTTCGCTGGATTTGATCGGCAGGCTTGTTGAAATAGCGTGATTGGCTATATTTGGCCAGCAGGTATCATGAATGGGTACCGTTGGATGGATTTGATCAGCGGGCATTATGAAATAGCGAGGTTGGTTGCATTTGGTCAGCAGACATTATGAAGTAGCGCAGTTGGCTATATTGGGTCAGCAGGCTTAGTGAAATCGTGCTGGATTTAGTCGACAGGCTTGATGAAAGAGCGAGGTTGTCTGGATTTGGTCAGTAGGCGACGAAATAGCAAGTTTGATTAGATTTGATCGGCAGGCTTGTTGAAATAGCGTGATTGGCTAGATTTAGTCAGCATTCATTATGAAAGGGTTCAGTTGGCTGGATTTGGTCAGCAGACATTTTGAAATAGCGAGGTTAGCTAGATTTGGTCAGGAGGCTTGATGAAATAGTGCGGTTGGCTGGATGTGGTCAGCAGACTTTCATGAAATAGCGCGGTTGGCTAGATTTTATCAGCAGGCTTGATGAATGAGCGCAGTTGCCTGGATTTGGTCAACAGGCCATAGTTTCTTAATTCATGTGTGCATCATAGCTTACCAATAAAACCTAGAAATAATGACATTGTGCTACATGAAGCGAAGTTTAAATATATTTCTAACATGCAGCTACACACTCCGGCGCTCTTGATCAGACAAATTACATAAAAATTAAGAGCCTTTGATGATTTTCTGTTGGAAAATAAATAATAATAATAACTTTTATCGTATTTCTAAAGTAAAATAAATAATAATACTAACTTTTAATATATTTCTATAGTAAAATAAATAATAATATTGAGAACCTTCATTGTATATCTATAGTAAAATAAATAATAATCGTAACTTTTAATGTATTTCTACAGTAAAATAAATAAATAAATAAATAAATAATAATAATAATAATAATAATAATAATAATAATAATAATAATAATAATAAAAGAAACTTTACTATATTTCAATGATAAAATAATTAATAATAATAAATTTTAACGCATAGAACTTGTATCAGTGAATCATTATTATCGGCAAAAATCTTTTAAAACCTAACTTTAAAGATTCTATAAAAGTTTGATAAGCCATAAACAAAAAATCCTGTTAGATGTTGCTGAGCAGTTGGCAGAATATAATTAACGATTTCTCATTATAATACAAGACAATCGAAGCAAAACTTTACTTTGTAAACAACTTAATATATTCTGCCTGTAAATCTTATGGCATATCTCAGGCCCATACCTTACATTAAGCATACACTGAAGGAACATTCTTCAGACTTTATGTGTAGTACGTGTGCATAAATTAGTTTTAAATTGCATCAATTTCATAAATTATTTTATTAAAAAAAAACAAAAAACATCAAAGTAAATATTTAATCAATTTCAAAATTTCAAGTCTCTTCTTAATTTGAGAAAATTTTTGAGACGACAGAGATCTTGTTCTGCAACGAAAGCTGAGAATACCATGTGAATAACCAGGAAGATTTAAGGAAAAATAGAAATTACAAGGAAACTTATATGTTCAATAAGAAAGATGTCATTTCTGGGAGGTATAATAAGGAAAGCGGACCTGGAGAATCTAACACTCATAGGACATACTGAAAACAAGAGACACGGGTGGATAATAGTGAATAACCGACTTAATGAGTTTGTGCAAATCGATTACAAAACCAGGAAAAGGAAATATGATTTGACTGATTTAAATGATTCGTTTTTTACGAATTATTAACCTTTTATAGGTTATTTAACCCCAGAAAAACATTTTTTAGATTGTAAGAATTTTTCGGTGATAATAATGATTTACTGATACAAGTACTATACTTATTAACCCTGCTGCGGGGAAAGAAGTGGATTTATACCTATCCCAATGATATTTGCGTGTAAGTGAATATAACGAACCAATTGAAATTGGATCTCGGCTCTCAGATTTCCAATTCCGAGCCGTTTTCCATTGCACTACCCACACATCCAAGCTTAACACCTAGTATTTCCAATCGGACACCCATCTACGTAGTGACCAGGCTCGAGGTAACGTAACTTTGGTGATCGTACGAGAACCACTGTTTCAGTGTGATATGATCGTAAAAGGACGAGTGCTATTACAGCAATAGAAAATTCAGAAAGTCGTAGAGACCCATGATCATCCAGGTTTTGGAGGAATATTGCATATAAAGGAAGATGTAATCATTTATTATGACAGTCATAGTTTGTCAATAATGATTTGTTCCCACATTTTTCGTAATAACGATTTGTTTTACATATTGTCTGTAGTAAAACAACTTACAATGCCTTTCTGTAGTAAAATTATTTGCAATATATATTTCTATAGTAAAACCATGCATTTGTTTGGTTTGGTTTAGTTTTGTTTTACGGCATATCAACTTCAATTGGTTATTTAATTCCAACAAGATTTTTATTGTTGGTAATTTTTTTTTTCAAAAATGAATTACTGGTAATAATGTATTGCTGGTAATAATTATTTGGAAAATACATTTCTGGTAATATTTTTTCTTCAAAAATGAATTGCTGGTAATAATGTATTGCTGGTAATAATTATTTGGAAAATACATTTCTGGTAATATTTTTTCTTCAAAAATATATTGCTGGTAATATTTTTTCTTCAAATATATATTGCTGGTAATATTTTTTCCATAAAATGCATTGCTGGTAATATTTATTTTCTTTAAAAATGTATCGCTGGTAATAATTTCTCCTCAAAAAAGGCCTATGTATTATTAAAATCTATTTTTACACTTTGACCCCAGTTTGGAGGTTAACTATTTCCCATAGCCGGGACCCTAACAGCTGCTACCACCCCGGGTCAATTTGGACCTGGGAACACCAGCATTTAAGATGTAATTCCGCGCTCCTCAAAACCTCTTGAACAGAGGCCTTGCTGTTGGATGTATTTTATCGTCTTACTCTGGACGCTCATAAATTAGTATCCTGTGAGGAAAGTGTGCCTTAATTCCATTTTCCCTAGATTTTCAATGCTCAACATCGTGCCGAATTTGTTCAAATAAATTTTTTAAAAAAGAAGTTTTTTTCGTTGTTCTGTAACACATGGTGTAGAAGAAGCGAGCTTAGCTACTGATAATTCCAACCTTGGAGTAGCACCCGCATCGCATTATAAGAGGAAATTCGTGACTCGTTCTGACGCATTTTTCGCCCAGGCTGCTTTTTCTATGATTTCTTTTTATCGTTGTCCTTGCATCAAATCGAGTGTGCCGTATTTTTTGTTTTTGCAAAATTCCACACCAACAGAGTTTTCAAACCGACAAATGTTCTCACACAACATCCCCGCCTCCTACGCTAACACCATCAATCAGACCTAAATAACGACTGCTGTTCAGTTTGTATAGTCATCCCACGAATCCAAAGCATACAAATTAGTCAGCACAATCACTGCTATTGAAATGCGCCAGTAGTGACACTTGTGCTAATATATTTAGCTACCCCCACGAGGGTTACATGTGGCACAAGGCCGGGTTTAACGTGGGTTTTCCGAGCCTGTAGGCTCGGCCAAAAATATTCCCTTTTGAAACCGTATAAACGATTTCAGGGTCAGTCTACTTCCCCGAACGAGACTCTACCCTTCGGCGGAGCCTCGTCCGCGTTCCTCTCTGCCCGAAGGCAGAGAGTTCGACTGTTTAGCAATATTTAGCCCTCCCTACATGCGGCACAAGGCCGGGTTTAACGTGGATTTTCCGAGCCCGTAGGCTCGGTCAAAAATATTCTCTTTTTGAACCCGTATAAACGGTTTCAGGGACAGCCTACCTCCCCGAACGAGACTCTGCCCTTCGGCGGAGCCTCATCCGGGTTCCTCTCTGTCCGAAGGCAGAGAGTTCGACTGTTTAGCTGGAACAGGTCGCATCTAGTCGACACTTGTGCTAATGTCATGATTTCCTCAAGCGGCCACTTTATCAAGAAGACTTAATCCATTTTGAGGGAGGTACCTCTCAGGCTTAGAGGGGCGATTTGGGGAGAAAATCTCAGTCCTACAACACCAGATGTATCCAGGCGTTTGCCCTTATGACTCGTTAGTGTTGTACATATATATTTTCCCATGTCGTATATACAGAGAGAGAGAGAGAGAGAGAGAGAGAGAGAGAGAGAGAGAGAGAGAGAGAGAGAGAGAGAGCATAATCCTGCGTGATCAATTTTTTAACAAAACCAGCACACCGAAACCCTCGATCACGATGACTAGTGTTTTGTGCTAGCAGAAGTATCGACGGTTCCCGAGCGGTTCCTGAGCGGTTCTGTCTACGCAATTTTACTTGGGTCAATCCGTCGTGTGGTTTCTGCACATTTTTCAGAGGTACCGCACGCTGGGATCGCCTGTCCAGGTCGATGAAATCAAGGACTCACCACCCTGAGAAATCGTCCATGGTGAACCTAGTTCTAATGGTCAGAAAACGATAGTTCTAACCAGTCAGACACGCGCCCAAAACTTAGCACTACTTATCCCTTTATAGAACAATGCATATCGGTAGTGTTATTTGTGAAATGTCATTGTAATTTGTTGTTCTGTTTTGTGCTCCAATTACAAACATCTGAAAATCTCAACTCAACAAGGCCTACTTCTCAAACTTAGCGGGCGGGCGTCAAGCATGCAAAAGCTATTAGCTTCTATCCACTTAAAACAATCAGCTCAGTTAAAACGTGTTAACAACCGCCCCAGACATGATAGTGTTGTGCCGATCTATATCGCACACACTTACATACATACATACATACATACAAATCACATACAACGCCAAGCATTCATTGGTTAATTAATCACCACTACGTTATTATAGACAATTTACAAATCGCAACAATGCGACAATTTTGTAATCGCTCTATTTTCATGTACTCAGTTTTGTGCACTTTTGGTAGAAACGGATCACAAAAGCTTTCTTATGTCTCCCCAAAACTCGCTCGTTGATTTGTCAATGCCAACCAATCAGATCGTCTGCATGTGAAGAATAACTCTTCCCGCGCAGCGATTGAGAGCCTATAGTCACTTATATAAGCAATAAATTAACTAATTAGTGAGAATTCAGCTGCCAAACGAATCCACGACAGTTAGCTCCATGTGCCAACCTTCTCACTCACACACACACCACTCACATGCTGAACATTCCTTATACACTCACATAATCTTTCCTTACACAGCAAATCTTCTGAGAACAATTATTACAAAAACTCTAATAAAACTTTCTTCCAGTAAACTTTGAAATACAAAAATAATAGTTAAAGAGAGACAACTCTTGTTTTATTCAACCTTTTCTTAATACATGCTTTCTTTCACATCGTTGTTTGATATTGGACATCTTGTTAAATACATATTCTATGTGTAACGATGTCTTTTGCTTATCTTTTTCCACGTCAGTTTTGTTTCCTAATCTAAAGTTAAATTAATGTGGTGACGTCTGCCACAGTGTAGTAATTTGAATCCTCATTAGATACTCACTAATGTAACCTCATGCCAAGCTTAGGTAAACGGTAAGTAACTACAGATTTCATCGCCAGGGAGTAATGGTTAGCAATCTAAACTTTCATACCATGAGTACTCTAAAGAGTTCGAACCTCACCGGTGGTCTGACAGATGACATTGTTGCGGGCCGGTGTACGAATTCACCAATATAGTCATATTGGTGGGTGCGACAACATTGCTAGACTGTTGTTTAGATGTTGTTTAGATATCTTACCGTGAAGCAAGAGTTAATAAGTTTTTCTCGTAAGATGTTGCAACCACATAGAGTTCGCTCCACACTCGGTGCTTATAACATTCGTAGCCATGTGCCAGATTATGTTAATCTAATTAATTACGTAACCTTGGCTTATAGTGCAACATCATAATGGTAAGCTAACTACACAGTAGGAAACAGTATTAATATACTAATGTACTAACACGTTAACTGTTACAACACAATACCGATAAGGAGCATAATTTTAGCCGGTACACTCAAGCAATGGAGACGAGGAGACAATGTATTTTCCCACAACATGACATCGAATGTTAAAACGCACTTGAGTCAAAGGGAGATAACTTAACTCTAAGAGTTATCTTTCTTGTTCAATTTTGACTCGTGAAGAGGAACGTTTTTTTTCTCTAGTCAACAGTCTAAAAAAGCAATTACCGTAAATAAAAAAGATAAACGAAAAGAATATCTATCTATCTATCTATCTATCTATCTATCTATCTATCTATCTATCTATCATAAGCATGTGATAAGCACACGGTCTGGAGCGAATTCTATCTATCGCAGTTATCAGCAGATGATTAATCACGTGTTGTTTTTATATTAAGTTTAAGGAAAGTATTCCTTCAATTAGATGGAATTTCGTGCTATTTTTTCCTACTTATTTTCAGGTAAAATAATCCAGGTTAAAGGTCTTGTATGCATTTATGTTCAATCTTTATGTATTTATTCGTCATCGCACAGTGTCAAAATATGACACAAGGATAGTTTTTAGTGGAATGAAATCTGTAATAATAAGACTCAAGTTCGCAATTCATGATAGGTCATCTCATATAACCCAGCTGTCTAAGATCTCATCATGAAGAAGTCCTATTTGCAGAACGGATCCTTAGCTGTCGGGAAGTTACCCTCATTTGAACATGAAATCAAACTGAATTTTAGGTGGCAATCATTAGACATGCCTGTTTTTTATGCTGAATCTGATCTCCATTTAAGCCAACAGTTTAACAAAGCATGTATCTGACACAAAGCCAAGTGAGGAGGAAAATTGGGGATCGGTTGATTGTGTTCTATCAATTCTGTAAGTGGATAGAATTTTCCTGCCTACCTTAGACCTCAGAATGGTAAATTTTAGATAATGCCACGGACTTTTAAAAATAAAAAAATAAAATAACGTATTGTAAATAATGCAAATCCTTCTCTAAAGTTAAATTTCAATTTTATTTGATATATAACAGCCTAAAGTTAATTCGAATTAAAGGAAAAATTGATTTCCATACAAAGTTTTTAGGCGTTTTAAAAACATTGGCAGAATTTCTCGTCACTCATCGAACCGCTATTATATACAAATAAATTTGTGGAGGACCGAGGGTGGGTTAATGTGAGTTTGTATTAGAAACACGTGTGTAACTCCTGGTAGAATATTAAAAGGTCCAACTACAAGAAAATGGCCGGACTTGAATTAAGTCCAACTGAAGATAAAGATGACAAACAAGACTGATATATATATATATATATATATATATATATATATATATATATAAACAAATATATGTATTAAACAAAACAATTTTACAATGGACAATAACATTTGTGTGTGTGTGTGTAAACATTGGTGTCCGTCCTTTGGCGAATGTTCGTACGTACGTGTATGTGTGTATAATGTTCATGGCGTCTTCCACAAATTGGAAGACGCGGATCTTCTAAGAGAGCTTACATTGTAGTCGCTGAAATGAAGAAATGAAAAAAAGAACAAGACAAGAAGTCACCCAGTATTTATAGTATAGGGATATGACCCCTATTGACAATTTGGGAATTAAGGAGGAGCTAACTCCGACAAATGTATACAACGAATCTCTTAAAAATGCAATATTAATCTTAAAGTAAAAAATAAAAATCTTTAATTACACCCCTGACTTAAAAACGCGTAAAAAATTAAAAGACATAAAGAAATACGGAACACCAGCATTGGAATAATCAAGACATTGGTATTTACGTTAAAAATTATCTTTAACGATTATATAAGGAATATTTTAAACATATTTCATATTCCATACAATTTTATGAAACTTAGCAGAATGAATAATTTTCTTTTCTTTATACTACATCAAAAGTATATTATTTGAGCTAAATGATACTTTTGATTTTAACATATTGCTTTTGTTTTTTTTTTAAATTATTTTCGTACCTGTTGGATGTCATAAAATAACAAATTACACCCAATGTTTTCTTTTTAATTATTCTGAATTTAGGAGTTATTGAATTAAGTAATCAAATGCGGTAATTCGGAATTATTTCCTTTTTGAACATCCATACCAAAAATAATCTAACAGTTGCTAAATGAAAAAAAAAGAAGATTCTTTTAAAAAATATTCACACTTGAAAATAACATCAAACAACATTTTTCCTATTCTTCAATCATGACTTTATTTAATATAAATAAACAAACCCTTATGACGAACAGCAACGTGATGAGTTTCAACAAGTAATCTTTTAATAAATAAATATTAAGTGTCTAATCTGAAAAAAAAATAATGTGTTTTATGAAATTCTGCAAGCAGCTACGCTCAGAAAAAATATTTTTTGAATTTTATTGAATTATTTGGAGGTAATTTTCAGTGTGATCACACTTAATATTGCTTGAATATTTTACCGAAATAACATCTTTCGTGATTCTTCTTTATATCACTGTAAAAAAAATTGATGGGAACCCCCAAAATTAACAAGTGCACACAAGATATTAAAAGGATGGATGATTTACGTGTGGGGGAAACAGACCATACAAAAACATTTCTACAAATATATCTAATAAAATAACCTATTCAGAATTAAATTAATTAATTAAAGAGTAAGCACCGAAAATTCTGTTTCAATAGGATAATTCTTTGATTTTTGGCGTCTTTATTTCTGAGATATTATGCACATTATTTACATTATTCGGTCCTCATCTATGTCGCCATATTTATTACAAACGGTTCGGCCTTCTTCAGGTGGTTGGAATGTCGAACTGAACCCTTTATTTCGCTCACTGGGGTAGACTGTTCTAGTTCCAAGTGCCATGTTTATTGAATGTCAGTTATACTGTTAATTCCCCTTTCCAAATATTGAACTCACACTCTTTTGGGTCCTGTCACTGGATCTAACGAACGCCTTTATGCACTGTACCATGTGTCCTTGTGGACATCTCTGTATGAATTTCTGGGTATTAAAAACCTAATGTCTTCAGCAATCATTTTTTACCAGTGCTCACATTGCAATTTTTGCTGTTATCGTTACATGTTTTTACAGAGCTCATATTGCAATGTTTGTTGTTATTATCGCTTTTCTCTGTCACTCCTTATTACTGGTTCCCATATTGTATTCATTTCTATGCTTGGTCGGCTCAGGAGATTTTTGTGCCCTAGCATATGTGATGATTCCTTAAGTTTACGAATTTTGCAATGGTGTTCTTTTTCTATGATCTCAACCTGATCCCACAGAGGGCGGTAATCTCCCTTTTCTCTCCATATGTGGTCAGCCAGGCCTGATTTTTCCATCTTCCTCTCGTGTTGCAGCTTTCTGGTGTTCTTGAAGCCTCACCTTAAGGGGTCGGACCTGTATCCCCTTTATATTTCTTTCCACAACTGCATGGGATAGCGTACACACAGTCTTTAGTCATGCTCTCCTCTATGGGGGCGGGTCTTACTCGGGAGAGATATTTGCGAAGTGTCGTCCATCGCGTTGATCTTTTACTAATATTTTTCATTCCATTTTGGTAGTACCTAATAAATAACCAAGTCCAAACGCCAGATACCGGCGCCGGTAAATATTGTTAAGATTCTGGGTGCCAATAATGAATCCTGGTAGAACTTCTAATTCTCTTAGAGACAGGAACATCCCAACATCCAAATTAGAAGTTGGGCATATCAAAATCAAGTACAAACATTTAATTATCTGGGAAAATTCGACGCTGATATCCGGAACACGGAAAGTGCGACTCTAATATCCAAAAACACCTTGGGATAGCGAAAGCTGCCTTTCAAAAAAAAAAAAGGAAAATTTCATTAGCAACAAAGAAAAGAGCACGGGACTGTTATGTAATATCGGCCCTTCAATATGACTGTACAATCTCTTCGCAGATGAAAAAGAGATTTGAGGCAACAGAAATGTGGTTCTACAAAAGGATGCTGAGAATAACATCGATCGAACATGTGAGCAACAACGAATCTTTATAGAAAATGGGAACAAATACCCCTTATACTTAACATCAGAAAGAGAAAGTTGGAGTTTCTAGGGCACATGATGAGGAAAGAGGGCTTGGTAAACTTGATACTCACAAGATATACTGAAGGCAAGAGGGACAGAGAAATACAGCGCATAACCTACCAAGCTAGTTTGAGTAAATGAATAGCGGAACAAGGTTAAGGAGAGATAACAAAAAATTTGTTAAAAGCTACAAAGGACAGGACATTGTGGAGAGCCTTGATCGCCAATGTCTTGAAGGGACACGACACACTGAAGAAGATATTTTGTTTTAATAATTCTTTAGATTAATTCGTTTTGTTCTACTTAAATCACATCTAAAACAATGATAAAAGTAAATCTTCATTGAATAGAGTGTTTTGTTATTTGATTAAAATTTAATATTTGATTCATAAAAATCGATATTACCTGTTTACTTTTTAAACGTTATAATCAGTAGATAGACGTATTTGAGTAGACATCTGTGCTTTTTAAACAGTGTGAATTTACGTCTACCGGCTCGTGCATTCAAAATTTTTAATTAAAAAAAAAAAAAAAAACTAAAACAAAAAACGTAGCTTGAAGATGGGTTCGAACCACCATTAAGCACGGCGTTTATCGATCGCTCAGCCACTCAAATCCGAAATTTAAGCAACGTTCAATTATATACTATTTATAAAAGTCGCATCACGTTTTCGAATCCCACGAATCCAATATCGATTATTTTTTAAAATATTTTTCTTCTGTTATGTTTAGCCCAAAGTCTTCGTCATTCACTAAAACCAGACTATTAGCGTCTTCAATGATAATGAAGTAATAGTTTTGTTTGTTAACCGTTATACTATGGAAAGATGGCCGACCGGAGAATGTTTTTTTGTTCTATGATTCAGACGTTTTTTTTTCTTTTTTTTCTTTTCTTTTTTTTTCGCATTTCTTGAAATATGTCATTGTGAAATGTATTAGCAGCTGGAAGGTAGATTTTGAATTAATATCCGCGAGACGGCAGCAGCTATTTTGTTTAGCCTTCGACGTTCACAAGCCATGTTTTGTTATCTGTTCAACAGAACTGGATAATCAAAATGTTAGTTCCAGCTTCATCAAAAACAAACAAAACCAGCGCGGCGTCTGGCCCACTAAACTAAACCGTATTTACATAATAACAATAAATTTCTTTCTAGCATCGGCTTTGCCAATTCTGTATAACTATTCATTCTAGTTTTAATATTCTTTCTGCGTCTTTCACGTCTTTCTCTCTTTCTACCTCTCTTTCTCTCCCACTATTCTCCCTCCCTCCCGCCCACTCTCTCCCTCTCTTTCTTTCTCTCCATTTCACTCTTGCTCTCTCTCTTTCTCTCCCACTATTCTCCCTCCCTCCCGCCCTCTCTCTCCCTCTCTTTCTTTCTCTCCATTTCACTCTTGCTCTCTCTCTTTCTCTCCCACTATTCTCCCTCCCTCCCGCCCTCTCTCTCCCTCTCTTTCTTTCTCTCCATTTCACTCTTGCTCTCTCTCTTTCTCTGCCACTATTCTCCCTCCCTCCCGCCCTCTCTCTCCCTCTCTTTCTTTCTCTCCATTTCACTCTTGCTCTCTCTCTTTCTCTCCCACTATTCTCCCTCCCTCCCGCCCTCTCTCTCCCTCTCTTTCTTTCTCTCCATTTCACTCTTGCTCTCTCTCTTTCTCTCCCACTATTCTCCCTCCCTCCCGCCCTCTCTCTCCCTCTCTTTCTTTCTCTCCATTTCACTCTTGCTCTCTCTCTTTCTCTCCCACTATTCTCCCTCCCTCCCGCCCTCTCTCTCCCTCTCTTTCTTTCTCTCCATTTCACTCTTGCTCTCTCTCTTTCTCTGCCACTATTCTCCCTCCCTCCCGCCCTCTCTCTCCCTCTCTTTCTTTCTCTCCATTTCACTCTTACTCTCTCTCTTTCTCTCTGTCATTTCCCTTATGTTTTTTTAACCCATAGAATCATTTTAATTTTATGTCAAGCAAAAAAAGATAAATATATAAATAGCTTTTTCATACAAAATTGCTCTCGCTCTCATATATATATATATATATATATA
>OZ038481.1:117839869-117929869 GCA_964036315.1 Acanthosepion esculentum
AGTTATATTAGGTGGCACTACCTATATATATATTATGCTTCTCCCGTCGAACTCGACGTATGATGGTCAGACAGATCAGCTCCCAAAAAACCGAAAGCTCGACAGCCACACAGGACTTGATTATAGTGGTGAAGGCCTTGTGCAGGGCCATCCACACTTTTTGGAGGGACGAATACAGGGACCTGGTGCAACGGATGCCACAAGGTCCCCAAACGACCCTCCGCAGGTTTTGAATTCAGAGTTGTCCTTCTCCTAGACCAGTTGCCTTCCAAGGCTATAGAACCCAGTCTGTCCTGATATATATATATATATATATATATATATATATATATATATATATATATATATATATATATATACACACTGTTACATTACATTAGAACATATAAGTTACTACTACAAAATAGTATATATTGTTTCCACGTTTAATAAACAACGTCTTATTAAGTAGTTAACATTGATGGTAATAAACGATTTTAATTAAAACTGCAATTTATGAGACATCACTTCATTTTCCGTTTTAGGAAAATTTTTCCCATATAAGGTAAAAAGGATTTTTATAAATAAAAAGGGAAAGAAAATAAGAAATCGATAAACGGAAAAGGAAGAAGAAAAGAAAGGCAAAAGAAAGCATAAGAAATAAACCCTACTTCCAAGAGAATAGAAAGAAAAGAAAGAGAAGGGTATATACAAAATTACACTGATACAAAGGAAGAGGAAAGTTAAGAAAATAACATGACAAGATGTTGATAAGAATTAAGCCAATGAAATTATATTGAAAAAGAGAATTCAAATTTGAACGGAAATGAAACGCCAACATTGGTTACAATGTTGCGTTTCAAATTTTATGACATTTTTAATGAAATCACATATTCAATCAAAATTATCGATGGAAAGTAAATAAAGGACACTTTAACATGCAATACAATACTTAACAAAAGTGGCCTTACATTATAAATTAGAATACGAAATAGTTTTTAAACTTTCATGTGTTTATGTTAATTTTAAATTAGAAACTGTTATTAATACAGCAAGAGAAAAATAATAAAATAATCCAATTCATGTCAGTAATTTAGGAATACTAATCAATATAATTCCAAAACCTAGAATAAATCACGAATGATACCATTAAAATGCTTATATAAAGATAGTATAACATAAGAGGAGTGATTATTGAATTATGGCGTTTAGCAAAACTGTAAGGTTAATTCCTTAATATGTTTACAATTTACCGTAGTTTCGTATCTTTGATTTAATAATATGTCACTATTCAATAACTTAATTATTTTCATTTTCTCCTGTAGACAGAAAAAACATGGTTCATTTACCGATCTAGAGATTCTAACTTGTTTGAGAATATTCCACTTAACTTCAGGTGTTTTCCTCTTTCAATTTCCAAAAATATTTAGAAAGTGAAGACATATTTTGTTTATCAGCAAAAGTAAAGGATGAGAGATGATCATAGAAACGTTTCTTAAAATTATTCATTGTACTCCCAATATATATTTTAGTAACCCTTGTAACTAAAATCGTTTATTACCATCATTGTTAACTACCTCATGAGATATTTTTTTATTAAACATAGGTATGTCAAAGATACGCTAAAAGAAGCATACCCTGATGAAAGAAATGCCCCAAACTTAATTAAAAAAGTTATATTCGTAAATGTTTATATCATTTTTAAGAGGAATGACCAAAGTATTTTTTAAGTATTTCTTGAAATTTTTTAATCCTTTCTAGCATGCCGAAATTTTAGCTAAGTATCTTTATTTTGAGTCATCAAAATTGACGTAAAATCAATCATGGAACCCATAATTGACAGTTTTGCAAACAAAAATTAAATTTTCCGTTTAAAAATCTTGTAAAATTCAATTATACTTTTTTCAAAAGTTATTTTAGGAAAATTTAAAAAAAAAAGGTACTTAATGTAATTTGAAAGAAACATTACTTACTTTTTTAGTAGAAAAATTTTAAGAGAGAAATGTCCAACCGTGATAATTGCTTTTGGGAGGTGTTAACTGACATATGTCAACGTATTGACAACGTGCGTCAGGGGAATTTATCAGATGGTAGGACAGAAGTTACAAAATTTGTCCTAAAAGTGAACCGGGTTAGTAGAGTTAAATAAAAAAATAAATACACTTTCAAATTTATTTTTTACCTTACGTTTGAAGGAGAATTCTGGAATAAAAATAACATATAAACTATAAAAAATAGATTTAGAATTCAAATTTCTGGAATAAAAATAACATTTAAAATACGAAAAAATACATTTAGAATTCAAATTTTATAACAGACAAAAAAGAGTAATCTACTTACGTTCACCTATGATAAGATTTTATGTTTTTTTAATTGTTTTACATTGTTCCAGTTATGAAATTTTTTCCTAATTGAGACAATATAAAAATTAAATAAAATGCGATTACATTTCATTAATGAAACAGGTAACTCGTTTATGAAATGAGATTTTATGACTTTTTTTTTCAGCAATGTGGATCCATAGTTTTGTCGGAGACGATTTTTAATACAATTTTAGCTTAATTAAAAATTACTTTAAAGATAGATGCATGCAATAGATTTTAATAAGGTTTCTAATTTATATTTTGTAAAATTAGCTCTTTTAATAAGAGAATTTCAAGAGTTATACAGTTTCAAATTTAATTTTAAAACATTTATCAATTTATCTTTTTTTTTTAGAATTGGAAAAAAAAAAACTATTCTTGTAAAAATTCATTTTTCAACTGAAAAAAATTTGGCTTCTGACAAAAACGTCTTTAATATATATTAATCGTAAAAGCCATTAAAAGCTTTTTTAATTAAATAGTGATTTAGTTTTAGTGAGTTTTGTATTTTACAATTCAGGGCTAAAGTTTGGTTGTGGCATGTAAAATTTTACAAAAAAAAATGATGATTTATATTCTTTAATGTCTTCTTCATTTAATTAAAAAAATTACAGAGTTACACACGGACAAGCTTTAAAGTTTTCATGAAATTAAGTAAGGTGGGCTAAAATATGGAAAAATATTTTTACCAGGACTTTCTAAAAAGCAAACATTTCTAAAATAATTCCTTTCAATTTTGAATAAGTTCTGAAAGTTTAATTAAATTCCGACAATTATTTGATTTTTGCAATAATTTCCACATGATTGTGTTTTTAAACTGAAAAAGCCGCTAAAAATCTAATGCTAAATATTAGGTGACTTCTGACATAAAAAAAAAAAAGATTTAAAAAAAAACGAATAAAATTAATGTTTTTCACGTTGTAATTATACTCTTAGTTCTTTTTCATTAGGACATATATATATATATATATATATATATATATATATATATATATATATATATATATATATATATATATATATATATATATATATATATATATATATATATATATATATAAAAGTGAACATTGAAGTCAACACTTATAGGTAACAAGTTGTTTGAGGCCTGATGGTTGCATCCAGCAAGTCGCATCTAAGTGTTGATTTCAATGTTCACTTTTATATTTACACACGCTCTATCTCTGATATTGAGTACTTTATCGCATAAATATAGCACACCCTAAGATTATATTTCTTCATATATATATATATATATATATATATATATATATATATATATATATGCAGTAATAATAAATATACATTTTCGTTCTGACCGTGCGGTATTTTAGAAAAGCACGCACTAAATAAATAATAAAAATAAAAACTTGGAATTACGTAGCTAAAGCCAAACTTTTTAGTGGCAAGGGAGGTAAATATAACCCGTGTCTCTTGGAAAAACTTATACTTAAACGCAATGACAATCTCAACTTATCGAACAAACGAAGTGACCTTATAACCACATACGTTCATAGAAAAAAAAACCTTAAATATGTCGACTCTGGTTAACCTAATTAATATAACAATTTATAGAGTAACCCCATCCCGTTATCCCGTCGTTGTTTTTGTCATTCTTTTTAAATCTCGGATAAAAAGAACATTCGGACAGTTTTTTTTAAATATAATTTATCATCCGAAAAGAAAAACATTATTAGATCGCATGAGAAGTTGTATAAAAAGCTAAATAAAAGCACCTCGTCAGTCGTTTTTAATGAAATGTGCATATATATATATATATATATATATATATATATATATATAAATATATATAAATATATATATATAAATAAATATAAAAGTGGACATGGAAGTCAGCACTTAGAGGCGACAGTCTGTTTCATGCTAGTGCAATGGCCTGACGATTGCACTAGCATGAAACAGACTGTCGCATCTAAGTGCTGACGTCCATGTCCACTTTTATATTTACACACGCTCTATCTCTGATATTGAGCACTTTATCCCATAAATATAGCACACTTTAAGACTATATTTCTTCATATATGTATATATATATATATATATATATATATATATATATATATATATATATATATATATATATATATATATATGTATATATATATATACCGTTACACCACGTCGAGGCGGCCATGTATATATATATATATATATATATATATATATATATATATATATATATATATAACGTAACGTTTAGCAAGCTGCTCTTGCTAAAACTGTTATAACTGAATAGTGAGTTCGATCCTCACTGTGTGCCCCATACTTTCGGCCATGTGCCACATCTAAGCCTCGCTTAAAAAATCAATATATATATATGTGTGTGTGTGTGTGTGTGTGTGTGTGTGTGTGTATAACGAGAGAGAGAGAGAGACAGACAGAGAGACAGAGAGACAGAGAGACAGAGAGACAGAGAGAGAGAGGTGTAGGGGATAGATAGAGATAAATTTTAAGAAGAGGTGGATGCGGAAAACGTAGAGAGACAGGCTAGCTGGTTAGATATCAAGAGATAGTGAGCAATGCTCTGAGACGCAGATGCGATTGAAAAATTACGATAATTGCGATACATTATAATACTTTATGGTAAGAAAGAGAAAAAGAAAGAAAAAATATGCAGCAGATCATATTTATGCATCTTTTACATCTTTTTGGCATATGAAATTAAGCAATGTTAACATTCAGATAAAAATAGGAATAAGAAACGGAGATTGGAGAGGATAAGGGAGAGAATGAGAAGATACAATGTGAGAAGGATAATGAGAAGATAGTGACAATGGGTGAGAGAGAAGGAAAATATTAATTGTATTGAAAGGTATAAGGGGAATAATGAGAAGATACAGACAATAGGCGAGAGAAAGACTGAACCATGTGTTAATGGATAATTTTAGTTGTCAATACGTGTAAAATTAGTCATCACTATTATTCATGCATTTTGTATTTTCTAACAAGATGTGATTGTTACTGGTTATTGAGGCTAAGGAGTATTTCTCTGATGTCAAGTAGTATTCTTGCCATAACACATTTGTGGTAGCGTAAATCTTAATCTTTTTTTTTTTCAATTTCATAATTCTTTCAATCCCGGCTCTTGTATTTCATGATCAATATATATTATGGACAAAGACTTGAACTCAGGGCTTCGAGCGCTTTTCACTTTTAAAATACTCTTTTCACAAGAACTATTTGAACTGCTAGGTAAGCTTGATATAGTTGGAAAGGATATTAGAAAATCCAAATCTTATACTTGGAGAAAATCACCTGCATGCGGATAGAAAATAAATTCAGTAAATACACAAAAACAGAAAGGGGCGAAAGACAAGGGTGTGTCTTCTCGCCAGACACATTCGACCTTTAGAGTGCAGCAATCTCGAGAGAATTAAAAGTCCTACTAGGATTAATTATAGGCGGCTACAATCTTACCAACAATAGATATGCATATGACACAGCGTTGATAGGAGACACAGAAAGGAAGTTAGAGGAAAAGAATGTAGTAAAGGAAGGCGCGAAGAAAGGACTAAACATCAATTGTAAGAGACAGAGTTTATAGTAGTCAGAAAAAGTAAAAAGCCCAACACGCGAATTACTATTTCGAGATACCAAAATTGAGTAAGTAAAAAATAAATAAATCAATATGTAAGAATTGTTTTAACAGAGGCCAAAAAAAATCTGACAACGAAATACGAAAGAGGTATTCCAAAAGCTAAGCAAAATATTAAGAAACATGAAGATTTCGTAAGAAACAAAGAAAAGTGGACTGAACTGTTATGTAATATCGATCCTCCTATATGGCAGTGAATACGGGACAATCTCATCACAAATGAAGAAGAGACGTGAAGCGACAGCTATGTGGTTCCATAGAAAGATGCAGGGAATTCCATAGACCGAACCTTTGAGCAACGACGAAGATTTAGAGACAATGGAAACAAAAAAGACATACGTAACATCAGGAAGATAGAGATGAAATTTCTAGGGCACCTAATCAGAAAACAGGGCTTGGAAAATTTGGCACTTATAGGACATATTGCAGGCAGGAGGAACAGATGAAAGCAGCGTATAAAATACTTAACAAGCTTGTCTAATTAATTGGTGGAACAGGAATTATGAGAGACAGTAATATTTATTAAGAGCTTCAAAGTACAGGAAAGTGTAAAAAGCCATGATCGACCACGTCGTGAATGAAACCTACACACGAATACTGAGAATGGCTTTCAATGTAGCGTTATCAATACAATTCTGTATAGCTCTCTCTCCAGGGTCACAATAAAGACCAGACAAAGACGACTTAAACTTGCTGGAAACTGTAAACGCTATCTTAATGAGAAAGCATCAAAGCTTGCACTGTGGTTACCTAGGGGTGGGACATGAAAGCAGGGAAAACAGACTCACACATTCATTTGATTCCCTCTACAATGACACATTCTGCATTCTGTTGATGAACTCAGACCTGTTATGCAAGATCAAGAATATTGTGGAGAAATAGTTTATTCGGCTCGGACTAGCGTCCAGCCTAACTTCTATGTACCGTGCCCTTCAGGAGGTGGACGATCATGGCTGTCCAAAACGTCATATCGCTCGTAGCCTTTAGTAGCACTTCTACCGTTGCCAAGCCGCTCGCTCCTGTTCCACCATCCATTCATACAAGCTCGTCAAGTATGTAAGCGGCTCGTAAGAGTTAAGTTTTCCAAGCTCTTCCTTATGATGCGCCCAAGAATTTCCAGTTTCTTTTTGCCACAATTTTCTTTAAGATTTCCTCCTTGCTTTCTCGCTTCGTACATGGAATTCTCAGTATCATTCTGTATAAACACATATCTGTTGCCTCCAGTTTCCTCTTAACCTGTGCTGATAAAAAGAAACTTGACCAAAACGAAAACAATTCCCAGTGTATCATTGTTTTCTTTTTTTTCTTCTCTTGTGCTTGCTTTTGTGCTCTGTTTGAAAGGACGCAAACGGTGTTTATCTATAAGTGGGTAACATGAAATCGCGGTAAGTGAAGTTCAGTTCGTAGTGTAAAGAACCTCGGGGTATATATAAATCTCGGAGAAGCAAGACATGACAAGCTCACAACGCTAGGGAGAACTGCGGATCCCACATGGCACCATGAATGACATACCGTCGTGGTCGCTCTCTTTTTTGGAAATATTACAAGTAAGACTATTTCGCTCTTCACCTCTTTCATACTGTTTGTTGTGTTCATACATTATAATTTCTCTGTCTGCGGCAAATATTAACAGATATATATGTATTTGTGTATAAATTCTCGTATAACGTAGTGATATAAAGAATCTTTTTGCGAACAAAGCATATTTATCATTCCTTTCTTTCAACTATCCTGTTGCGTCCGTTGTATTAAGGTGTTAGTTAATCACAGATATGCTGATGCCTATAATAGGTAAATGCAAACTAGAAATATTCCCTCTTTCCTTTTTATCGTTTACATATGTTTCTGGTATTTCTTTTGTAATTTAAAACTTTCTTTTGATTAACAGGATTTAATATTCTGGTACCACGCAGTGTGATTATCGTATGGTTATGAGAAAACTTAAATACTATTTGTTTCAACCGAAACAAATGTGACCTACATGCATAGAATTTAGACACTTCATCGGCCTGTTCTTATTTCTCCAGCTGTTGGCAGGATGTTTCGTTTGCTTGGGGAAGAGATGCAAAGGAGACATGATTTCATCAAACAAGCAGACTAAAATGCCAAACGATTTGTTGACTTTAAATTGCAATTCCCCGTAAATGCTTTCCCCTCCACTTTCTTCCTTTAGGGACAATATCATTATTACTTTCGCTGAACTAATGTCACTATTGGCTGTTCTCAGATAACACCGACTTTCACCCGGGTTTTGCTGAGTTTAATGTCAAAATGACGAAAACAACAAACATACAAATTCTGTGTACACAAATCTTAATTTATGTATTGGGGGTCGGTCAGTATCAATTAAGTGAGAAAATAGAAACAATAAAAGTATTTCCGAAAAACATTCATATATACAACTGAAAAAGGTTTATCCATAAATAAAGATAATATTGTTGCTAATAATAATATTCGTGTAAAAACAATTTGTGGCGCCGATAGAGATCGATAACATCAGAAGACTGGGTTTTATTGTTAAATTGAGGCTTTTGCTAATCGCTCAGTTCCTTGTAGCTAAGCAGGCAATAGGAGCTGATACGGTAGATCAGGATTGCCCGATGAAAATGAGACATAGCTTCGAGTCTCACATGGAGCATATGCTTTATTACACTGACTATTCGTGTAAAGCAACTAAAATGAAAGAAACATTACTTAATGAAAAAAGGATAAGGGTTGTTTTTTTTGCTGCTCGAAAATGATTATTAAATATTCTGTACTTTAAATGGCATGCAATTGAAAAGATGAGGATATTGGTTCAACAATATGCCGAAGCTTGAAAATTTTGTATTTCAGAATCTTGTACAGCGCTAAATGAACTGGGCGGTCATAAATTCTTTCTCTGATTAGGTACACTTACCTATTCCTTAAAATAAGAAAAAGAAGCTATCCTGGACAAGAAAAGAAATATGTCTTGAAGTTCATGAATAAGAGACAAAGATTTTTAAAATTTCGTTAAAAAACAAAGAAAATGATATCGAATTGTTGTGTATTACCATTTTTACTATATTGGACAATCTCCTCACAGATGAAGAAGAAACATGAAGCAACAGAAATGTGGTTCTACAGAAGGATGCTGAGAATACCATGATTTTGCGTTAATAATTTGCAGAACAAAGATAAGGAAGGTTGGTAAAAGTTTCAAACTTACAGGAACTTGTTGGGAGTCATGATCATCCACTTTTAAAGGGATATCGAGATTTAATAGCCACGCACATATATAGATATATAAAATTTGTATGTGTGTGTTTGTGTACACACATACCTTAATTGATTTTGAGAACGCATTTCGAAAAGCGATGCTCATGAAAATGGCCCATGATAGAGAGATCGAGTCTCTCTATGTGTCTGCCTTTTGCGACGTTATGTTATACGAAACAGTGATTCAGATATAAATTACGATGGCAGAAAAAGGTAAGTAAGAGAAGGTAAAAGGTTAAAAGCTTCTTCGAGCAACAAAAGATAGGAAGTCATGAGGACCTATGATTGCACATGCAAGAAGAATATGACGATATTTAATATGTACATCTATATTTCTATAGATATGCTTTCATCGTTTGTGTTATAAGCCGGTTATAAGTTATAAAAATGATTTTATTTTCACATTCGGATGGTTACAATAGCCATACATGTTGGTTCGTAGGTTGTTTTTATTTAGCGGCATATCAACCTCTATGAGCTATCTGATGCCGATATCTAAACATTTTGTACGCAATTTTATTTATTTAATGGTGTAGTGATACAAGTCTTCGAAATTAACCCATAGCTAGGGTGAGACGAGATAGATTCATACCTTTCCCAAAGGTATTTGCGAGTAAGGGAATATAACGAATCCAAATGGAATTGGAACTAGGCTCTCAGATTAACGATTGCAAGCCATTATACATTACTCCACCTGCACACCCACGCTTACATCGCCTGGTATTCCCAAGCGGTCTCCCATTTAGGTACTGATCAGGATTAACTTCGGTGATTGAAACAGGTGTAGAATCCAGTACAAAATGCTGGACCATGCAGTTTTGATTTCTATGTTTATCTCTGATATTGATCAATTTTCCTCCTGATATACATCAATATTAAACAATATATATATATATATATATATATATATATATATATATATATATATATATATATATATATATATATATATATAGTTTTAAGGTAAGGTATATTTATGGGATAAAGTGTTCAATATCAGAGATAGGGCGTATGTAAATATAAAAGTGAACATTGAAGTTAACATTCTGAGGCGACAGACTGTCTCATGCTAAACGCAATCGTCAGGTCATATGTAGCCTGACGATATATATATATATATATATATATATATATATATATATATGTGTGTGTGTGTGTGTGTGTGTGTGTGTGTGTGTGTGTGTGTGTGTGTGCATGTATGTATTGAAACATGATGCAGTAGATAGTTTAAAATATCGAGGTTTTTACTAAACAAAAAAAGCAACAAACTCTCGACAACCTCATAACTTATTTAAGTCCCCTGAAGCGTTACGCAAGTTAATTGCACTAAACTCAGCGTTCTTCGCTTCATTGGCAAAAATATTTTAACTTTCAAATGAACACACCTATTTTGCATTCAAATCCCAAATTCTTTAAAGGGCTATTGTCTTGCCAACCAGATGAAGGTTAACAATCTCCTGCAAATACAGGACACCTTTCTGCAGATTTCTTGTTGCTGTTTTTTTTTACAAGGACTATTTTAATCGGTATAGAAAATTAGAATCGTATCATGCATGAACTGTTTGGTCTTTTTGAGGAATGTCCTCAAAATACCTTCCTACTTCCAAAAAACTGTGTCAATGATCTTTCCAGCTGATATTGTGTCTTGTATTCGGCAGAGGAGAACCAAACTTCAGTCACAATGAAGACCTTCGATTTGTCTCCGAATTATACTAGTGTAACTGATTTTAGTCAACAGTGATGAATGATAACAAAACCTTATTATTAGATCCTTGAAAATGGAAGCCAAAACATGAACTTCACTCGATATCGTTCCTGGTCGGCATTCAACCAGATTGAGACACAATGGCTGAAAGTTTCTGAATTGTAAACTCAACACATTCCTGGATAACCCTTGTGTGTCTGCATTTATTTTTGTCAAGATTCGTCGATCAGCCCAGATTTGTTCATGAACATGATTAATAATTTCAGGATTTGTTAGTGTCGAAGTCTCACAGATTATGCATCATATGCCTTTCACTTATTTTCCAATGTATGAATCATAGACTGATGAATATTATTTGTTTTATTTAACAAGAACAGGAACGTCATAACGGTATTTTAAAAATATCAAACTTTTCAGCTGAATACAACTGCTTTCTCATATCGATGATTAAAAAATGGAATCGACCGAGTCAGGCGTGTAGATCTCAGCGAGGAACCATTCTTCTACAAACCACGTAAACTGGCGTTATGCACTAAGAACTGCCCAAGATTACAGAAACCACATCACTTGAGGATATACAACAGCAGAAACAACTAAAATAATAACGCTGTCAAGATGTTGACATTTCAGAACACTTCAAATAAAAGGCAACGAAGAAAGACTCCATCAATAACAGAAAGAGCTGTAAGAGTTACTGTACATGAGAAATCTATTTTCTGGAAAAATTGTTTTAATGGAAATATTTTATAAATTTCAACCGACATTAGTTCTGGTTGCCCGGTCAATGAATGCCGAGTGTTTCCTTATAGGGAGACAGCTAATATTACCGTTACTATTACCATAGTTCAGTTCATGATCTGAAATAAATTTAAAAAGAAACGCAAGTGTCCAAACTCAAGCAACACCCTTTTCAGACAGAGGGGCCAAAGAACAGTCGGAATTTTTTTTAAAAATTGACGAGTTGAGAAATTTCGAGCACCCCTCATATTTGAATATATTTTCCATCATTACCCGACATCTGTTTACCATTTTCTTTAAAAAAATTCTTGCGTTTTGTCTTTCTGCGAAAACCAAGGTCAAGAAACACTTGACCTTATTCAGATTTACGATGCTCCAAATTCATTAGGTTCTCAACTTCAAAAAGCATTTAAAAGGCGAAATATTTTCAAATTTAATTCTTATTCCTTTGTCTCATATTTTATTAATTTATGGCGTTTTTTTTAGTTGAGCGTTTAAATTCTGTTATTATTCATCAAAGAAATATTCTATGGGCGGAGATAAAACAGTGAAATATTTCACTCTGTCTAATTTAAATTTCTTAACGGTCATAATAATTATTTTCAAATAAATAAATAAAGACAACTATTCTGTGATTATCCAAATTATAACTAAAATTCAAACTCAACATTAGTTGTACTTCTACTAATCCCTAACCAGTAGAAGTCTAATGTTAAATGATTTTTGAACATACAAACTTACAACTTAGAAAAATTGTTTTGCAAGAAAGCGTGGGAATGTTTATGATGGAAGAGGAAAAGCAATGAAGACAAGAATAATTTGTGCATAAAATAACTTATATAAGAAATAAAGACATGCTTATTTTGTATATATATATATATATATATATATATATATATATATATATATATATATATATATAGATAGATAGATATAGATAGATATAGATATAGATATAGATGAGTGTGTATGTGTGTGTGTGTTTTGTGCAATAAAAAATATTGAAAAATTAAAAAATTAAAATTTTCAGACACACTGGGTTGTATATTAATATTTTTTGTTTTATTATTTCAATTAGATTCCTCGGCTAGTTTCGGCCAACATGGCCATCATCAGGAGAAAAGTTTCTGCATGTTAGTAGCAGTGAACTACAGGAATGAATGACTTTCTGAAGAAAATTTTATTTTATCTGTAGTTTTCATTTTTTTATCGTTAATTTTGGTCACACGGCCTCTTTTAAGTTGTGATTTAAGATAAAGGTTGGATAGATTCATGCTACTGTGAATTCCCTTGGTCATGTTGACAGTTTTATTAGTTCCTGGGAAGAGGATGTGCCTATGTTAAGTGTATGTTATCATTTAGTTCTTCGGGAGTGTGTATGATGTGTGAAAGTGTATATATTAATATGTGTGTGTGTATAAGTGTGAGACCTCAACAACTCCGTAAGCATGTCTGCCTTGTGTGAGTGGAAAATGTGGGTAGGGCTTGATTTATGGGGTCATATATTAATACTATCTATGTTGTCAAATTTGTGATTAAGCCCGTCTGGATGAAGTGTTTTGAAGCTCAAAATCCATTTGTCTTCATGGTCATCTAAAGTTTTCCTGATATTATCTTTTCTGTCCTTTTCTATTTTTGAAATTATAGTCGATTTGGCATGTCTTTGGATTTTCACGTTTTTCTAGGCAGAAATGTTGTTCTACAGGTAATAATCTTTCGTGGGGAGCCGACTTAATTAGATTGCGATAATTATTAATTCTGTAGTGAAAGAGCCATTCAGACTTTCCAACAAATTCTTTCTGGCCTAGTGTGCATCCTAGGAGGCAAATTATGTTATGACTTCAACAGTTAGAGTCGTGGTAGATTTTGAATGTAGATTTAGTGAATGAGATAGTGAACGAATTGTTATGTAAAATGTGGTTACAACATAAGCTCCTTTTGTTGTTACATGTTGGGAAAATCCTGTTTTTTTAATTTTTGGTCTATTTCGAGTTACCTTATCATCTGAAATTTGGTTACTACCTAAAATTTCCTTAAGGTTCTTAGGTCTACGATATGCTAGAAGGCCGGGTTCCTCAAACAACATTTTTAGGTCTGGTTTGAGATGTAGTATTTCCTAGCAACTTTTGATTATCTGAGATAGTGGAGGCAGAGTGGGGTTGAAAGTGGTTACTAGAGGGATGCGTCTGGATTTATTTTTAATCTTGTACATTAGGGTGTCTTCTTTAGGTGTGGAAATTGCTTTCTTTGTTTGTTCCCTGATTAGATATTGTTTATAGCTACGTGTTGTGAATTGATGCTCCAGATTTTCATTGTTGGAACATATCCTAAGTGCTTGTGAATAGGGACGGTCTCCTTGAGGTGTTTATTTTGGGAAGACTTAAATATATATATATCGATAAACAAATATGTAATAATTTGTTTGTTTGCTTTTTTTAATCAAATAAATATATTATTTCTCAGGTATCATTATTTTTATTGCATCTAGTAATCTTTTAATCCGCTTTCAATGTTTTCATTATTTTATTTTCAGCTTCTCTAAAAATATATAAATATACAAAACGGATCTTTATTATCGGGGTAAGTACGAATGCAGAAACAACATTAAGTTGCAAATTTGATTGGAAATTGTTTTGTTTTTCTGGCTATAACATTTTAACAGTATTCATCAGCTTTCGTCCTGTAGATGTTAACTAGAATACAATTACGGCATCGATATATTCTACAGGGTGCCCAGTAAAAAAAAATGGTAAATATTTTATCACTGTTTTCTCTTTCAGAAATAATGGATCTTGAATAACCATGAACAAATTTTTCGAATATTCAAAATCTTGAACAATCGTTTGACTCTCGCGTAATTACGTAACTCTGATTGGTTGTTTTATGATTAACTAATTGCTGCTCGATCTTGTGACTTGTCCTTTAAAGGTTATTTGCAGACAACTTTCGTCTTTAGTTCTGCCCTTCTCTTATAGCTAAACAACTCGCTAATTTTGAGCGTTAAGTTTTGGTGCTTTTTAAAGAACATCCGAAGTAGAGAATTCTCTCAGAATTTTTCAGTCACATCAGTCTTCACCAGTTTTCAACGGTTATTTCATATCTTTTTGAATTCACTTTTTTTTTTTTACTGGGCACTCTGTATTTGAGTTCAAGCCTCTCGAATTTTCTATTTAAAGTAAGTTTAATTGTCTGCATCGTGATGTTTCGTGACGGATCTTCTCTCATAAAGCATATGCGATTCAGCCTGATTAACTTACTCTTTAAAATCGAGATGTCAGTGATTGAAACTGCATAACAATTTTTTTAATCTCCTGAGAGGAAGGAACATTTTACAGTGACTGGTATAACTTTTTTCTTCTTCCAGCTGATCAGCCATCGTTTCAGACCTTGCGATTAGCGATCAGGATATTGCATAAGATGTCTGTTACATAAGGTGGCAGAATGGATCTGGTTTGTTGTTTGTAATATCTATTATATCTCTTTCCAAACGGAATTTATTTCTAAATAATAAAAGTAAAATGTTAAATTTAAATTCAATTCACACAACCACATATATATTCGAGTAGTATTAGGTACAGTTTATAAAAGGATATTTATACTTAGAATGAGAAAGAGACATTGGAATTTCTAGGGGGCATATTGAGGAAAGATGGCTTGGAAAATTAAACACTCACAGGACATGTTGAAGGCAAGTGAGACAAGGAAAAGCAGTGAATAATCTACCTAACAAGCTTATATAAAAAGTTGGCAGAACAGGGATTAGGAGAGATGAAAAGAAAAATATTTCTTAGAGCTGCAAAGGAAGGGAAGCTTGAGAGAACCGTTATCACCCACATCCTGAAGGAGCATGGCACAGGGAAGAAGAAGATATGATAAAAGTATGTTTCAGCATGAAAATCCCATATATATTTCTATGGAATTGTATAATTGTCAAAGATGCAAAATATATTGCAAACACATGTACTTGGTCAGGGCTGTGGAAGTTTTAATTATCATCGGGACTAAACTCATTTATTTTCCATTCTCCAAAATCATCACCAGAGTCAGGTTTATCACCAACGTCTCTTGTACATTTGTAAGCCACCGACGTTAACAACCCTTTCTCACTGACAAATCTAACAACATAACTATCTTAGTCGCTGGCTTTGTTGAGTAATACCAACTTTACGGGTCATCCGTTTTCTTTTCCCTTCTCAGATGGGAGCCGTGTGTCATCTCAATATATATATATATATATATATATATATATATATATATATATATATACACACACACAGACATACACACATACACACACACACACACACACACACACACACACACACACACACACACATATATATATATATATATATATATATATATATATATATATATATATATATATATTAAGCAAATCACCACAAGTAAGACGCTAATGATACTAAGGCACAATGGGTTATTTGCAGTGAAAGAGAATGAGGAAAATTTAGAAGAAAACGGAAACGCAATACTAAATTGTAAACAAGAGATAAACCTCTACTCCAGTTAAAAGAACGAGGGGGAGTGTGAACCACCACACAGTAGGTGAACCGATATATATATATATATATATATATATATATATATATATATATATATATATATATATATATATATATTTTAAGCAAATCACCAAAAGTAAGACGCTAATGCTACTAAGACGCAATGGGTTACTTGCAGTGAAAGAGAATGAGGAAATTTTAGAAAGAAGTGGAAACCCAATCCTATAAATTGTAAGCAAGAGATAAACCTCTACTCCTGTTAAAGAAACGAGGAGGAGTGTGAACCTCACAGTAGGTAAACTCATATATATATATATATATATATATATATATATATATATATATATATATAAACCGTGTGGATTTTGGAATCAGCACTGCCTGCTGACAGCTAGGTTCACGGGTAAAGCGATCATCAAATCAAACTGCTATTGGGAGTCCTTAACGGATATGGTTTCTGGTATTTGTTTCACTTATTTGTTTGTGATTCTGTAGCATCAGTACACAAGGTTCGAAGAAGATAGTCTTCGCCAAGACCCACATGATTCATTCGCTGAAAACCGTTTTTAACTATTGACCTCAGAAGTCAGTTGCTTAACTTCAAATAATTTACATCTGTGCCAAGTTATACTAAAATTATTCTTACATAATTCTCTGTTTGTTGAAATGCGTGTTTATGTCATATATATATATGTCGGTACATGCATCTGTGTCTTTAAAAAGAATACGGAAATAACAGATACCAAAATAAAACAAAACTAATCAACAAATGACTGAGCGACTTACTTAAAAAAATGAAAATGGCGGGCAAAGTCGGAGATATTAAATAGGTAAATCGAGAACACAGAAACTGTAATTATGATATATATTTTAATTTGTGCGGAACAATTTTTATAGGGTAAGCAAAGCATAGTTTGCTACTTAAGAATATATGTCATTGGTACAAATGTATAGAAGTAGGTTAATATATATATATATATATATATATATATATATATATATATATATATATATATATATATAAGTTTATAAATTTACTAATTAAACGTTATTTTTTTGGATATTCGTATTTAAGTAGAAAGTAAGAAAGGCATAGATTGGTACTTAAGAATACATGTCATTGGTACAAAAGTATAGAAGTAGGTTAGCATATATATATATATATATATATTAGATTGGTGCAAAACTAATGTCGTTTTTTGACGTTCAACTTCAAAAGATCATAACTCCTTTCATAATAAACTTTATTAATCGAAATAAGAACCATTAGAATCGAGACATTTTTGCCAACGAGAAACAAATTTATTTATCCCATTAGCATAGAAATCCGGAGTTCTGGAAGCGATGAAGTCATTGAAGGCCGATTCGACATCATCTCGGCTTTTGAAGCATTTTTCGCGCAGGAAGTTGTCCAGTGATAATCGGTGGGCGAGAGGTCCGGTGAATATGGCGGATGAGGCAGAGTCTCGTAGCCCAATTCGTTCAGCTTCTGCAGGGTCAGTTGAGCAACATGCGGGCGAGCGTTATCATGGAGCAGAATTGGTCCCTTCATATTGACCAATCTCGGGAGCATACGTTGGATCTTCTGGTGCATTTCGTCAATTTGTCGGCAGTACTTCTCCGCCGTAATCGTTTCGCCTGGATTCAAGAAGCTGTGATGGATGAGACCGGCCGCAGACCACCAAACAGTCACCATAACCTTTTTTTGGTGCAATTTCGGCTTCGGGAAGTGTTGTGGAGCTTCTCCGGCATCCAACCACTGTGCCGAACGTCGCCGGTTGTCGTAGAGGATCCACTTCTCATCACATGTCACAATCCGCTCGAGAAATGGGTCGTTTTTGTTGCGCAGAAGGAGCCTAGAAGACACCTCAAAACGACGATTTTTTGATTATCGTTCAATTCATGCGGCACCCATTTATCCAACTTTTTTGACTTCCCTATTTGCTTTAAATGGCGAACGACTGTTGAGTGGTCGACCTCGAGTTCAACAGCAACTTCTCGTATGTTTTGCGAGTATCGGCTTCAATTAAGGCTTTCAAATATTCGTTATCAACCGCAGTCGGCCGGCCGCAACCGTCTTCATCTTCGAGGCTCTCGTCACCATTGCGAAATTTCTTGAACCACCGTTGTGCCACTCGTTCGTTAGTGGCTCCTGGGCCAAACGCATCATTGATATCACGAGCTGTCTCGGCAGCTTTTCGGCCTAGTTTGAACTGGAACAAGAAAATCGTGCGGATTTGAATTTTGTCCATGCTGTCGAAAAACCTGCAAAAAATGAATGACGAGATTGAGAACGGTAACGAATAACACGATTCGATAGAGCGAAAAATGCGCTTCCAAATGATATATAACATGGCTATATATATCAATGAATTAATTCAGAAATCATATATAAAAGTAACATATGTGAGAAAACGACATTATTTTTGCACCAACCTAATATATATATATATATATATATATATATATATATATATATATATATACATACATACACACACACACACACACACACACACACATATATATATATATATATATATATATATATATATATATAAATTTAGAATTTAACGAATTAAACGTTATTTTTATTGGATATTCGTATTTAAGTAGACGCTGTTTTTTTTTGTTTTTTTTATTAATCAGTACATTTATTAATTTTGGTCTACCGGCCTGAATGTCCGAGAACTCTCATTAGAGAAAAATAAGCAGCCAGAGAAATCTAAGATTTCAAAATTCTGTACTCTCTCTGTCTCTGTCTCTCTCTCTCACTCACACACACACACACATACACATACACATAAATATATATATACGGACTTTCTATTGTCTAAAAAAAAAAGGAACAACACGTTTTAAATATTTTAAATGCCGTCTTTGAAATTAAAGTTCGGTTCCATTTGAAAGAGAACGATATGAAGTTAATCCGAATTAAAAGAAAAATTAGTTTTGGGGCATTTTCAAAGTTTTAGTACTTTCTTTTCGTCACATATCGACTCAACGAACTGCCATTTTACACGAAAAATGTAAAAAACAAATTCAAATTTCTCTTCAAAATCCAATTTTTGTCGGAGAGATGTCCTTAAATGCCTTTTAATAGATTTAAAGATTAATTAACTGAATTTTCTAAAAGTAATGGTTAACTTTTAATTAAAATATAATGGAAACGTTTTATTTACATACACTAGTCAGTGACGTCAAAGGATATGGTTGAAAAGAACGAATTATACCCCTCTCCGAAAAAGCGCTGGAAATTTTTTTTAAAGAATAACACCTATAAATATAAATACAGAAAACCAGCAGTGCAATAATCAAAAATTTCTTATTTATGCTTAAAACTATTTTTTTAACCTTATGTAACCAATAGTTTAAGAATATATATTTTTATTGTATTCGCTTTTATTAAACTTAATGAATAATTTTATTTTTTTATATTGCCAGAACGGGAGATATGAAATTTCATTAATAGCATAATACTTCTCAGATATTGAATAGTAGTCAGAAAACGCAAGATGCAAGAATTATTTCCTTTTTGTACATCCATACATGCAAGGATATAGGATTTTAAAAAAAAATCAAAGTCTGTAACCTTATTGATTAGATTTGGCTGTTATCCATGTGCCTGGAGTTTGTGATTGGATAATCTGATTGATATATTGGCCTTCGTTTGTTTGCACCGTAGCGTCAACATATTAGCTTGTTACCCTCTCCCTTAATATTCATATATTTGCACGTAAGTTACACTCTGAAAATATCTCTTATATAATGCATTATTCCGCTTTGATCGCGAGGAAAGACAGAAAAGACATATCAGAGACACAGTTTGGTTTCAGTGAGAAAAAGAAAGATAGAGAGAGGGAGGATAGTGGGAGTGATAACGCTCTCATGCTACAGTGAAATGGAAAACTTAATTTCAATTTTTTCATTTGTACCCTCTTCTTTAAATTTTGACTTACATTCATATTTATCATTGTTATTTCAATATCTTGTTAAAGTTGCTAGGCTTAAATATTTTACGATGCATCAGGGGAAATTTCATGGCTATTTTATAACCGTAGAACTAGCAAAGAGCTTATTCAGTCTTTAACATAAAAATTAGGATGCACTATGAAAAGTAAAATAGAAAAATCGTGAAATTATTACAGGTATTTCTACTACGACTACTATTACTACTACTAATAAACATAATGTGCATGCAATACAGTTGTTCAAATGCTATACTCAGTAGAGGCAAACCACAAGTGCCCTGAGTTTATCTTATCCTCGTCGGATAAGGATAAGCTCATTGCTATTAACTTTGCCTCAAACTAGTTTAGACAACAAAGATCCCCCCTTACCTGACTTTTCCACCTCACGGAACCCAAACTTTCTGATAGCTTTATAGCGACTTGGGAGGCTTCCAGACTTATCAAAAGCCTTGACTCTATGAAGGCTACCGGTCTGGTTAAAATCTTTGTAAGTTACACTCTACGAAGGGCTTTATCTATGTAAAATGTGTATGCTTATCATGGTGCCATTTCTGACATAAGGTCTCTGGTTGGGACTGGGAGGAAATGAGTGTACAATAGAAATTAAAGGGAATAATAATAATAATAATGATAATAATAATAATAATAATAAAAAACAACATAGCCGTTTACGTATAAGAAGATACGCAACATTCATTGACAGACTAGCCAGTTGAAATTTATAAAATCACTAGCAGTTATCGACTTTTCTAGTATAAGATGATAACTTCCTTCCTAACCTTTTGCTTGAAGTAGTGTGGAAAGCCATCATCTTGATTATGCCATTATTTTCTCTTCGAATTTCATGTGATATCCATTTTAGTTGTTGCTGCTGTTGGAAATCCTCAAGTGATGTGGTTTCTGTTAGTTTGCACAGTCCTCTGTTTTGTTTTTAATTCTGTAGCGCCAGTCCACGATTTCCTACAGGGGACTGTTAGCGGTAACACCTACAAGGTTCATTTGCTCGAAGTCATTTTAACCATTAATTTGAGAAAGCGGTTGTATAAAGTGGACAGTATAAGATATTTCTGAACGAATTTGGCTCCATACAAGACAATCATATGAAAGACTCAATCTGACGAAGCTATTTAGAAAGAGCACTCGAGTTTTTAAGTTAATGTTTTGCTTTTACAGCGATTTGTGTGCTGGGTGAAACTACCTCTAGCGCAGTCTATTCTATGTCTAATTTCTAATCTCCTATACAATATTTTCTATAACTGATCCATAACACATTAACTCTGCTATATTTACGGGACTAATTATTATTTAGTGGTTGCTAGCCCGCGCAAATTTCCAAAATGGACACAGAAGATTGAGAAACACTACTTCAAATTAAGCAAACTTCTGTTCTAATGAGGCGTATCACCAGAATATTCGTTTTTGTTAGATTTATTTTGAACCAGCAGTCCGTAGAGATTGAATAACGGCAAGTTTGATAAAAATCTCACTGAACTTCCCTCGGCATGCTAGGCAATTGCAAAAATACAGTGGTTGTCCAAGAGACGGACAAATTTAATTAGGAACAAAGAAAAAATGCTGAACTGGTTTGTAATATCAATTCTTCTAGATGGCAATGAATGCAGGACAGTTTCCGCACAAATGCAGAAAAAAAAGATGGAGGCAACAGAGATGCGGTTCTACAGAAGGATACTTTGAATAAAATGGATATATTCTGTAAGAAAAAGGTGGCAAAAATCATATTTGTGCTTAGAATCGGAAAGAGAGAGTTTAACTTTCTGTGACATATAATAATGAAAAATGATTTGTAGAATTTGACACTCGCAGAATATTCTGAAGACAAGAGGGACAGAGGAAAACGGAGTGTAACGTACCTAACGAGCTTGTGCAAATGGATGACTGTATTGGGATTGGAGGAACAACAAGGAGACAAACATTGATTGGAACCAGAACGGATAATATTTTTGGAGAGTCATGGTAACACATGCTATGAAGGGGCACGGAACTTAAAAGTAGTCTGAGACATTCCTTGAATTTTTAATTCCGCTAGTCTAGTCTCTTGTCTTTTAGACGTTTTGCTGTCTACAAATTATAATTGAAACGACACTAACCTCTCTATTCCAAACTTATGTCCTGTGATTTTATTTGGCTTTCTCTGATTTTAAACCGTGGCATTCTTTTCTCATGTTGCCTAAATGTTTTTCTTCCTCTTTTAAATCATCAATAGGAATAGATGGGTTCGCCTATCGTCCAGTTCACACTTCTCCCCCCTCTTTTGAGCAGAAATAGAGGTTTTTTTCCTTGTTTCTTGATTAGGATTGGTTTTCTGGATCCTTCTTAAGCCTACTTGAACTCTATACTTCTAACTTCTCCGACTGAGCTCTGAAATTTTATTTACTAATTATTTATCTTTTCTTCTCTCCCAATCGAAAGATACATGACAGACGAGGCAGATTTTTTCCCGCAGTAGGTTGCCATTTCTTTCTGCAGCAGATCAGTTGCCATCCAGGGCTATAGAACCCAGTTCGTCCTGCAATTTACCCATAGCTGGTGGGAGAAGAAGAGGATTCATACCTTTCCCAAGGGTATTAGCACGTAAGTGAATGCAATGGATTTAACTGAAATTCGAACTCGGCTCTCCGATTCCCCAATCCGAGTTCTGCACTGTATAACATATTACATCATAATACAGGTATGTTGTTCAGTATAATATCCCTTTCAAGTAAATGAAGGTCTTATTTGATGGCACAATGACTTAGTAATAATCTGCTTGTGGCATGCATTTTGTCCATATAAAATTTGTAAAGGTTTAGTAAATTATACATTTTATGAATATATTCCATTGGTCACTTGAATTAAATTCCAACGCTACGATTTTGAACCTAAACTTTATCTTTAAACTCATTTCCTAAAAAAAACGGTAACGAATTGGAAAAAATATTTTAGTTAGTTACCATATCAAACCCCAACTTTCAACTTGAGTGCAAAACCACGGTCCTCAAATCGACCTGCCTTAATGTACACCAACATATCCAAATTGTGTATTTGTTACAAGAGCTGAAGAGAAAGTCATATGAAAGAAAGCAAATGAAATACAAAAAAAGGCGAAGTTATTACTGATTGCTACATAAAACAAAGACAATTTAAATTTTGCATATGGGGTAAACCCACTTACTTTCCTAAAAACCGCCGCTAGAGGACGCTCCTATGCCCCTAAATAGGCAGTAATATTTTTTGTCATTCTTTCTTTTTACTTTTTCCCTCCGGGTCGGTAAGATGTTTGTCGAACAAGGAAAACGCTTTCCTCACTGGGGAACGCACACAAACACCCACGTTTTACTTCATTTTCACTTCATTTTTGCTTAATAACAATATCACCTAACCGATGAAAACTAATACAGAATTTTAAAAGATTTAAAATTTTATAAATTATTCTAAATAAAATTTTTAAAAAAATGTAAAGAATTTTTGTAAAAAATCATTATTCATCGTAATTTTTTAAAAGACAATATTGTCCAAAATATATCTTATTCGTAAAAACAATTAAAAGTTTTTCTAATAAAATAATGTCTGAGTTTTATTGCATTTTTTATTTTACTATTCATAGAAAATTTTCAGTAACGGAGGGGTCCTATTTTACAAAAAAGAAAAAAGAAATTGGTGATTTAAATTCTCCAAAGACTTCTGGTTATGACAAATATAGACATTAAGTGATACAAAAATGAATTTTTCGAAATTTCTCAAAATCAAATAAGATGTAAAAAAATATTTTTTACCAAGATCTTCTAAAAAAAGGAAGGTTTCTAAAATAATTTCATTAAAATCTCACAATTACTGGATTCTTGCAAGAATCTATGTGTTTTCATCGCAAAAAGACGTTAAAATTCCCTATACTAATTTATGGTTACCCGCTGATACAAGAAAAATTAACCAAAATGTTGAAGTTCTAAAAGAATTAAAAATATCATTTGATAAGTAAAAAATAATTTGGTCTTTCCTCTTAATAATAACATGAAGATTTTGTCAATAACGAATTTTTTTTATCATGTTATACTCATTTTTAGCGAATATTTAGAGGTACCTACTTATGTACAAGAGATATTTTGCAGCTCTAAGCTTTTGATTCTTTCGAAACTAGGCATTCTTTCTTTAAGTCCTCTGTCTGAGATAATGATTCAAACTTAGCACTTGAAATGGAACATGACATCCCATCAGCTAACATCCCATTGCACCCGGCACTCGGCCAATCCCGCGAGAAGCAAGCCCTACCCTCGTCTTTGTTATGATGCCTAACCTAATTCCCCTCAGCATTCTACACCCGTCCCTACTCTTCGTTTTTTTTACACCAAACATGAGAGCTAGAACGAATATTTAAAAAACACGTGGTTTTAGTTTAATTTTTTTTTAATTATATCGTACAATGAAGCATGATAAATTTTATCAGAAGATAATTAAACGGCTGCGATTGGTCAGCCTTTAAGTAACATTCTTGTTTTGTTTTTAAATCCAAGTTTTAGCAGAGACACCGAAAGCAAATAACTTGCGCTTAGTGTTAGATATTTATTAAGCCAGGGTTGGTTTGGCACAAGATAGACGAAAATGTCGATGGAAGAAGAATTTTATTTCGCTGTTGAGAAGACAAACCAAAAACATGATCTACCTCCCGGATAAAATAGCTATTACACTTTTTTAAAGTTGTAAGTAAAACAAAAAAAGAAAAAAGAAGAAAAAACAGATATAATAAGGTAAAATTCAAGTGATATATCTCTAATAAAATTCTGCCTTTTCCACTCTCCCTCTATTCGTTAGTTAGTTCCTTAGTTCGCACGACTGTTACGCCCTGCCAGTACTTAATAAATAATGAACTATTTCGTTTTGACAGCGTGAAAACGCAGAAGTGACATATCAGAGACGCTATTTAGTTACAGAGATAAAGTAAAAGAAAGAAAAAGGGAAAAGAAAAGGTTTAACGTCAGTTTCAGTGAAATGGGAAAAGTTATCAATTTCAAATGTTTTCATTTGTACCCACTTATAAATAAATGTATTAATAAAAATGTTGACAAGACAGGTTTTCCACTACTTTATATAAAAAATATGTATATTCTAAAACTGTTACTGACATTAATTGGTTAATAGCAGTGTTGTTGAAAAATATTGACTTGCCTAATAAAACCTGTCATAGTCTATTAAAAGTCTATATCTATACTATAAAAGATTGTCTGTCCGTCACACTATCTCTGCGTGTGACTTTGCATGTATATATGTAATGTATATGCTTATATATGTAATGTATATGCTTACGTCTGCGTTGTGCATTAGTGACTTACATGTACTTGTGCCATTTAATGGACACTACAGGCAAAACGTTTGGATAGAACCTGCATTTGTTTTGTTATTTCACCCCAAGCAAGGCAACAAAGCTACTAAAGGTGTTACTGAGTATGAACGAATGTAGGAAAAAAGAAAGAAAAAAACATTATTAAGGAGCAAGAAAAATGAAAATAAGATCAAAAGATAACGATTGATATTGCATTTAAATTTTTGAAGATCAAACTTGAATGGAAAGCAAGAAGCCGAAAAAGAGTTCCATAAGGGAGAAGTTTAGTTTAGCTTAGGCACACGGTTAAAAGTATATGGCATGCTTCACTACACAGTAGTTAATAGTATTTCCGACTTCCACTTGAGATCTGGTGTAAGCTTGAGTCTCAGTAGACGCTCCAGCCTCCTTGAGAGATATTGGTGAATAGGTGTTTTTTCTTATGCACGTCGGGGGTCACCATAATGCTGTGGAGTTTCACTTATATCATAGCTGCTGAAATTAGACTTGAGTTCGTTGAGATAAAAGCAGACTTAACATAAAAGAAAAGGTATACAAATAACAGGAAAAGCATGGCGAATTGTATGTTAATTTCATACAATTTATTTATATTTTCGTATGTATTGGTGTATGTATAATTAATGTTAAAATTATTTTATGGTACATGCGACAAAAGGGAGAATTTACTCCGTAGTATTACAAGTCATATCACACAGAGAAGTTACGTGTTTGCCCATACCAAGTTTCGTGGGGAAAAGAATGAATTTAAAGTCCTTTGGCAGGATGTCCGTATTTCCGACAGGAACAGTTTTTGTAAATTTTTATTTAATTTATTTTACACAGCGTGTAGCGGACCGCGGGGGTGAAGATGTGAAGAGATATCAGAAGGTTAAACTTTCCTGCTGGCGGGTCCAGAGACATGAGAATGTCGGAATTTAATTAAGTCCAAAGAAGACAAAGAAAACAAACAAGACTGATATACATGGGTAAACAAATATATATTAATATCAAAACAAGTTAAACAAAGACATGGACTGTTACATAGAGTTTGTATGGATAAATTATGTGTGTGTGTTGTAAGTGTTCGTACGTACGTGTATTGTTCTTAGCGCGTTCCCAGAATTTGGGAAACGCTGTACTGTGAGAGGCCACAAATTGGTGTAAGTGGAAAAAGAGAGATTTTACTTCGCCTCCGCGCAAGGTAGCGGCCCAAGGCCTAAGTAAAAAAAGACAGAGAGAGAAAGAGAGAAGGGTCAGCCAGTATTTATAGCCATGGGAGAGAGACCCCTGTTGAAGGATTAAAGAACTGAGGAGGAGATAACTCCGGCAAACGTTTTTATGTTATTGTTTTATTTTATATTTATTTATTATTATTTTTTTTTTTATTTCCTTTGATATCTGGCGTTTACACATTTCTTTCCGGGTCCCGCCCAGGGACCTAAGGTTAGAAATGGCATCATGACACTTTCCATTGAAAAAAAAAAAAAAAAAAAATAAAATAAAATAAAATGAAATAAAATAAAAAAAATAATTACATAGATAAAGCCCTTCGTAAAGTGTGGGCTGTACTTGTCAGAACAATTTTTTGTATCTCTTTGAGGCATGGACTTCCAGGGATCCCTTAAATTAGTCTACTGGAATCTTTTCCAACCAGTCCAAGGGCTCCAACTACAACAGGAATTGTTGATGTTCCCATGTGCCACATTATTATTATTATTATTATTAATATTATTATTATTATTATTAATATTATTATTATTATTAATATTATTATTATTAATCATCATCATCATCATCATCATCATCATCATCATCATCATCATCATCATAATATTCCTACAGAGTACAGCCGATCATCATGACCGGAGAAATCTCAGATGCTGTCAGAAATGCACTGACTAAATATTGATAAGAGTCGTTATTGGCGATCAGATTTGAAAGGTTCCTAACCGTGAACACATTTCCAAATTGTGGTTTATGATCCGCCAGTACGGCCTTCAATGAGGCAGCGAAGTTAAAACAGCGCTAAATCGGCTGCCAGCAACTCTGTTAAAATAGGTGTCAACATTTTGGACAATAAGCCAATAATAATAATAGATAGTCGCAGTTATCCTTTGGTTTAATAGGGAAGATTGATTTTTAAATTTTGTTTAGAAAATCATCATTGCACTCGGTGTGAAAGCTGGGTTTTGCTGTACTAAGTACTGACACCAAACATACATTCATAGCTTTTAGAAATGCTAGAGCATTTATTTTTAAATATCGTCTGAAAAAATGTACAGAAAATGTGCAGAAATACCCATTTTCCGCATGTTTTTGCTTACAGACTTTAAAATTTTACTATTTCAAGAATAAATCCAAATAAAGTTAATATCTGTTGTATTAGATACATTGAACATAAAATATATTCAAACAATAATGCTCATTATGAATTACTACATACAAAATATACATTTTGTTTTATTTACTGTACTCAATAAGTAAAAACTGTGTAAAATATTGTAAAAGATTGCATAAAAGTCTACTCAATGAATAAAATCATTTGTTAGATCAATTGTTCGATCATAATTAATAAAAACAAAAAATAGATAAAAGTATATATAACTCCATAATAGTGCTGGACAGAAATTATAAAAGAAAATGTTTTAAATTTGCATTGTTTATTGAAAACACACTAAAAATACTTCACTATATAACATATTACATCATAATATAGCTAAATTATTCAGGATAATTTCCCTTTGAAGTAAATGAAGGTCTTTTTGATGGCACAATGATTTAGTGATAATGGGCTTTTGCCATGCATCTTATCCATATACAAGTTGTAAAGTTTCAGTAAATTATAATTATACATTTTTAAATATAAAGGCCGTGTGATTAGGCTTTCATTGATCACCGAAATGAAATTGCAACGCTACGATTTTGAGCCAAAACTTAATCTTTCCTGAAAAATGCAACGATTTGGAAAACATACTTGCATCATTATTTCCAACTAAATGCAATACCACGCTTGCAAAATCGACTGCTCTGTTGGTATACTGATTTACCAACAGCATACTGGCAACTATCAGTGACCAATTGAGCGTCAGAGATTTTAGATTGTGGGTGAGCTAGGGTAGTTACATTTTTTAAATTTTTTTTAAAGTTTATCACCCCAAGCAAGGCTGGAGGCCACTAGCATGCAAGGGGTTACAGAAGGTTTGGAGGGAGAGCAGATAGGAGTGGTAAAGGAGAGGATGCGGAGAAATATAGTGGATCGATCAAGGCAAGGGGGTTACAGAAGATTTAGAGCGAGTGCAGATAGGAATGAAAGGTGAAAGGATGTGGAGAAGGGAAGTGGATAGATCAAGGCAACTGGAGATGTCGATTGACGTTACACTTAAATAGATGGAGATTGTATTTGTCAGGGAAACAGGAATCGGGAAGGGAGTTCCACAGGCGAGATGTGCGAGACATGAAGCTATTGGAGTAGAAGAGACGTCTACATCTAACAGTTTTAACGGTGTGGGGGTGGGAACGGGATGCCAGCCTCGTAGGACGTTTAAATTCATGAGGCCTGTGAACCAGCGAAAGCAGCTCATCGGAGCAATTACCGTGCAAGTATTTGTAAAAGAGGCAGAGCGAGGCAACGTCGCGTCTGTGAGAGAGCGACTGCAGACGAGATGACAGATCAGGGCCAATTACATTGCATATCCGTCTCTGGATCTTATCAAGAACCCTGAGGCGTACAGCAGGGGCTCCAGATCATATATGGCAGCAATAGTCCATGCAAGGGCGAATGGTCGATTTATAAATTTGGAGGATCGATTCCGGGGAGAAAAATTTCCTGGCTCGGCACAGGGACCCAACTTTCCTTGCGGTGGATGATGCAACTGACTCGATGTATTTGTTCCATCTCAGATCAGCGGACAGCGTGAGACTGAGCAGCCGCAGAGAGGAGCTCTGGAGAAGTTGGTCTTCAGACATTCTAATGGGATGCAGGGATGGATCCTTGTGGTGGTTAATAGAGAGCAGTTTTGTTTTAGAGGCGTTAAAGTTAACCATCCATTTCTCGCCCCAGTTCACAACCGATTGGAGGTCCTTTTCTATTTGAACTGCCAGGTTAACTTTGTCAACATCACTAGATTTGTGTTTGAGGCAGGAGTAAATTGTGGTGTCGTCAGCATAGATGCCGACTTGGGAGTCTATGGCGTCAGGAAGGTCGTTTATGAATATGAGGAACAGAGTAGGGCCTAGGATGGAGCCTTGAGGAACACCTGCGTTAGTGGGATAAAAGCTGGAGATGAATCCATTGAGAACGACCTTCAATTCACGGTTTGGCAGGAATTATTGTATTAGGTCAAACAATCGACCTGTGATACCATAACTCTGGAGCTTGCGAAGAAGGCCGGCATGCCAAACTCTATCAAACGCTTTGGAGATGTCTAGGGCCACGGCACGCGCTTCACCGTTATTATGAATAGCTTGGTAGACAAATTCAGTGATGGCCGTAAGCACATCGACTGTAGATCGGGCAAAGCGGAAACCATACTGCTTGTCCGAGAGCAGATCATGGGATATCAGGTGATTAATCACTTCGGTGTTGATAATGGCCTCGAAGACTTTGCCGAAGAGGGATAGGAGACTGATAGGACGGTAATTAGAAGGGTCGGAGGGGACACCAGAGTTCTTAAAGACAGGAACAATGGTTGAGGACTTCCAGCAGTCAGGAAAACAAGACTCCTTGAGGCAGTGGTTGTATAATTTAGAGAGGGCAGGCGCCAGTTCAGGCGCGCATTTCTTCAGGACAATGGCTGGTATCCCGTCACCACCAGTAGCCTTGTGGTGATCTAAGTTAGAAATAATGCCCAATACCAACGACGGGGATATGTGTAATCCGTTCAAAAGGGCCTCGGCTCTGGGAGGAAAATCGGGCATGGGTACCCGGAAGAGTCTAACGTTGAATTGGAAGAAAACGTCCGAGAAAAGCATTCAGCCTTGTCGGCAGAGGTGGTCAGGACCTCAAACTGATTGAACAGGGGAGGAATGGAGGGTTTTCTATTGTTCAGAACGCTCTTGCAGAGGCGCCAATAATCTTTGGAGCCGAATTTGCGAGATGCAATACGTTCCTTCATCCGAGCAGCAAATAGTGACTTGGCTTCGTTGAGGATACGCTTACACTCGTTACGGGTAGAGGTAAATAGGCGTCTATTACAGTCAGACATATCACTACGAAAACGGTGGAAGAAGTGGTTCCTATGGGCAATGGCGGCTGAGCAAGCAGCTGTGAACCAAAGGGAGGAGCGCGGTTTGACCTTGAATTTCCTTGAGGGGATGAAAGCGTCGATTCCAGCTTTAACCCAGGAAGAGACCTCTGAAGCACATTCTTGAATGGGGAGCTTAAATATAGCATCCAAGGGGACATCGCGGAGGAAATCACGAAACGAGTCCCAGTCAGCCCGTTGGTGGCAGAATGAGGTTCTGGTGGTAGGAGGTTCCTTGCAGGGGTTGGGGCTGAAGGAGATAGTAACAGACACGACAGCATGATCGGAGTTACCGATAGGACAGAGCTGCGTGGCACTACAAGACTCAGAAGCTATTGCAAAATATTATTATTAAAAAAGTTTTTTATCAGACAATTCAAATGAGAAGTTGGGAAATAATATATTATGTAGAGATTTTGGCATAATTGGTGATAAGTCTGTGATAAAGCCTCGACTTAACCAAAAACAATCTACGTAAACTCTTAAAATCTTTTGAATATGGAAATTATTTCAATTCATTAAACCTTTTATCATCGCCAGAGTGTTTTGCGTTCGGGGCGGCCTTTAAGGTTGAAGGTCTAAGAATAAATGTGTGAATTCATTTATGTTGATTCCAAAACCCAGTTTAGGATAAGGACTGGTTTCCACATTGAAAAAAAAACAACATAACTATCAGGAAATAAGTTCATCTCTTTCTGATTTACAAGATAAGGGTTTTTTAACCATGAGTACGATGGAGAGTGAAATAGTATCAAGCGCTGGAAATGTGTTTGAGGAATTGCTTCTGGCAAAACAATTAGGTCGCAATCGGGAGAAATTATTTTTTGAGTGTGTTTGTGTGGGGACAACCGCTGGACACGGTTCTTTAATAGAGTTAATTTCACGATTCTGTAATGGGGTAAAATGCAAAGTTCTGTAATAGGGGTAATTTCACGGTTCTGTAATAGGGTAAATTTCACGATTCTGTAATAGGGTAAATTTCACGGTTCTGTAATAGGGTAAATTTCACGATTCTGTAATAGGGTAAATTTCACGGTTCTGTAATAGGGTAAATTTCTCCATTTTTATCATAATCTAGAAATTCTAAATTAGATACTTAATGGTACATTTTGGAAAGTAAATTTAACACGTTTTCTTGTAAAATTTGAAGACCCCTAAATCATTTTAATGTATATTTACATCATCACTAAATACAATAATATTGTCTAAACCCACATAATTCTAATTAGCTAATACTTTGTTCATATAGCGTTAAAATTTGTGTTTTAACAGATGTCGGTAAATATGACCCCGAAATCTGAAACCACATTGAAAGAACAAAAAATATATTCCAAACGCTAAACAAGACAGGAAGAGACAGGCGAATCTCGTTAAGAACAAAGAAATGTATTATAGTCAATGTCAAAGATGAAAAGGTAACTTAAAGTAACAGAGATGTGTTTCGACAGAAGGGAGCCAGCAAACATCGATGAATTTCTAAGGAAAATGAAAGCAAACCGTATAATCATACATAAAACCATAAAGATTTGAAATTTCTAGGATACATACAGAGAAAAGAAGCTTAAGAGAGTTTAGTACTCACATGATATATTGGAACAGAGGGGAAACACAAGTAATATACAGTGTGGCACAGTTAAGTCCGGGAAAAAAATTAATGGATAATAAAACACCATTTTTCATATAAATTAATATATTTCAATGAAACTTTATATACACTTAGGTACATATATAAGGTACACTTATCAGTCGATGTTGCCACCATTGGAGTCAATCACTTTCTCCCGGTGTCCTTGTCCATATTAGCTATAGCGTCACTGATGATTGCCTTGAGAGCTTCCTTGGTGTTGTGGGACCTGCTGTTCATCACCTTTTCCAAGACGCCCTACACAAAATTAGTTGAGAGAATTGCAGTTTCTCGATGAGGGTTTGTGCATATGTCGGACGACCGGTGGTCCGGTGAGCAAGTGGCGTCTCTTAAGCCCCTAAGATTTATAATATTTTTATTGTCCTCCATGACAATACTCCTCATTGTTTGCTTGCTGGTGTCCATTTCCTTGGCGAATTTCCTCATGCTTTGGCTGGAGATCTCCTTGACAACCTCGACGACGAAACTCGGGTGTCCTGTTGGTGCCAGAGCACTTCGTATGAGCCTTGCGTTCTGGCTTGAAAATGTCCTTGTCGTTTGAGTCCCTATATGCATTTTCATGGTCGTAGACCATGGTTTTAGAGTATTTAAACCATTCAAAGATTTCATTGGTTTTGTGGCTGGCGCGAAGGCCCTCCACAACAGGAGCTCGACGGTCGTATTAAGATATGTTGATTACTAAGCACCTCATGCGTTAATGGCCAAACAGCTACTGAGGCGTAGCACTTTCTCATTCTTTGGCTATCACGAAACCTCAGTACGCTGTGACGTCACGGCGTTTTTGCCACGTAAAAATTCTGAATTTATCTGCTTTACACTGTACTTATTGAACTTGTGTAAATGGATAGAAGAATAAGGAGTGAGAGGGTGAATTAAAAAGATAAACATTGATAAGAATTCCAAAGGATAGGCAGTTATAGAAAGACACGGTTCAAATAAGAAAAGAAAAAGATAATTATATTTAAAGAAAGCGAAAGGTTTCGTTACTTCTGTCTGAAGCACATCCTCTGGGTGTACTTTTATCTGATGATAAACTGAAATTAAGTCAGGTTTGTTGGTAATTTTAGAAGTAGATGAATAGATGTTTGGCATAAGATATCGGTCACTTCTTTTATTAGTATTCAGAGCACAATAATCACTGTGAATTTCTGGGATGAGGCGTTATCATTATTTACACTTTGTTTTCATCATTGTTGTTGTTATTACAACGTTTCGACCATTGTGCTCTCGGCCTTCCTCAGGTGTATTTCGATATAAAGACAATTGACAACAAGTCTTCAACCGCAGCAGCAACAGCAATCATAGCATAGGTAGAAGCAACAGCCAAAACATGATAGACATCAGCAGCAAATCTAATCAGCAGGCAGGTTAGGTTTAAGGCTCCAAGTTCACTCCATCACAGTGGCTTAGTGGATTAAAGCATTGGTTTGTGAATTTGGTGATTGTAAGTTCAATCCCTAGGTCGAGCAGTAACTGAGCATTACTATGTAAACATAAGAACTAGCCGATATCCTTAGGCATGAGCAGTAGAACTAGAGTAAATAAAGTGTTCAATTCAGAGTTCCCTGTATGTTACCTTGATCAATATACACCTGAGGAAAGCTGGAGGGCACGACAATGGTTCGAATATAAATAGTGTCACTAATAAGCACAAAAATCACATTAGCATTGGTAATGATTATCATATTGGTGTCAAATTTAAGCTTGCTTATATCAATAAATGGGTAGCGGTTCGGATTGAGGAATCAGGGAGCTGAGTTCGAATTCCAGTCGAATCCATTACATTCACTTACGTGCTAATACCCTTGGGAAAGGTTTGAATCCTCTTCTTCTTCACCACTCCCCGGGACAGGCCGGGTTCTATAGCTTTGGACGGCAACTGGTCTACCGAAGAAAGAAATGGCATATTATAGCTGGAAAAAATCTGCCTCATCAGTCATGTTTCGAAATGTACATGATCGTCTAAGCGTGTATCACACATGGCACATAACTCACTGAATATTAATACTAATATTGGTGCGTTCTTATAGGACAGTGATACTGTTATTTTTCAATTGTTTTAGGTTTATATAATGCTATGATTTGTTTAAAGAGGAGATATTTTGGTTTCAGGTTGCGTTAATTTTAATATACTGATAGGTCCAATTCACACAAAATTTTTCAAGTCATTTTTATAGTTTTTTCATAAATCTCATTTTCATGACAACTTCCTCCTCATAACAAATCCATCTCCCGCGACATTCCGAAGGGTAAAGAACTATGCAAGATAAATTCAACCACTTGAGGTATTTGACATATCCATATACCCGGCTCGTGTTTACTGAGTTTCATGTTCAGGAGTTGTTCAACACCTGACCATCAGTCAGATTGAGCTCAGTTTAATCTGTTACAGTTATGAGTTCCATCCTTTTTACTCTGTTTTTCTAGCCTTGAGCCAAACCAAACTTAACTGATAGAACATTGGATAGCAAAGAAGTCTCAAAGATCATTACTCATGTTTAATGGGTGGGACTCCAGATTCACAAGGGGACTTTTGCCCTTATATTTTTTAAATGCCAATTTCGTGATGCAGACGATCATAACTCTCCACATATTTTTTTTATTTTATTATTTGTGAACTGCACTGATTTCCTGTTGCCTTCTCCACGGTTCAGAATAGACTGGCTACTATTCAAAGCTAGAGAACGCATTCTGTTTTTCTATTTTACTAGCTGGAGGAAGAAGAGATGAATTCATGCCTTTCCTAAGGATATTACGGAAAAAGTGAACGGAACAGACAAGACCGGGATTTGAACTCGACCCGCTGATTACACTTTCAGCACTGATAACCATTACACTAACGAATACAACGTTGCCGTCTATCTAGCTTGCCTTGTGAATTAAATGTTTACATAATTCCCTTCACTGCTAGTCATTGGTGTTTGGGCTATGATCCCGGGAGTAATTTTCTATTTGTTATTTACTAAACATAGATTTAATTTGGCACAAGTTGGGAAAGGTATGGAAACGTCTCTTCTCGACCCTACAACTGTGAGGTGGTAGGATGGGGTCTCTAAATTTGGGTAGCAATCAGTTTAAGTGAGAAAATTCTAAATTCCAAATTATGGAGGGGGACAACGGGAAGTTACTTCTCTGTCTTTCTCGCTAAATTGAAACTGCGGAGAGCCATAATCGCTTACGTCCTGAAGGAAATTTTTTAAATTACTAATGTTCACAAGGCCCAAGGGCCACTCAAAGTAGAGTGTTGCTGAATGAAGTGTGTGATATCAATCAACCGCCAACATTTCCCATCTTTGATTAACTAGTAGGACTGGAAAAAATCATTGCTATTATCAAAAAATTGTTAAAACAACATTAACCTGCCAAAAAAAAAAAATTGTTCTTAAAATCCAAAATATGTTCCGGCTTTGAAACCCCCTAAAGTATTGATAATAAAAAAGTATTGATAATAAAAAACATTGATTATAAAAAAAGTATTGATAATAAAAGTATTGGTAAAAAGTATTCATAACAAAAGTATTGATAATGAAAGTATTGGTAATAAAAAGTATTATTAATAAAAAAAGTATTAATAATAAAACGTATTGATAATAAAAAGTATTGATAATAAAAAAAAAACGAGGAAATGATGTTCATTCAATCGTGTGGTCGTTGCAAGGCGGGTTTGGCATGTAAAGATCTGAAATGGAGACAGTAAAGAACTCACGATAGGTTTTCTACATTGTGACTGTATGAAATCGGTTGTAGGGTGGAAAATAAGTCATTCTCCACAAGGATATTAAAAGAAAAAAAAGGGTACCCAGTGTGAATCGAACTCATTACTCCGTAATAATGATCAGCCAAACTAAATACAAAGCATACAACCACACCGATGGGCCGGATATTAATTTTCTGGTTGAACACTCCTTCTTTAATTAAAAAAGCTTAACAGAGCAAATCTTTCTGCTATTAATTACTATTGTTTTATTTTACTAACCAATGTTTAGTGAAAAACACTAAATTGACTACAACATAAAAGAACGCTTTTTGTACAAATTCTAGATTTGGGTCAGATAATGTCAAAAGAATATTTTTTCTTTGCCTCCTTTCTATTGCTTTCTCTTTCTTTCTTTCTCTCTTTCTTTCTTTCTTTCTTTCTTAATATTGCACAATAACTGTGACTATTTATCAAAAAAAAAAAAAATCGGTCACAAATGAAAGTAACTATAATTATTTCCTAACCTTAAATTTGTCTGGCCGAGAGGCATAATATTTGGGTACCCAATGAGGATTGAGTGCATTACGACAGCGAGTTTTTGTGACTTCGAAAATACACAAAAATAAATAAATAAACAACATTTTCAAATTCTATCTCTGACTACACTTTCAACAAGTCTAAAAATAGACGCTTAAAACCAGCTTTTTGGTGGAGTAATGTATAGCGTCTTGGGGTGAAGAATCGGAGACCTGAGTTCGAATTCCGGTTGAGTTCATTACATTCATTGCTAATACCGTTGGGAAATTCAAAATCTGAGGGCCTAGTGTACAGGCCAAGGGCGACCCACAGTATATTCCGTGGTCTTCGGATGTCGGTCAAGAGCTTAGAGAGGAGATGGACGCCGACAAGCTATTTGAAAGCCCACCGAAAGCATCGCGAGGAAGAAGAATCAAAGTCAGTTTCTTCTGACCTCAGGACAGCGCCATCCCGATGACTGAAGCAGTGGAGGGAGTGATGATGATACGATGATGACTTGTTATCGACGTACAACAAACACTCCACGTGACCTTCTCAACCAATAGGAACACTATAAGAAATATTAAATTTCGGCTTTAATTTGCGGTCTATCTCCGACCTATATAAGAATGGATCAAAAGTCTCTCGGGGAGAACGCACAAAGTGTTCATACGGCTGGCAACTGAGCACATTCACTAACTCACACAGCCGAAGAAACCCTTCTCATTCCAGCACATCACCATAAAGAGAGATCAACACGAACAAGATAAAACACTTACTCAAACGCTCGTTTACGTCAGCCTCGAAAGGAACTTTCTAAGTGAGTTACTGATATCCATAAATATATACGCATACACTAATGCACACACTTATATACGCATATATTCGCACTAACATACGTTACGCACATATTCACGCCTACACACATCCGTACAGACACGGGTATTTGTTTAAACAAATTTTTATTTCTGTGGACTTTTTATGAACTTGTTTAAACTCTTCTAAGAAGTGCCTTTCTCCTTCATCATTGTTTTTATTCATTTGTATTCGAGTTTGTTTGATGATGTTTTTCTTTTTCTTTGTTTCGGACATGCGAAGGTTCGTTGACACTTTCTTTCTCTTTCCCTTCCTGCATGGGAGATAACAGTAAACAGTAAACATTTTCACTCAACCAACAAAACAAGGCCAACAACAATCAGCGGTAGGCCGTGCAACAGAGTTGATCGGCGAAACTAGATCACGGTAGATATCCTTATATTTGTCTCGAACAAAGTATAGAGAACGTGGTGAGAAACAAACTCATTAATGAATCCCCTCAAATAGCCCACGAATAAACGGGTAAATTTGCTTTTTAACATCTGCGCTAAATATCTCTTAAAATGTTCCCAAATCGTCATAATTCCGTGTAAATATACATGCTGAACTCGAATTAACAATTCAATTATGAAGAAACTTACCGTTTTGAAGTTATCGACAAGAAAAAATCGAACTTCTTTTTGGTAATTCGTCCCCCATTACTGCCATCAGGATCTCTGATTCACTGCGTAGCACTTCCGCTGGTGGAAACAAAATTTTGGCCCATTTACTTCTTTTACAGCTATATCTCTTTTTGCAATCACTGCGCATTATCGCATTTTTTTCTTTTTGATAAGTATAGTCTTATTTATAACAGGAAACTTTAAACAAAAACAAATGAAATAATACAATAAAACCTTTTTCCGTTTCGAATAGCAATGACAAATTAAAAGAAAAAATTAAATAATAAAAATAAAGCATTTTTTATATTTTAAAATTGAAAATAAAACAATAATTAATGCACACACTTGGTAAAGTAGAAGGGTTGATTGTATTATTTAATTTTTTAAATTTGTTCCCTTTTTTACACAGAAAGAAAACCCCACCCGTAATCTTAATACCTAAGAAGAAGCCAAACACAATCCCTAACCCTAACACCTAACCCTAAAGTTATTCCGGTTTATTGTATTATTTAATGTTTTCTTTTTCTTTTTTTAATTTGTTCCCTTTTCTACACAGAAAGAAGCCAAACACAATCCTGTTATGGGAACTTACCCATAATAATAATAATGGACTATTCCGGACATTATAAATACTGCGCCTCTCAAGAGGGAGGACAGATAATTGTAAGAACATTGGAATAGTGATACTTGTCGAGACAACATAGTTCACTCTAACCAAATCTGATAGTCATTACTAATAATTCTACATATTTGTATTATATTTCTGTTGTAATATATCTTTGTTATTCCATACCTGTGTTCGAGTTATTTCTTCATTGGTTCTAACCTTGGACCATCACCGTGGTACAAGGAACTTGGACCATAACAAATCCCTAACCCTAACACCTAACCCTAAAGTTAATCCGGTTTATTGTACTATTTAATGTTTTTTTAAGTTGTTCCGTTTTCTACACAGAAAGAAGTCATAAACAACCCCTAAACCTAAAAAAAAATTACATTTATTTACGGTAGTGCGTAGTGATTTTCTGCAACGAAATTCTGTAAAAGAAGTAAATAGGTCAAAATTTTTCTTACGGAAGTACTACGCAGTGAATCAGAGATCCTGATGGCAGTAATGAAGGACGAATTACCAACAAGAAGTCCAATTTTTTCTTGTCCATAACTCCAAAACGGTAGGTTTCTTCATAATTTAATTGTTAATTCGAGTTCAGCATTTATATTTACACGGTGACGATTTGGGAAAATTTTAAGAGATATTTAGCGCGGGTGTTAAAAAGCTAATTTATCAATAAACGTCCTGTGTATGGGACGGCTTATAAAAATAAATACAAACTAATTTTGTCTTTACAAAGACAATTTCATTTTGCTTAGATAATCATAAGCATCGGGCACCAATGAATTATTTACAATTTCGTAATAGATAGTTCCTTTGGTAATGGTTATGCTCAGCACATTCGAAAAGTAATTCATATTTGTATCTTTGATTACGAAGAAAATTGCTCCACTGCTGGGAAATATTTATAGAGGAGACAGTTGAGCTCGATCTTCGATAGGCCCAACATTATTATTTCTTTCTCTCATTAATCTTCGTGAATTATTAAATACTAGTGTACCGGTGCCGTCAAATCTGACGGCAATTCTTAGAAACTTTTGATAGTGAGATGCAATGAGACAAAAGTCTTGAAACAATTTATTGAGATTCAATAAAGTAGAGATAAAAAAAATTCACAACTAAAATAGGCGCCAATGAACCGTTTAATTAATTGGTTCCCTTTATATATTTTACAAGTTAGCACCTCAGCGTGGTGTAATGGTTGTCTCGCTAAAACAGTTACGTCTGAGTAGTGAGTTCGATTATCACTGGGTACCTCATACTTTCGGCCTTGTGCAACATCTAAGCTACGCTTAGAAAATCATTCGGGCACCTCTAATTCTTAAACAAATGGTGTCAAGATGGTTAAACGGCTTATGTGAAAATATGGAAAACCGAAACTCAGTTTAGTGTTTTTTTTTAGATGTTTAACATCTTGTGGGATGACTTATCCCAAGCTGTTACACACTTTGAATAATTTTGCTGTTACACTCAGTATATATATATATATATATATATATATATATATATATATATATATATATATATAACTTCAAATGAATGTTATCAGAGTGGACATTTCATATTTGAAATAGACTCTACTTTATCATTTTTTAGTCTATGTAGTACTTCTATCGAACCGCGCAGTCGAGAAATCTTAGTTAATAATAAACGTGTCCTTTGACAGGGATCGAACCCGAATAACCCTTTTACGAGGAACTACCGTTTGATCCGGCATGTAAACGAATAAAACGGACCTTGTTTTCTATGCTTGCAAGGCTTTTTTCATTACTAAGATTTCTTGAATGCACAGACCGATAACACTGTTTAATAAATTAAAAATGCGTCGTCTATTTTAAATAAGATATGTCCACTATAGTAACGTTTGAAGTTATATATATATATATATATTTAAAGACATTTTATATATTTAACATTGTTTTTATAGATACAAATATTTAAGTAAATGCTCTGTTTATAATAAACAGTATTAAATAACATTTATTGGCCTGAATGTCCGAGAAATTTTCTTAGAAAATTTTCGTCTTCGACAGGATTCGAACCTGTATCCTATACGGAACCGTCATATAACCTGAAGTGCCTTTACCGATTCGGCCACTGAGGATTGTCCGGTTGGCAAGGACGAATTTACTGCTTATAAACTTCAATCCTCCATGAATCTTTCACGTATATTCATAACTGCTCATGGCGTATCAAATGTAAACAAATGACGTCAAACATTATGAAATGGACAAAGTCCGACAATTATTTAAAGACATTGTTATGTTTAATATTGTTTATATAGATACAAGTATTTAAGTAAATGCTCTGTTTATAATAATAATAATAATAATAATAATAATATATATATATATATATATATATATATATATATATATATATATATATATATATATATATATATGTATATACATTAAAAATCTGGAGGTCAGTTGAATCCTCTACCGTTTAATAAATAATTAAAAACGGAGTATCCATTAAAAATAACGTTTAAGAAATAAATTATGTCGGATTAATAAAAACTCCATTACTCTATATATTAATTTATATTTGAGCAGCAACCTTTCTTTTAAACACCTTTCGTTAAATATGACTGTATTTAGTTTTACAGTCTTCTTTTAGTGGTAGTGGGGGAGTACAAAAAACAGTCCATACTGTCGTCTATTGTCCCAAGCGCTTTCGGCCACTATCTTAGCAATTTCCAAGGGTTTTGGTGTTAGTTTCTCTTCATATTTTGAATGTTTCAGATGTCTTTTTTGTTGTTTCGAATATTGGTAGGAGCGTTTATTCCGAGCCTTCACGTGTTGGGCGCGGATGGAATTTGAGTGAGCGTCTTTCTATTTAAAAAAAAAGAAAGACGCTCCTACTCCTATCTATCTATCTATCTATCTATCTATCTATCTATCTATCTATCTATCTATCTATCTCACTCAGTTAATTATCTATCTATCTATCTATCTATCTATCTATCTATCTATCTATCTATCTATCTATCTCACTCAGTTAATTATCTATCTATCTATCTATCTATCTATCTATCTATCTATCTCACTCAGTTAATTATCTATCTATCTATCTATCTCACTCAGTTAATTATCTATCTATCTATCTATCTATCTATCTATCTATCTATCTATCTATCTATCTATCTATCTATCTATCTATCTATCTCACTCAGTTAATTATCTATCTATCTATCTATCTATCTATCTATCTATCTATCTATCTATCTATCTCACTCAGTTAATTATCTATCTATCTATCTATCTATCTATCTATCTCACTCAGTTAATTATCTATCTATCTATCTCACTCAGTTAATTATCTATCTATCTATCTATCTATCTATCTATCTATCTATCTATCTATCTATCTATCTATCTATCTATCTATCTCACTCAGTTAATTATCTATCTATCTATCTATCTATCTATCTATCTATCTATCTCACTCAGTTAATTATCTATCTATCTATCTCACTCAGTTAATTATCTATCTATCTATCTATCTATCTATCTATCTATCTATCTATCTATCTATCTCACTCAGTTAATTATCTATCTATCTATCTATCTCACTCAGCTAATTATCTATCTATCTATCTATCTATCTATCTATCTATCTATCTATCTATCTATCTATCTATCTATCTATCTCACTCAGTTAATTATCTATCTATCTATCTATCTATCTATCTATCTATCTATCTATCTATCTATCTCACTCAGTTAATTATCTATCTATCTATCTATCTATCTATCTATCTATCTATCTATCTATCTATCTATCTATCTCACTCAGTTAATTATTTATCTATCTATCTATCTATCTATCTATCTATCTATCTATCTATCTAAATCTTAATTTGTGTGCTCGACCTAAATCGTGAAAAACAATTAAATATATGAATTTAGTTGACTCTTCATGTGACGTGTTTGTACAAATATTAGGTAAAACTTCCATGTTGAATAAAGACAGTTTTATGGCATTTATACGTCACCCCGCTCGAACGAAATGTAGCACAAAGCTGAGTTTTCAATTGAGACTAACACGATTATATGGAACTAAAGACAAAACTTGTCGACCTCCCTCAGCACGTTCCCATTCAGTTGCCATTAAGCACCAGAGATACAGCCTGACCCTAACCCTTCCGCTCATAGCGGGAGATGTTAATACACAGCTCTAAGTGTACCCCTGGGACGGTGTATAATAAATACTCAATAAATGCAATATGGATTTAGTCCACTTGAACGGAAGATGAGAGAAAGCCGAGATTAAAGTGGGAGCCCCCACACGTACCTGGTAGTAAAGACAAAAATTGCTTATGGTTCGTCGACATTTTGGGGACGTTTCAACCCCAGTCGTCACTTTTAGAAGCGACACTGCTTAGGCGATGTCTTCTTACAGCTGAACACAATAAATGCATTTTCTACCAGCAAGTGTTTTATATCTTACTCCACTTAGTGACTATTGATAACTAATTTGATATACAGATATCAAAATCATTTTTTTTTCAAAAAGAACTAGTATATTATGATCTTTATAAGCAAGTGTTTTGTTGATAACGTTTATGCTTAAATTGCTTCCTGCCCTTCTAAGTGGTTTGTCCTTTCAGGATGTGGGCGATCACGGCTCTCCATACTTATTTTTTTATATCTTTGTCGCGCTTAGGAATGTTTAGCCTTTTACTATCCTTCAAAATCCCTATTGTCTATCATCCACTTACGAAAGCTCATTACGTAGGTTACTCGCTTCCCTTCTTCAATATATCCTGTCAAAATCGTCAAGCTCTCTTCATGTGTCCCAGATACTTCAACTATCTCTTTATAATTCGGAATATAAGAACAATTTTTGTCTCCATTTTCCTTAAAGTTTCATTGTTATTCACGCGATCCATATCCATGATATTCTGAGCATCCTTCAAGAGAACCAGATTTTCGTTGCCTCAAGTCTTCTATTCATTTCATATTCCATATAGGAGGATTGATATTATATTAGCAGTTCATTACTTTTTTGTTGTTGTTTCTAACGAAACTTTTCGGTTTCTTAATACTTTATTTTTTGGAAGGCATCTTTTGCTATTCCAATCCGTGTTCATATTTCGATGTCACATTTTCCATACCTCTGTTAAAATTATTATACTTATTTATTCCAATAAATGAATATTCTGCTCTGAAAGCGGTAATGACCTTAGCATTTAGATCACAGCTTGAAACTCGAGAAAAGAGTCATATATAATGTAGTAGTATATTTTGAAAATCTAAGAATGTATAAATTATATTATTATAACATGGCGTATCTGAACAAAACTACAACTAAAATGTGTAAACCTGTCGAGTTGCTATAATTAAAAAAAATTCGCTAACACAATTTTGCAGCAGAATTAAATTTAGAAAAAAAAATAAAACGTTAGAAATATTGTATTGAACAACGAAACAAACGAGAGTTATTTTCTTAGTCTCTGCACTGCCGTATATTATTGCAAATATATATATATATATATATATATATATATATATATATATATATATATATATATATATATATATATAATGTGTTTGTGTGAAGTTTTTCAGTTTTTATTACATATATTGTTTTCCGAAATTTATTATAAATTGGCGCCGTGGTGGATTACTCTTGACGTTTGTAATGTTTTGATAGATGAGCCATACAAAAATTCTATAATGTAACACTTAGTGGGAGTTCACCTGTCTGGAAAATCTACGTTCGAAATCCTTCTCTTATAGCTGGTATCGAAACAGAGACACTACCATCAGTTGGAAATTACGTACAAAAGGATGACACTGTCCAAAAGTCTTTCCTTTATTTCAGATAGAAAATAAATCACCGTTTCAGTGGCGTTAGACGGTTCGTCCTTTCGAAAAGAGCAGGTTAAAAAACTCGGAAACACATCGGAATCTGAAGACGTAATAAAAACGGAACAGTCGAAGAAGGAATACGAAACAGACTTATATGCCAATCCAAAAATGCCAATGAAAATTTAACAAGAAATGTTCAAAGTGCAGATTACAAAAATATAAAAATGTTCAATCTTTGGAGAATTTGTGTTCACAGCTGCCTCACGAATTTCACGCCTCAAGGAACTTAATTACTTTACTTTAGCAGAAAAGCATGTGGAAGTCGCTCCCATTCTGTAAGCGAAAGAAAAAAAAATCAACTTAACATTGGATTTGAAAATCGTTTTTTAAAGTTTTACTTATTCCAGTCGATTAAACAGATTTATACGCTGCGATGTTTCGGTTTTGGAACATATATCTGCTTCCAAGATGACCATTTAAATAAACAAATACTCGCATTAACGAAGTTACTGTAGTTACGTAGTTTACATGGTACAAGGCAAAAAGTGTGGAGCACCTAGTGAATAACACATTCCATAAACAATATTCCTCGGGAATAAATTTTAACCATGTCTTCGCGGCAAATCACTCAAATATCTATATATATATAGTCAAACCTAATGAGCCAGACAAACCTTGGAAGGTTTGTCTGGCTCTTTAGGTTTGACTAGGTTTGCTCTACGTTTGTATCGAGCTCTTTAGTTAGTTGTTTACTCGTATCGGGGTTTTTTTCTTTGTGCCTTGAACCTGTATCTGTGCGATTATTTTCGACAGACTTTCATGTTCCTGGCTCTTTCTTTTTTAAACCCTTTTTTTCCCTTCGTGATTGATTTGGCTATTGTTAAATCAAGAATTCGAAGGTTTTTCGACACGAGTATAGTTACATATATATATATATATATATATATATATATATATATATATATATATATATATATATATATATTTGTCATCCACAGACAGACTGTTTCGCTGTTTCACAGCTAATCAGTGTGGCTAGACGTCCGGTTACCTCTAGCTAGGATCGAAACCCGACTGAATTTGCGTCAGTCCGAACTTCTCCCACTAAGCCGTCAGCGTACGGTACAGGATGAAGGTGAATTTTAGCGTGTTTATTTCTAGATTCAGATAAACACACAGTGACTGACAGTGACTCAATTCTCTCGAAGAGTCGTGCAGTATTAGCTTAAATAGTCACTGTTTACAAATTCACACCTCAAACCAGAGCCCAGGCTCATATATACAGGATTAGAACCTTTTATTTTCAACCATTAAACCAAGGTTCAAATCTCACCATGGTTGATTTGTCAAGGCAATGATTTCTTGATGGGCAGACGATCTCAGTGTGCAGTACCGTTGGGAAGTACTTGAAAGCCACACTCACTTCTTCACCCAAGATTTGTGAGTGAAATTTAAGAAACAGAACTGTTCGGAAGTCGTTGATGATTGTGCTTGCAGGAACTCACAAGTCATCGTGACTGAGTTTTTGTTCAAATTGACCACATCATATTATAAGCCATCTCCCTTAAATTGTAACAAAAACTCGTTCAGAATGATTGCAGTATAAGCTACATATTAACTACGTGGGTATTGAAGATACACAAATGTCTCTGACCAAGCGTCTGCAACAGGGATTGGGTTTTACAGAAAATATTTTTTACCCATCATATATATATATATATATATATATATATATATATATATATATATATATATATATATATATATATATATATGTGTGTGTGTGTATATTTATTACATTAATCATTCATACAAAAATCAGATAGTGTATCTGCTTTTTGTATGAATGATTCATGTAATGTAAATTGAACTGCACCACATACTTGATATATATATATATATGCCCCTGAAAATTTATTTCGGTTGAGCTCTCTGGGGAGGATGTGTGGGTTTGTAAACAGTGACTATTACGGCTAATAATGCAAGACTCTTCGGTAAATCGAATCGAGTTCTCTCAGTCACTGTGTGTTTATCTAAATATAAATACGCTTAAATTCACCTTCTTCTCTGCCGTGCGCCAACGGCTTCAGGGTAAAATTTCCGACTGACGCGAATTCAGCCGGTTTTCGATTCTAGCCAGACGCAACCGGACGTCTAGCCACACTGATGAGCTGTGATATAGCGAAACAGTCTGTCTGTGGATGACAATATATATATATATATATGTTTTAATCCTTTCAAGCCTATAAATTTCTTGGTGGCTGTAGAAAATTGATGAGGAAGATGCCCAAATTTTCTTTCAAATAATTTTTATTTTCCCCAAGTACTTTCAATCTTATCTGAAAGCATCTTCAGGGGGTTTAAATATTTGTGAATTCATACACCGTAGCTGCGTAAATTCAAAATATTTTTTTCACTGTTGATTTACAACGTTCCAAATTCGAATATGCTTTGTAATTTTTTTTAATTTTAATATTTACAAATGAAAAAAGATTTTTTATTTTTTAAGTTATAATATTTTAATTTAGTATTTTATATAAAACTTAACTACTACAAACATTTCAGAACTCATATTTGACTTTATTTTTATAAATCTTAAATCTTAGGAAAATATTCTCCGTAGTATAGTGTTTTACTAAATTTTAAAATTTCGTTATTAAATTTAATATAGTTATCGCTCTTATTTTCTGTATGATCGACTGTACGTATAAAAATGGGCACGCTTATACACTAATAAATAAAATTCTAAATTATTTTTAAAATATTAGTGCTTGACGATTTGTATTAAGCTTTTCCATTTATGATTAGTAAATATAATTTTTATTTAATAACGATATAATCTAAAAGACTGAAATTAATACATCATTTTAAAAGATTTAAAACTTAATAAATTATTATAATTAAAATGAAAAAATGAAAACTATTTTTGTAAAACTTCATCCATTTTTTTTTATTATGACAATAGTATCCTTAATATATCTTATTTATAAAAGAAATAAAAACCTTTTCTAATTTAGTAATGTCATAGTTTTATTGTATTTTGATTTTACGATTTGAGGCAGATTTTCGGTAAATGTGTCACTGATTGAAAAACAAAATTGAATATTTACATTCTCGAAGAAGTCTTGCTTTTATCTAAAATAAAAATATAAGCGGATTAAAATTTAATTTCTCATAAAATTAAGACAGGGTAACAGATGTAAAAATATATTTTTACCAAGACTTTCTAAAAAAAATAATTTTCAAAGTAATTTCGTTGATTTGTGAACAAGTTCTGAAAATTTCCTTAAAATCCGGCAATTATTTGATCTTTGCAAAAATTTTCAAAAAATTTCCCATAGTAAAATTTTGCCCACCATTGCCGCAAGAAAAACAAAATCTTTAACCAAAATTTCGAACGTGTTAAAAAGAATTAAAAACAAAATTAATAAAATGATAAAAAATGACTTTCCTTTTAATAATAGCATATATATCTTGACGTTAAAACTTTGTTTTCACCAAATTTGGGCTCATTTCTTCATGCACTTTTTTTTTAGCGGAAAGTGGGGGTACCTACTTAAAGTCTAGAAAAGTGCGTATTATACACGAATAACAGTATTTCATTTTCTTTAAGTTTATCATATATTTTGGTTTCAATTATTTATGTAATTATTTCGGGATAAAATTGAAACGCTAAATGAAATAATTATTATGGGAAAGAAGTAGCAATGAAAAGATGATTGTATTTAAAATATGCTTCGTTAAATGTTTAGGATGAATCCTGAATATCTTCCATTTTCTCTGTATTCTTAAAAAAATAAAGTAAAATTACAATTATTCAGTTATATATTCACCATTATATGCAGTGGCTTGTTACTATTTCTAAGGCAGCTCTTCGGTACATTTTGACTAAAATTCCGAAGGTCTTGATGCGAAAACCTTTACGATGAATTTTTGAATCTGAAAATGTCCGCATCAAAACGTCTTGCAGCGATCGATAAAGATTGGTGCAAGTTTGATAAATATGGCGGGTCGGGTAGAACAGATCAGGACCGAAATGACATTTTTTGTCTTGTGTTATTCTTGCCATATGTACAGGGAAAATAATATTTTTTTCTACAGGCCAGCGCAGAGAGATTTTCGCATTTTTTCGACACGTTGCGGTTGCTGGGCGTGCATTTAGTCTTTCATTGCATTTTAAGAAATCTAAATGAACAATAGTCCGGCGAACTTACCACACATATTAACTTTCTTCCATGGTCGTTTCTTTTGTGGTTGTTTGTAGAGATTTATCTTTGTCAATCCACTGCATTTTTCGTTGAATATTGTGGTATGCCACCCACTTTTCATCGCCTGTTATAAATTTAAGGAACGGTGAGATACGACGTCATTACAATTGATTCGCTAAAACAGAAATTACTTATGACTTGACCAAATATTTGTGTGAAACAGGCAAAAATTTCATCGCCGATTCGATTGGATTCCTTATTTTATCTTAGACGTGTTCTGAAACGCCTAATGACTATATATTTGTTTCCGCCCAATGTAGTTTCGTACTATTTTAGATAACACTGATTATTGTGATTTGGTTATTTTGAAAAAAAAAACCTCCCTCTTAAAGCTTGACTACTTGCTGTCTGTGTATGATAACAAAATACTGTAGATTTAAGTTGTGATTTCCAGAGATCTCCACCGTCAAGGTTATTTTTATTGGTGTAGCATGGGCGTTACACGATTTGCCTGAGGAGATAGTAATTCCAAACATGCAAATAGCCAGTAATGGCAGCAAGGGGGGTCGAATACAAATTGGGGCGGGCCCCCAGACAACATTTGTTTATTTTAAAGCGTCCTCAAATCTTATTTATGTAATTATATTTTTTTTTATTATGAAGAGCTCACAACGCTGTGAGCATGAAAACTTTATTGGCGTAACACAATCGTCTTCTGGTTAAACTAAATCTAACCATATGAAGTATTAAGCTTAATAAATATGAATAATCTAAATATTCAGACCAGTTCGCTAGTATTTTTGATCCTTAATGAGAGCTCAATGATAATATCGCTGTACCAAACTAATCTATTATTGTTATATGGATACTTAATATTGTGTTATGGTCCAGGTTCCTTGTAGCACGGTGATGGTCCAAGGTAGAACCAATGAAGAATAACTCGAACACAGGTAGGGAATAACACAGACATATTACAAACAGAATATGTACAAAGAAGTAGAAGTGTTAGTAATAACAATCAGGTTAGGTTAGAGAGAACTATGTTGTCTCGACTGGTATCACTATTCCAATGTCATACAGTAATACTCTGACGCGACTCTATCTCTGACTGACTCTGACCGTGAACTGCACTCTGAACTCTGAACTGTACTCTGAACTGCTGCTCCCTTTTGAGGCGCAGTATTTATGATGTACGGAATAGTCCATTATTATTATAGGTAAGTTCCCATAACACATTGACAATGCAGTTTTTATAATGATTATTGATTTGGAAAAATGGAATCACCAAAACGAATGGTGGCTGTCTTCCTTTCTTCCATTTCTATATGACGTGTAGCTTCAGAACGTAGGCATTCATGGCTCTCCTTAATTTCCTGTCCCTTGAAGCTCTTAATAAATTATGCCTTTATGTTATTTCGCCTAAAACTTGTTCCGCCATCTATTTACTCAAGCTCAGTAAATACGTTATGCGTTGTTTTCCTCTGTTCCTCTTGCCTTCAATCTGCCCTATGAGTATCAGATTTTCCAAGCCCTCTTTCTTCATTGTGTTCCCTAGAAATTTCAACTGCCTCTACCTGATGTTAAGTATTTGTTTTTTTGTTTCCATTTTCTTTAAAACTTCGTCGTTGTTCACATTTTCGACTTATGATATTCTCAACATCCTTCTGTAGAACCACATTTCTGTTGCTGCGAGTCTGTTCTTCCTCTGTAAGGAGATCGTCCAGCATTCACTGCCATACAGGAGGACTGATATTATCTAACATGTTTAGATTTAATTCCATTGGAAAAGGCATGAATGGTTTATTTTGGTCTAGTTTATTTTGTTTTACGGCATATCAACACCTGAATGGGTTATTTAATGCCAAAATGCTTTTGGAGAAATGTTTGTATGAATAGAATATGCGTTCATTGTAAAAAAATTAATTTGTAGATCAGATTTCATTGACGTAGTTTTGTAAAGAGGATTTTTGTCGAGAGTCAAATATTGCAGGTAATATATTTTTTCTTTGAAAAATATATTGCTAGGAATATATTTTCAAAAATGTATTGCTGGTATTTTTACAATAAAAATTTATTTTTATACTTTCATAGTATTTTGACACCAGTTTTGAGGTTAACTATTTGCCCATACTTGGGACCCTAACAGGTGCTGCTAGCCCGGGTAAGGGTGGACCTGAGAACAACAGCAATTAAGAGGTCGTTCCACGCTCCTCAAAACCTCCAAGCGGAAGATCGGAGGCCTCGCTGCTGGATGTAGTTTATCGTCATACCCAGGAGTATTATGGATCTCTAACGTTATCCTGTTGTAGAATACCAGAAGAAATCTCTTACGCATAACATATTTCATTCAAGTCCAGGCTTTGTCAATTACTTTCGGCGCCTGTGCTTGTGGTTTTGGGGTATTCTAATTTTTCCCATTTTTTTAACTTCATACGATTTTCCTCACCTCACGTGTGTACACTCGAGGCATAGTTGGGCTCATTATGTGTTTACATATCGGGAGAAGCTAGTGATATCAAGTGAAGACACAAATTTACACCTGTAACCTGGGAGGGTATCTCTTATTTTAACTCGCTAATGCACTTCACTTCTCTGTTGGACAACTGAATGCAAAGTCTATTTTCTCATCATCTGAGGTGAGTCTTTCTATTCTCCTTCTAGTTGTGGGTGAAACCGTAAGGAAGAATGGTCCCTGTAGTTGTAGAGAGACAACTCAACTAGGAGAAAGCCAACTGAATTCGAAAAATACACCGAAGAGAAATGAGCTACGCCAGACATAGACACACCTATTCCAGCTGTTTCTACGGCTGTAGTATGTGTGGTGCCCCCCTCCCCCCAAAAAAACTATGTACTACGGAGTGTATCAAATAATATAGCATTGGCTAATAAGTAGAAAGTTCAACCAATAAACCAATGTCTTCTCGAGATGCTTTACACTTTTGGCTCTGTGGCAGATTATATTTTGTAATTCAATACAATATAATAACGAATTTTCCAGTAGATTAAATTAATCACTCAATATACTGGTAAATCAAGTCAACCAAGTGGTTAACAAGTCAACCAAGGAGACCATTACTCCCCTTTTAAAGCAACCTCATTTAGCAACTTGGGCTATGTATTGGGTGAACAACACTAAAGAAAAGGCCTATGGCCGCATCACGTTGAAACAGCAGTTCCCATACGATCATCAAAGTTAAGCAACGACGAGCTTGGCTCGTACGCAGATGAGTGACTACTTGGGAATACCAGGTGCTGGAAGCTTGGATGTGCGGGTGAAGTAATTGATAATGGCTTGGAATTCTTAATAAGACAGTCGAGTTCTTCTTCCCGTTTGGTTCATTATATTCACTTAAGTGCAAATGCCCTTGGGAAAGGCATGAATCCATCTCTTCTCACCCCAGCTATGGGTTAATTAATAAGACTTGTATCACTAAACCATTATTATCTCAAAAGAATTTTTACAATCTAAAAATATTTTATAACTTTAAATATTCTGCAAAACGTTGATAAGCCGTAGAAAACGAATCAATTAACCAATCAATCAACTAAACAAAAATTATTGTTATTCCTGTGTCATACATTTAGCAATACGGCTTGACGAAAGAAGGTAATGGATGGCGTGATCAAAGGGGAATATATACAATGACTACGCCATTAAGGAAACTAATTAAATGGTGATGTAATAAACATCATGTACGGATGTGAGTTTGAAAAAGAAAATGGTATGAAATCTACAAGCAAACTGGATATGAAAGGCAGAGATCCTTTATCCCTGTTTTTCAAGCGGCCAGTATGACCCGCCCACTCGGAGTGATCGGATGATTTGAAATATGGAAAGCTTGATCGACTTTTTATATGTGAATTTCAGCAATGAGAAATTATCATTATTTACATTCGGGCCAATGTCATTGGTTATTATCCCAACGTTTTTGGCTGTTGTGTCTTTCGCTCTTCTTCAGATGTTTGTCAATCCAGGAAATTTTGAATTGAACCGTTTATTTAATCTATGGGGATAGATTTTTCTCGTTCCAAATTCCATTCAAGACAATAAAGCCACAAAGACAAAAAGGCTTCCTAGGTGTTAGATAATATTATTAAAAAAAAAACACTATTAATGAGAGATGAGAATAAAAGAAGAACGATTCCTATTGAATTTAAATTTTTGAAGATAAAAGTTGACTTAAAAGCAAGAAGCCGGAAGAGAGTTCGACAAGCGAGAAGGGCAAGAGAAGAACGTGTTAGTATCGAACTTACGGTTATATCTAGCCTTTCAATTGTGTGATGGAACCTTGCAGCCAATCTAGTACTGCGCTTAAATTCGTAAAGTGTAGGTACTATAGAGGAAAGATCCCCAGAACAATTAAGACGATAAACGACATCCAGCGGCAAGGCCTCTGATCAGGAGGTTTTGAGGGGCATAGAACCACCTCTTAATTGCTGGTGTTCCCAGCTCCACCCCGACCAGGGTGGAAGCACCTGTTAGGGTCCCAGCTATGGGCAAATAGTTAACCCCGAAACTGGGGTAAAAACACTATGAAAATGTAAAAATAGGTTTTAATACCAGAAATACTTTGTAAAATAATTATTATCAGCAATACATTTTTGAAGAAAAAAAAACTATTATCAGCAATACGGTTCTGAAAAAAAATATTACCAGCTATAAGTTTTTGAAAAAAAATATTACCAGCAATACATTTTTTGAAAAAAATTATTACCAGTAATACATTTTTGAAGAAAAATTTATTACCAGCAATAGATTTTTGACAAAACAAAATGTTACCAGCAATAAAAATTTTGTCGGCACGAAATAACCCATCGAGGTTGATATGCCGTAAAACATAACAAACAAAACCAAACCAAACCCAGAACAATTAACATGAAAATATTTATAGAAAAGACAAAGGTAATTTACGGAGGTGTGAAAGTGACTGACGTCGAGATAACATGTCAGAACCTATAACATTACAGATTCTTCATTGGATTTTATCACGAATCTCTAAATGTATAGCAGGAGCACCAGACCAGATGGAGTAGCAATATTTGAGGCAAGGAAGAATGGTAGACTTGTAAATATCTAAGGTTCTCGTGAGAAAAATAGTCTAGCACGACACAGTGTACCAACTTTCCAAGCCCTAGCAATTTATTGAATATAATCTTTCCACTTCATGTCAGCGGAAAACGATAGTCCGAGAAGGCGCCATGAATCAATCTTCGGGAAGTTAGCATCAGCCGTGCTGAGGGAAGATAAAAAAAGGTTCTCTCAGATGATTAAAAGAAAGCAGTTTTTTTATTGGATGCGTTAAAATTAACAAGTCATTCATTGGCATTGTTTACAACAGAATGTACCATAATTCCGTATGTATAATACGCATTCATCCATAATACGCATCCCTAAAATTGGGCTGAAAGTGTGGGAAAATGTTTCTACTCAGGCATAATACGCAATCCTTGTTTGGTATCAAATCCTATAAATTGTACCTCTCCAATTTCATTACGGTTTGCGTTTCCTACTCTTATTCAAGCTGTAATTGGAGATATTTATCAAAATTTCCGTTCATTACGATTCTAAAAGGAAACGGAAATACCTATATTTTGCCTACTGCGTAAACTCATTAGCCTGCTTTTGTTCGATAAAATGTGCAATCTAACGGATCTGTATGTAGCTTTTCACAAAATGGTTTTAAACATAGAATAATGTTATTCTAATTTAGTTTTATGATAATTCTTATTTTATTTTACATTCGTAAGTATTGTTAGGTACACGTGATTGTATTTGGCAGTATTAGGGGGTCGCAATCGCCGAATGTTAGGGTCAGATTGTCGTATACTTGTGGTGAGCGGTCATTTCACAACTGAAATCCACCTATGAAACGGTAACTTTTTGAAGATTTTTTTTGCACCTGTGCCTAATACGCACCCCTAATTTTGCTTGTTATTTAAAAAAAAATGCGTATTATACATGGGGGACTACGGTAAATCATTTTTTGAGATCAGCTGCCAATTCGAACTCTTTAGACTTAATACTAAGACAAATTAAATGGTTGTGTCATTAGCATAGATACTGAGTTGAGAACTGATTAAAATTAGGAACAACGTAGGTCTAAGGATAGAGCCCTGGGGAACGCCTGCTTAATGTAAAATGATCCAGAAGAATGGCCGTTCAAGACAACTTACATTTCGCGATTCGAAAAGAAAAACTGAATCAGTTCAGAAATTCGTTCAGAATTACCTTGACCTTTCAACTTGTGAATAAGACCAGAATGTCAAATGTCTTCGAGATATCCAACACGACAGCCCCAGCTTCACCATTCTTATCTAAAGCTTGATAGACTCTATCAAAAATAATCGTTAACACATCAGCAGTTGACCTAGAGAAGCGAAAGCCATATTGCTTATCTGAATGAAGACTTGTTCTTTTACAGTATTTCTCAATTATTGTTCAACCTCTTTTTAATTGAGTCTGTGTCTGTACTACCCGGCTCTGGGATTGAACTCACAATTACCAAATTAACGAACCAACGCATTAGTCTATTTTTATGCTCATCTTCAATCCCCTTCCATTTTACGTCGGAACAAAGCAAGCACATTTAACAACAAAACGGTGAAATATGTGGTTCCCTACTCCTCAGTACGAAACTAGAAAATCAGCGGTCGTTTTAACAACTTGTTCGAAATACTACACCTCAATAGGTCTCCCCCACGAACTGGGCGGTGCCGCTCGCCAGTGTTTGCTTATTTTTAGTAGATTTCAGCTCAGAACGTAATAGCACTGTATGTCCCTTTCACCTAGAAAGTGAAACTAATTATTAATTTTACTCTTTTTGCCCCAACACGTTTTCTGGTTTGGCAGCGGGCCCGACAGACATTAGAATTTTATGCGAAAATAATATGATTTTCTGTTGACATTTGCGCTGCACTTTGCATTCCATACGGGTCCATTACGTTATATGCTAGTTTGTCCGAATACAAACAACACTTGTTAACCATGATATACTTTTCAAGCTGAACAAGGACTGAGCTGTCATAATTAGTGGCGATGTTTACTAATCTCGACTCTATCTGGCGTAGGGTCAAACGAAATGAGATTAGATGGTTCAGAAAGACAGCAATTCTGTTTTGAAAACTGAGAATTTGAGATCCTCGTTTTATTTTGGCCCAGACACCTATTAGTGAAAGCGAGAGAGAGCGAAAGAGAAGAAGAAAAAAAAGAGAGTGAACGAGTGAGAAAGAGAGCTAGAGAAAGAGAGAGAGAAAGGGAGTGAGAGAAAGTAAGCGAGAGAGGGTGAAAGAAATAGAGCGAAAGAGAGAGAGAGCTATAGAAAGAGATAGAAAGAGAGAGAGAGAAAGAGAGAGAGAACGAGAGAGAGAGAGAAAGAGAGAGAGAGAAAAAAGAGAGCTATGGAGAGAGAGAAATAGACAGAGCGAGAGAGAGAAAAAGAGAGCAATGGAAAGAGAGAGAGAAAGAGGGAGCAGGAGAGAGAAAGCGCGAAAAAGAGAAATCAAGAGAGCGAGAGAGAAAGATAGAGGGAGCGAGAAAGAGAGACAGGCAGACATGAAATAGACCTCTTATTCTAAGTCGTGTATGCCATGTAAAACTCTGTAGTTGCGAAATTACCAATATTTTGATTACGTTTTACCAAAGCCATAGAAGCGAGGGTATATTTTTCTTCTATGAATTTAAACTTAGTCCATTTGTTATGTCATTATTCAATACAAGGTCAAAGAGCCACTCAAGGTAGAGGATTACTGAATAAGATTGTTGTATGAGGATAAAAAGAGGAAGTAAGAAGTGCATAGTGATATGTAGGATATATGGCGGTTGCCCCTAGACTTGAAGATCGTAATGATCGAGGAAGCATCTTTTCGAGAGCCAGTTCCACATTACAACCGTTCGGGGGAAGAAGCTATCTAAGTGCAACTTCCTCCTTACAAATGGAATACAAAGGCAATGGGGATGAGTCGATCCAGTATACGTGGTATGGTGGTTCTGTGAAATTCTCGATTGGTAGAACTAAATAATAGTTGTCATCGGAACATCTGCCATGAGAATAGCGATAGAGAAGTGATAAGCTAGCGACATTTCGTTTGTGGGTGAAGGACTGAATGATAGGAAGTAATTCATCACTTACAGGGCCGCGTAGACGCTTTTGTACCCTGTCAAGATTGGAAAGTGAGGATTGGGCAGCTCCAGCCGATCTATGGTAATATTAGTATTGTTTATAAGCTAGCCAAAATTTACCGGCGATTTAGTGCTAGGAACTGTATAACAAGTACTAACATTAGCATTAGTGTAGCTATTAATACACTAACACTGAATGTGAGTACAGAAAGACGAGATACATGCCCGTATTAAAGAAAACATTTAATAAGACAAATATAACTTAGATACACGTGTTAAAATGGTTTCCACATGTTCCAAAACAAATGATTGTTCACATAGTTCAAATGACGATAATGTTTGACAGATAAACGAACAAAGCAATAAACATACCAGCCTTATGTTCTTTGACTGTCCTTAACAAGGTGAATCAAAATAACTTTTCTCTCTACGTTAGGTTGTGAACGTGTTGTTCCATTTTCCATGTGGGTAGACGCCCCCGTGGTTAGGAAGGTATTAACTTTTCCCCAGATGAAGCAAAAAGGGATGAATTCTCCTCTCTAAAGTGGCTGAACTCCCACGCGATCAACCTACGGGTAAACAACTGTTGTCTCCCTGCAGTAACAATACTGCTTTTTTTGTCTTATCTTATATTTGTAAAGGCAGAGCATGATAGAAGGAGGCATGTAGTTTTTGAAGTTGTGCAAGGGACTGATCATTTTCCCAGTATCTTTATAGATACCGTAACTGCAAGAATTATCAACAGGCAAGTCACCGAACATACATTTGTTAACGTAACCTACAGATCAGGTTTGTTTCTGAATTTTGCGATGGAGAGACATAGTTATAGAGAATCTGAAATATCGTGTAAGGCAGTTAACTTTAAATGATAATTCATGAATCGATATTATTGATGAGGACTCATGTATGTGAATTGGCAAGAAAGCTTGATGAAGGCGAGTCAATCATTGCCACTCAACAGAGTGAAAGAAGAAAGTAAAATTACAGTATTTACATTAGTCGGACTATTGTCCTCATCTTTGTCGCCATATTTGTCACAACGTTTCGGCCGTTGTACGCTCCGGCCTTCTTCAGGTGGTTGAAAGAGTGTGAGTTCAATACCCGGTTAAGGCAGTGGAGAACTTTCAGAGGGAAAATTAGCAGGAGATAACTGATAACTGACATCCAGCAAACATGGCTCGTGGAACTAGAACAGTCTACCCCAGTGATCGCAATAAAGGGTTCGGTTCGAAATTCCAACCACCTGAAGAAGGCCGGAGCGTACAACGGCCGAAACGTTGTGACAAATATGGCGACAAAGATGAGGACAATAGTCCGACTAATGTAAATACTGCGCATAATACCTCATCTCAGAAATATAGACATACTCTAAAGTAAAATTAGTTTGACAGGATTACATTACAGATTTAAACTTGGCTCACCCATGATTTGCAGTTAGATGTATGTATGTATAGCTGGCCACTCGTCTTCGAGGATACCCGTCTACTAGGACGGCTAGCCAATCCCTATTGCAGACGCTCGCTCAGGCGCATTTGTGTTTATTCAACACCCACACAGCCCACCTGTGGATTATACAGCAACTATGCTGAGCAGACCTTAGTCACAGTTTCAAGGAAAGAGCGTGTTATCTAGCGTGATCAACAATTTGAACAAGGCCAACATGCTCAAGCCCTTGGCCACGATGACTTCGTGCTATCGACGGCACCCAAGGGTTCCGTCTACCCAATTTCATTCACTAGGCTTGCAGTTCCATACTATATATGATAACACATAAAAGCCACTATCCCTCTCAAATACTATAATTTATGGACCGGATAAAGAACATGGATTGCTTGTTGGGATGAACAAAAATGAATGAAAATAAAAGACAAGTGTATTTTAACACATAATAAAACAACTTTTACTCATTTACTGCAGAACAGCAAGGATTAATTTGGATTTAAACCATGAATTCCACATGCGTATCAGCTTGCCGCCATGTTGAATTCAAAAGTGCCTGCACCGACTAGCGGACGAGGGAAGGAGCTCAATTGTATTTTGAGTTATCGTCCTTTATAGGGGGAGTAAATCAGCTTTCCCTAACAGTTCCATTAACGTGCGAAACACAAAATTTATGTGCTTAAATGGGCAGGGAGCTTTATATTCTTGTGGGTCGTAGATAAAATCAAATCCGATATTTTTCTGGACAATGTAATATCGGGATTAAACAGATCTAGAGATGTATATTTCGTAAATATAGTAATAAAAATTTGAATGTCAGTTTTCCGTGGCTAAAACTCACTAGGCCTAACGGTAGTTTTCTCCTAGAAGCGAACGCAGGATTCTCGAATGCAAAGGCTGGCAGATGCAAATTTCAGAAATCATGGATGTCAACCACCTGAAGAAGGCCGGAGCTTACAACAGCCGAAACGTTGTGACAAATATGGCGACAAAGATGAGGACAACAGTCCGACTAATGTAAATACTGTGCATAATACCTCATCTCAGAAATAGAGACATACTCTAAAGTAAAATTAGTTTGATAGGATTACATTACAGATTTAAACTCGGCTCACCCATGATTTCACCCAACCATTTTCAGTAGAAAAACGTGTTTCCACTAAATATAAAGTAATTGAATATAATTTTGATGGTCATGTATTTTGGCTTGGGAAAACCAACAGTTATCAATGCTAACATACATAAACATTAAAATTTAAAAGAATTAAAAGGAAAATGGTTAACTTAAGACAATTGAATATCTAAAATAAATATATACATAAATAATTTATGCAATTAAATTAAAATAAAAAATAATAATTATATAAATAAATATATAGATAAATAAAAATCCAACATTTTTTCACTATCGTTTAAGCAATAAATCACATCACTTAGAGTGCCACATAGTTTATCTTTCCTTATACAGTTGGCCTTAAGCATATTTTAGAACGTTCTTAAATTAAAAATTTGAAAACGTAACGATATTTTCCTCCACTGTACTTCTGTTTATAAATACAAGTTGCGAAATAAAATCTTTACATTTGGCTTGATAAACTCCTTAAATAGACGAAAAGGGTTGTTCAGGGAAAGTTTTCATCTTGTCTTTATTTATGATGTCTTTACAGGTATATTTTATTGATAATTTTCACAGACACATACACCTACCATCCCCATATATATATATATATATATATATTAATACATGTCTCATTAAATAATATAGATAAGCGTTGTCTATATATTTTATGTAAGTTTATGAAAAAATGCTGCCTAAATACACACAATATATATATATATATATATATATATATATATATTATATGTATATATAATGCTATTTTTATTAAAATATTCTACATTGCGATACGGAAATTTCTATGTTTCAAGACTTAAAGATTTTATTTCGTCATCAGGCAATGTTCGCAACTTTGGTGAAAATGATTTAAATTTGAAAATAGAAAACAATATTTTTGTTTATTAAAGGGTTAATATGGAAGTGGCCCAGATTTTTAGATCTTATGGTTGGGTCAATGTTTTATAATAAAACAGAGCATTTATTTAAATATTTGTATCTATAAAAAGAATGTATAAACATAATGTCTTAAAATAATTCCAAGTTTGGTTATTCCTAAATTTTCGCTTGAGGATGAAACAGGGCTTGATACCTTAATTCAATTTAATTTTAATAATTATATTGAGGGTTTTCTCGTTTTTGAAACCTGAGAACTCTTATGTAGCGAAGGAATAATATTTTATAAAAAATAATTATAATATATATATATATATGAAGAGGTTATAATGGTTTCAACGAGAGAAAAGTGTGTATATTAAAAAGAAGAGAGGTACCACAAACGTTTTTGGTTGTAATGTGGATTTAAAAAAAAATATTCTTTATTTTTCATAATTTTACAACACGTGTTTCTGGTCTCGCGACCGTCTTCAGGTAAAGGGTGGAGATTTCCACATAATCTTAAAAATAATTAATTTTTTTCCTTTATGTTTTTCAATGTTAAATATTCTCGATATGAGACATTCTCTGTTTTTATATATGCAGTGAAATGCATCTTATATATATATATATATATATATATATATATATATATATATATATATATATATATATATATATATATATATATACAAGATACATTTCACTGTATATATAACGATTGAAATGAGATTACACACCAGAGTCAGGTAGATCCTCTCAAGGTTGTTTCGAAGAGAAAGTCCTTAGATATATTTTTCAATTCTTATTTATTCCCATGAGGATGACTAAATATAGTGGGATTCATTTTACTTGCAATTATAATGTTACAGAATATGCGACACATAAATCCAAACGCATTATTAAATGCATTAACGCATTATTAAATGCATTAACGCATTATTAAATGCATTAACGCATTATTAAATACATTAACGCATTATTAAATGCATTAACGCATTATTAAATGCATTAACGCATTATTAAATACATTAACGCATTATTAAATGCATTAACGCATTATTAAATACATTAACGCATTATTAAATGCATTAACGCATTATTAAATGCATTAACGCATTATTAAATACATTAACGCATTAAATCAATTATTTGAATAATAAAAAGTGCCTTCCAAAAGCTAAAGGAAGTATTTTGATACAGGGAAATTTCGACAGAAACAACGGAAAGAATACTGAAATGTTATGTAACATCAGTCATCCTATATAAGTGTGAATACTGAGACATATCCTCACATGGGAAGAGGAAACTTCAGGCAGTAGAGAAGTGTTTCTATAGACATATACCGAGAATACCATACATGAAACAAGTCAGTAACGAGAAAGTTTTAAGGAAAATGAAAACAAAAATATATATTTATACTTAGAATCAGAAAGAGACAGTTGAAATTTCTGGGATACGTAATGAGGAAAAAGAGCTTGCAGAATGTGACACTCACTGGACATACTGAAGGCAAGAGGGGCAGAGGAAAGCAGTAAAATCTACAAATGATAGGACGTTGTGAAGAGCCATGATCACCCATATCTTAATGGGACACGACACAGAAGGAAGAAAGAAATTAGGGGTACTTATCGTAGCGCGATGCTAAGCAGTTTCGTCTCGTTTATTAGCGAGTTCTTTTCCGTGTCTATCCGAAGACAGCGAGAAAAATCGAATTGACATTTCAAGTTCAAATTTCAGTCGAAGCTCACGACACATCCCGTTGAAACATTCGTACGATCACAGAAGTTAAGTAATGTCGAGCCTGATGAGTACTTAAATGGGTAACCACTTGGGAATGCCAGATGCTGTGAATTCTGATGTAAGGGTGGTGTAATGGATAATGGCTCGGAATTATTAATCGGAGAGTCGAGTTCGATTTCCCCCTGGGTTCGTCATATTCACTTACACGCAAATACCCTTGGGAAAGTTATGAATCCGCCTCCTCCCCCAGCTATGGGTTAATTAGCAAGACTTGTATATCTAAACCCTTATTATCTTAAAATATTCTTACAATCTAAATGTAAATAAACTGCCTTGGGTTGATAAGCTGTCAAAAACGAATCAATCAAATCGTAAATCAAATTTCAATTGAGTCTGTTACGCTCACTTCGCATGCTTTGGGACCGCCCTGGATTTATCTCCCAGGTTAAATAGCAAGGTATTCTGAGCCCTTGGCTTTGGTTTTTAGACATTCTAGAAGGACAAATCTGAATTCTCCGTCATGTAGATGAATCTGGATAATTTGCAGATATTAAAGAAGTAGAAACTGTAGACCCAGCAAACAGAATTATTTTGCTGCGACGTTCCTGTAAAGTTATACAGTTGAGTATCCTTCATCCGAAATTCCCAAATCAGAAAACCTCCAAAATCCGAAAGTTTCACAGGTGCTGACATGAATTGCTACAAATGGAAAATTTCAGAAAGCACTGGTAATTTTTCTAGATGATGTGCAGCTATTGTAAGTGACCTTATCTACCCTGGGTGGTTGTAAGTGACCTCATCTGTCTTGGGTTTGGGTCCCTAGCCCAACGACGTAGGCTACGTAGGCGTCACAGCAACACCTTTCGTTTGTGGATTACTTACCAGGTGTTTCGTTCTCAGTAAAGATATTATTTAAAATGTCAAAAAAATCCTGCATTTATATATATTTTGTAAGTAGTGATCATGTTTTTTGTACACGTACGGAAAGCACAAAACATTATTTTGACGTGAAATCATAAGTGCACCACTTAAAAATCCATTTAAGTTTTACATGACTATCGCCATTACCTGTATCTGTATGTACACAAATTTCATTAAATCTTACATATAACTACCTTCAAGGTATATGTATAAGCTGTGTTATGAAATGTAAAGGGATATCATGTTCATGCCTGGGTTCCATTTCTAAGCTGCCCCATTTTAAAGATGCTATATACAAATTAAATAGACTATATATCAAAATTCAATAAAATCTGAAAACCAAAGCACTTCCATACCCAAGAAATTCGGATCTCAACATGTATAGAGATTTCAAAAACCTTTTTTGTAGACTCACCACAATTTACCTGCGACTTTATAAGTTTACATTGCAAATATGTTGCCTTGTAAGGTTACATTAACAGAAGGTAGGTAATAAATTCCAAAAAGATAGAACGTGCATTAGTCATCTAAATTTGTGATTCTGAAAAAAAATACGAAAAGAAATTTTATATCTTTTATATATACTGTTATGTTATTTGACCGCAGTTTTTCAGCTACTGAACTTTGCAACGTCATCATAATATTGCGACAACCTTGGGAATGAGTAGTTTGGGATCAGGAAAATAGCTGATTGCAATGTTATATTAACATCGCCAAAAAGGTACAACCAAAAAAAATAAAAAACAAAAACAAGTCTACAACGTCCCAAGAACGTTTCCTGATAGCTGGAACTTGTTTATATACTGAGAATTACGCGAATGGATATTAAACACTGAAATATAAACTAGTGGTCACAAGTCAGAATCTTTTGACACTAAGCCATCATTTATGTTAATGAGCTTAAACTTTTAAAAAATTATTTCAGAGATTTGCATGACGTAATTAATTTACATTTTCAATCATTTCATTTGAAGTAAAGGTTCAAGTCGCATGACCTGCAAAAAAGAAATTTAATTTCACACTATGATTAAATAGGCAAGAAGAATACAAGACCAACATTTCCCGTACGCGGAATATATTAATACAAATGCACTTATTTCCATATTGGTACGAACAAACAAGTTACCTACTTTACACTTCATTTTTATGTAGCTTGGATTGTTAACGTTGCCTGTTATCATTATTTTATAAGGAAAGAATTTTAATTAAATAGAATAATGGATTTGTATTTGGGTGTATCAAAGCTTTTTTTCTTTTTTTAAGTCATAGGAAAATTCCAAACCTTGGTTTTTTAAGCTCATATAATTCGCTCTAAATTTTATTTTGCGATGATCACAGCTCTTTGGAGCTTTGGAGTTATTGGATGTTGGCGGTAAGGATTTAAAACCTCACATTAAACAACTGATTCTCGTTCATTTCTGGGATTTATTTTAAGAAACAACTTACCATCCTTAAAATATTTAAACCAATTTTGAAAAAATAAAAGTAATCAGATATTTTTTTCAATTCCACCCACTTGAATTCTGCCAGCAGCTTCAGCGGCTTTGACATCGAGTTTAAAATAAAACCTCAAAAGTTTCAGAATCTCAACACATTCATACGCCATCACAGCATCTAAAAGAAAAGGTGCAATTAAATAGGCTCAAGACGGGTTGAAGTAAAGATCAGTACAAACGAAAATTTGGTTTAGATTTGGCCCGGTGGCTTCAGCACGACCTTAAAATAATCTCTCAAATTTGCAAGAATCGTAATATTTGCAGCTGCCATTAAAACATCTGAAAGAAAATTTGGTCAGATACAAAGCAAAATAAAGGAAGTCGATTTTGACAGGCTGAACTAGCGTGGGAATTATAGATAAAGTTTTTTCAAGGATCCGTTGCTTAACCATCGAGCAATGTAAACGAGTCTGGATTTGTTCCCCAGTGGGGTGAGAGAGCAACCCCACTGGATAGTTATAGATGTATACGTCGACGTTAATAAAATAGTTAAGATTAAAATTCCCTTTGTTGATGTCTTTTTATCTCCGAGTCAAACCGTCTAGCGATCACCTGCCGGGAGAAAACGAGAGAAGAGAGAGAAGATGCAACATTATATTAATTGGCGCAATGACCAAAAGCTCCTCCAGAACGAGGGGAGGGGCTATACAACAACAATATAATAATAATAATAATAATAATAATAATAATAATAATAATAATAATAATATGATCTCAAACTCTTTGTCAAAGATGACAATGAGTTGAAGGGTATCCTCAATACTGTAAAATGCTTCAGTGAAGAAATCGGTATGGATTTCGGATTTATTATTAAAAAAATGGAGAATTACAGAAACACACTCAATAAGATCTAGAATTTGTTACACAGATTAATGAATTGAAACAAGAAGAAGCCTATAAATACTTAGGAGTCAACAACGGTGGTGGAATACAGCATACCCAAATGAAGGAGAGAGTAAGAAAAGAATACTAAAGGCGTGCCTGTCTGGTGTTAAATACCGAATGGAATTCACAAAACAGAATATCAGCCATAAACACTTTGGCTCTTCTTGTGGTGCAATACAGTTTTAACATCCTTAACTGGACCATAGCAAACATTTAGCGAATGGATGCCAAAACGAAAAGGCTTCTCACTTCCACCGGATGCAAGGTTGATGTTGATCGTTTTCATTTGTCCAGATCCGAAGGGTGTCAGAATATTAGTTAACTTAGAAATGTCTTACAAAACCACAACAATCGGTTTGCTAAGATACCTGGAAACTACAGAAGACTGTGTGATGAGCTGTGTCAAAGAAGATGAGATACATTAAAACTTTATTCATAAATAAAGGAAGAAAACATAAAATGAATCTCAAGTGGATGAAGAAGTGCAAGTAAACCATAATACACTTACGGCAGCGGCAAAGAACCTAAAAGAGAAAGCAAAGGCAAATGCGATGAACGATGGCGAGATAAGAGATTTCATGTTCAATAATCTGCCCGTACCAAAGAAGCTGATGTAGATAATCCGCGTATGATTAGTGATTATGTAGTGCAGGATGAAAAGCTGAAACTGATGGTTTTATTCCTGCTGCACAAGACCAATGATTGCTAACTAGAAATTACCAAGCAAACAGTCTAAAAATTGCTGCAGGAGTGCTGGCTGTGGTTAGGTAGAAAAACACGTGTTTCCTGGTATATTTTCCCCCGCAACAATTACTGTGGACTCGAATGTGAGTCCGAGTAATAAATGAATAATGTAACAACAAAACTATATATATAAACAAACGACAATGTATGTATTAACGAAAATTATACAAATAATTATATAAATATTTTCCCCCGCAACAATTACTGTGGACTCGAATGTGAGTCCGAGTAATAAATGAATAATGTAACAACAAAATTATATATATAAACAAACGACAATGTATATTTTAACTAAAGTTATACATAGACAATAACAGAAGATTGTTGCGTGTGACAAAAAACAATGAATATGAAAGAAGAAAACATTAAACCAAAGAATGTGTTTGTGGGTACAACATTTGTGTAGGAGAAAGTCCTAGAGAAACGTAAATGAGAGTGAAGTGAAAGGTGCGTGCGTGTATGTGTGCGCGTGTGTGCATCCCTCGGTCGGGGACGCTTTTCTGCATGTGCGACCTACATCTTACCGTCACTGAGGAAAATAGGAAAGAGAATCATAGAGCATATCAATGTTTATTTAAGGGAAACGCATGAACGTAGTTTTAGACATCTGTGGCAGAGGAAACTTGGGTCAATAATTGCTAGCATTGTGGAACATTTGTGTTTATTTTAAACATATTTTGAGTATAATGCAGCGTGTGTGTGTGACTTAGCTAGACGAAAACGGGTGCGTCGTTAGAGATATATCTTTTGTAAGCAAATATGTGGATGTAGATCCGACGGTATGATGAAAAATATGGAAAAGACAAAACAAAATCTGAATATGCAAGTTTACTGTTTTAATGTTGTTTTACTGTCGACGTCAGACGTTTCGGTCTAGTAGACCATCTTCAGGACATGGTTATTAGAAACATACTCAGGATTAGACGATATTTAAGTCAACATGAAAAGACGATAGACACAAGACTAATCAGTAACAGAACAAATGAAATTCTAAAGTCAGCGTTCCTTTTTTTTGGATTCGGTCACGTTGGCGTCACGTTGGGGTCACGCGGGCGAAGGTGCGGAAAACGCACTCCCAAGAACTTGCATATTCGGATTTTGTTTTGTCTTTTCCATATTTTTCAGATATATCTTTTCTAATAATTGTATAGATTTGGCTTTATTGTTGTCTGTGTGTGTAAATTGTGTTTTTCGGCTACCTGTTAAAACAAAAGGCAGATTCTGTCATAAATATCCAGAAACGATTGACCATTTTGTATTAAGGTGCACGGTATTAGTGCCCACTGAATATAAAACTCGTCATCACAGAGCGGAAAAATATCTGCACTGGAAAATCTGCTATTTTACGGAAATAAAACAGCAAGAAAATGGTATGAATAGACCCGGTTACAGAGATAGGATCTTTAAGGATTTCACGGGACTTTACACACAGGCAGAAAAATCAAAGTTAATTGACCAGACATTGTGATCAAAGACTACAAAAATAGAATGTGCTTTCTTATTGCCATAGCAGTTTCTGAAAACTGTAATGAATCTCTGAATATCCTAAAAAACTATTAAAACGCAAGGATCTTTTAGGGGAAATCTAAAAAATATGGCGCATGAGGACATCAATAAATCTGGTTGTAGTTGGAACCCTCAGTTTGATTGGAAAATAGTTTCCGATAGACTCATTGAAATACAAAACACTGTACTCACTAGTACAGCTCACACCTTATGAAGGGCTTTATCTATGTGAAATGAGTGTGATACTTTTTTTTTTACAAAAATGTGCAGTGGAAAATATCATGATGCCATTTCTGATCTTAGATCTCTGGTTGGAACCTGAAAGGAAATGCGTATACAACAGAAATAAAAGGAAATGATAAAATTATAACATAGTCTTTAGATTTATATATGAAAAATGCCTTGGAGTAAAGTCTGTAAAAAAAGGTAAATTTTGTTTAGGTTATGTTAGTGGATTTAACTTCTCAAATTCAATAAACTGCTTCAGCGATTTGAGATCAAGTTTAAAAACATGGCTCAAAATTGTAAGAATTTCAATACCATTACAACATCGGAAACAAAAGGTACAATTAAATCGTATCGGTAATGGTATAATAATAATAATAATAATAATAATAATAATAATAATAATAATAATAATAGTGTAGTCATTGGTAATTCTTAAATTAGTATATGAAATAAGCTGTGAGAACAACATGTTAAAAATACATAAATGCTTCTGATGCATCATAATATATAATAGTAATAATAGCAATAGATAATCTTATGTAATAAGCTTTAGCGTAAAGTCTGTGAAAAAGAGAAATTTTGTTTAGGTCATAGTGGATTTAACTTCACAAATTCTGCTAACAGTTTCAGCGGATTAAAGGCTGAGATTAAAATAATCCCTTCAATTTACCAAAATCAGAAAATTGTATCCGCCATTATAACATCAGAAACAAAAGATCCAGCTGAGTCGTCTTGACAATAATCGGTTATTGATAATATTAAAAAATATAGGGAAGTCATAGTATTTAGACGTATAGAAAAGCTTTAGAGCAAAGGTATGAAATAAAAAGAATCTACTTTTGCAATAGCATAAAATATAAAATGTGCATGATAAATATTAGGTGGATGTAATTTTTCTGTAAATTTATTGATATAAAATCATTGTATAATTATTCAGAAATTGAAATATTTTCCTTAACTGTCTCAGGTATGACGATAAACTAAATCCGGCAGCAACGTCTCTGATCAAGAGATTAGAGGTTTTGAGGAGCGTGAAACCACCTCTTAATTACTGTTGTTCCCAGGTCCACCCTACCTCGGGGTGGTAGATAATGTTTGGGTCTTATCTATGGGCAAATAGTGAAACCCCCAAACAAAAATAAACACTATGAAAGTAAATAATAGGTATTTTTAATAAAAATAAGAGCAACACATTTTTATATGAAAAAATACCAACAATTCATATTTATAGTAAAATGAACAGCAATACATTTTATTATAGTATTACCAACAATAGATTTTATTATAGTATTACCAACAATAGATTTTATTATAGTATTACCAACAATACATTTTATTATAGTATTACCAACAATACATTTTATTATAATATTACCAACAATAGATTTTATTATAGTTTTACCAACAATAGATTTTATTATAGTATTACCAACAATACATTTTATTATAGTATTACCAACAATAGATTTTATTATAGTATTACCAACAATAGATTTTATTATAGTATTACCAACAATACATTTTATTATAGTATTACCAACAATAGATTTTATTATAGTATTACCAACAATAAATTTTATTATAGTATTACCAACAATACATTTTATTATAGTATTACCAACAATAGATTTTATTATAGTTTTACCAACAATAGATTTTATTATAGTATTACCAACAATACATTTTATTATAGTATTACATACAATACATTTTATTATAGTATTACCAACAATAGATTTTATTATAGTATTACCAACAATACATTTTATTATAGTATTACCAACAATAGATTTTATTATAGTATTACCAACAATACATTTTATTATAGTATTACCAACAATACATTTTATTATAGTTTTACCAACAATACATTTTATTATAGTATTACCAACAATAGATTTTATTATAGTATTACCAACAATAAATTTTATTATAGTATTACCAACAATACATTTTATCTGTAGTTGAAGGAATACAATTGCTTTCAAAATATATAGCTGAATCCATAAAACTGTGTTCAAAATATTTATATTTCAGCATTAAATCCATAGAGGTTGATATGCCGTAAAATTCAATCAACCAACCAACATAAAATAACTCTTTTATGGCATTAATCTATATAATATCCTAGAATTTCTTAAAGAAATCAAACTATATTCCAAAGTATAACTTCAACCAATCTACAGCATAAAACGCACACACCACCGCCTCTAGTAATTATGTCCATACAAATGCTGAAATGTAGTTCTCTTGGGAGATTCGAAGCAATAAAAATATGATATACGTTATTCTGCTTTCCCAGTTTAATACATGGTAGATGATACTCAGCTTTTGTTCATGTACAGAGGAACCTGCACGCACTAATGAGGAAAAGAAGGCTTGGAGAATTTGATACTCACAAGAGATATTAAAGGCAAGAGCGACAGAAGAAACAGTAAGTAACCTAGCTAACAACCTTATGTAAATGGATGGTAGAACATGGAAGAGAGAGATAAGAAAATGAAAAATATTGGTAAGGTCTACGTGGAATAGGATGTTGTGGTGAGCTATGATTGCTCACATCCTGAATGGATATAGCACATAGACGAAGATTGTAAAGAACTTGAGATTTTGAATGCGTCCATGGTAAAAACAGGATTTTCTTCATAATGGGTTCTTCTCGTAAGTCCTGTTTATACCGACAGTGATTATATTGTCTAAAAATAACCTTTTATTTACATACGGACTAATATCCTCATCGTTGTTCTCCGAATGTAAATCTTTATTATAAAAGGGGAGATAATTCTTTATTCGTCATACACTGTCTACATACGATCTTGCATGCGCGTGTGAATGTATGTGTTCATAATTCTGTTAAAAAATTATTAGTAGCATAGAATAATTTAAAATAATAATTCATTAAAAAGTGTGAATAAATGTTTAGTCCGCGTTTGTCATATACACTTTATTTTGGGAGAAGTGTATTAACAAGATCTTGTTGAGATCTCGAAATCACGAGAATTGAAAAATTTCTAGTGATCTCACGATCACGAGAAATAAAAATCCTTAATTTCCCATGATTCTCTCGTAAAAAAATTAGAATCTGGCGGCGTTTTCACAACCTCTCACCAGGAGAGCATATGAAAATGGACCTCTTCGAGATAGAAAATTATGATTAAAATTATTCAAATTTATAGTTGAAGGTATACAATTGCTTCCTCTTATTGAATATGCCTTTTTGATAATAGACTTATCACAACAAAATAATTCCATCATTCAACAAGACAGCCTAAATATTAAAATATTTAACAACCGAATTACGAGAACATTTATCTACCGAAACAATCAAACCTTCGGATAATAAATCGTTATATATTTATGCATACATGTCTCATCTTGTTGTTATGATATATAGCTGTATATTTTACTAACAACAAACCAGAAGTCATACATGGTTCATCATAAGAGTCTCATCATTTTACAGATGAAATGTCTAGATGTAACCGTAAGTTCTACTCCAATAGTTTCTTCTATTGCGCTTCTTGTTTGTGGAACTCTCTTCCGGTTTCTTGCTTTCCTTTTAACTTTGATCTTCAAAAATTTAAATGCAATATCAGTCGTTATATTCTGTCTTAATTCTTGTTCTTGTATAGTTCTCTATCATTAATAGTGTTTTATTCTCATATTCTCTGATACTCAGTAACACCTCGCATCTTTATTTTTTAGTGTCGCTTGGGGTAAAATGATTAAAATAGCAGCGAAATCATAAATCTGGAGACAAGAACATAAATAATAAACGTTAAAAAATCAGATAATTATAATGATTTTATTGAACTTTTCTGAAATTAATCGGCAATAAATAGAATAATATTTATATATTTTAAGGAATTATTTAGAAATATTTTTAGGTCTGCATTGAATTAATTAACGTCTATCTGCCTACACGCAAACGTCAATTCACACACAACTTGAATGAAACTGATGTGACATTTATATGGACATTTGTGTCGCGACGGCTATATTGAAGTAGTTTTTAGGACACCTCTATTTAAACTGAATATGTATTTTTAATAAATGTAGTATTTTAAATAGAAAAACAATAACAGACGTAGATTACGCAGATGACTTTGCGTTGTTGTCAGACACGGTTGATAAGGCTGCCAAACTTCTCCATCTCATCGAAGAAGCGGCCAACGAGTTTGGTCTCTACATTAATGCTGGCAAAACAGAATTTATCAGCTACAATCAAGAAAGCGAAATTAACTTGAAATACGGCATCAACATCAAATCCACCCACGAACTTGTTTACCTCGGCAGCAACATGCAGTCAACAGAGAGATAACATCAAAATCCGTAAAGGCACGGCCTGGGGTGTCGTTGATGGTCTGAGCGCCATCTGGAAGTCCTCCCTGTTTGACAATCTTAAGAGGGACTTCTTTAAGGCCACGGTAAAATCTGTTTTGCTCTACGGCTCAACGACATGGACACTGACGAAACACCAAGAAGTATCACTTGGCGGTACATACACACGGATGTTACGAGTAGCAGTGGACATCAGCTGCAAGAAATATCCAACAAAGAAACGCTTTTATGGACACTTTCCTCCTATTAAGTTTCGCTAAGACAGAAAGCTTCGGCTACTTAGTCATTCCTGGAGAAGTATGTCAGAACTTGTGAATGACACCCTCCTATGTAACTATCCACGCGTTTAAAGATCTGCCGGAAGACCTCATCACACCTACATTGACCAACTTGTAGATGAGTTTGGTTGTCATCTGGAGGACCTGGCGACGGCGATGTCTGACAGAGATGGTTGGCGGGAACGAATCAGGAGAATCCGAGAAGAATTCTCGACCTGATGATGATGATGATGATGATGATAAAATGGAAAAAATAATTGACATTTGAACTTTGATCATCTTGCCACCAGCGAAGCGACAGCTACCGAACTAGTAATATAACGAATGATAACACTTCACCCTAGAACTTCGGACACAACAGACGTCTTCTGCGTCGAACAGGAGAAAAGGGCATTCTTAAATACTTTAATAACTTTCTTTCTATAAGTTCAGTATTTTTCTAAACCTGGTAAACGTCGTATTGCATTTGAATGATTTCAAACGCAATAAAGAACTGAGTAAGCTACAGAGACATTTTTAACATTTTTCTAACATGACGCAAAAGATGACGCTTGGAATAAAAATGAAAATTGTAATTGTTGTGGTAGGATCCACCTAATTTGCATAGTGGAGTACCGACCATATAAATATGGTTGGTACCGGGAAGAGAGAGGAAGGCATCAGGCGATTCAACCAGAGAATCTGCCCGACTGCGACTCAGTCAACACATTCTCCAGGAACGGTCTTCCCAGGAATATGCAAAAGACTATATGTAAATATTGTGTACACTTTCTTGTTTCAATACATTTTGTTCTAAGTACATTTTGTGTTGCATTATTATTCCATGCATTAGTCAAGTTTCAACAGTAATGTTATCGTCATATATAATATAGCAAATTATTGAACACCAGACTTCGTCAAATACTGCCATATAGCTAGTGAGTGTGCACCTTTGGAATTTTCTCTGACCATATATTCTACATCTGGTAAGTATGTGAGAGACACTTCTCTCCCTCTCGAGTGAGTGTTTATATATCTACTTGTCATACGGTCTTTCCATGCGTGCAAATTGTAGACACAGCTGGGACGAACACGTGTTTATATGTCAGGTGCAGCCACAGATATTTGGTGAAACTCAGATCTGTACCTGGCGGCTAGGAGGGTATCTCTCAAGTAAAACTGCTGATACACATGACTTCTCCGAAGGAGGCGAAGTCTATTTTCGTACCATCTGATGTGACCATATAGTACAAGATGAACTGCTAACCTAGACTGAGGAGACGGTAGACATCCTAGTGGTGAAAATGAGTTCCCATTTACGAGAGGTTTATTTGAGTGGTTACGAGCAGCGACATTTTGACAAATGGCAATCCGACTGCATCGACTCTTGTGAAGTGTTTATCTTTTTCTTTCACTCGAGATGGTGAGAAGCGTGTTATTTTTAAATACTGTTCACTGTCTAACGTATGTTTTTATGCCTCTAGAACGCTAGGATTATCGGCCAGATTTTTTCACTAGAAATGATCTATGGGAGCTAACTCCGCGTCAAAACGCAAGCAACTGGTATGTCGTTACATAGATTTTCAATTGTAATTATCCGTAGCAATGCGGTTGCCATTCTGTCTGTAAGGGTCGACTAAGACTAATCCGAATGTTATCGGTATAATTTAGTTTATTAAAATATTACGCACTTCGTTACTTCAAAAAATATCTAGCATAAAAAGAAAAAAAAATGATATGGCCTATTTCTTATGAATTTAAAAATAAATCCGATTAGTAACGAACGACTAGAGCCAGTGTTAATTTAAAAGCTTGTTAGCCATAACGTATTCTTGAAGATAAGACCTATTCTCAATACTTGAATTCTCCCATTTTTTTCTCAGTAGAAATAAAGAAAGACAGAAAGAGTGAGAGAAAGAGAGGGAGAAAAAAGACAGAAAGAAAGAAAGTCAGACTTTATCATCCCACTCATCTGGATCCAATTCATACACGTAAAAATTCTCTCCTCTCCCCAAAATATAACCGAGGGTTCGCGGGAAACTAGGACTGCTAGCAATTGAAAGCTTAAATCCTTCTAGAAATATCAAAAGGGAAGGTAAAGTCGGCAAAGTGAATGTTTCACTCATGCGCAGTGATATTGCTATGCGAACGCCGAAACATTTCTCTTTAAGTGTTAATCTCTACCCCGCCCTCCACTAACCCCCAAATAAATAAAACTTAAATCTCTGTGAACCATGAAACCATTAATTGGGTTTATTAAATATGTTAAATTTTCATTGACTCCAGTGATTAATATAGAGTAGCACAAAAAATAAAAAATAAAACATCTATATAAGAAGAAAACTCCATTTTTATTGCTTTCAACATCTCCAGTTAAAAGAAACTGGGTGAAATTCTTTCTTTCTGTTTTATGAGATTCATTATTTACCCAAGTCCTACCCACAAGGCGGGATGTGGCACAAGGCCGGTTTTTAACGCAGGGCTTTCTATGCGAATATGCTCGGACAAAAATTCCCCGTAGACCCCGCATTTATTTATGGCTGTCTACCTCTCCAGATGAGATTCTGCCCGTATGCCAAGCCTCGTCTTAGTTCCTCTCCGTCCGAAGACAGAGAGGTCGTCAAGCAGAGTATTGGCAAACTCAGAGGTTTGGTAAACTCTTTGTTTTATGGGATTCAAAGGAAAGGTTTTATCGCAAATTTTCGGGACCTAAACAAACAGTTACTGCAAAACTTCTGGGCTAGTCTACTGGCGAATGTTGCTTTCCGTCTTAAACAAATTCCTTAAGCAATGACGTAGGCGATCGTGGCTCTCCACATTTGGAAATTTCCAGGCATTCTTAGCCTATTGCAATGATTTCTGGTTACATTTTCCACGCTTTGGAAATCAGATATTGCCTTCTCTTAGACTGATTACCCTCCAAGGCCAGAGAGTATATTCAACCTATAGCTGGAGGAAACGAGAAAGAACTGGTTCATGTCTTCTCTAATAGTGTTTGTGTGAAAGTGAATGCTGGAACCCAGTTTGTAATTTGAACCCAGTTCGCCTATTTGACTTTTTGCTCCGATATCCGTTAACTATCCAAATATCCGAGAAAAAGAAACGTAAGGAGTGTAAAAGAAGAAAACATAAAATTCGGATAATTTATCTACAATTTTCACCATCCCATTGGAAAATGCAATAAAAAAATTAAAGGAAGTTTAATACACTTATCGCCCGGTTCACACTCCTTCCCAGTCTACAAAACAGGAGTAGAGGTCAATCCTTTGTTTCCTATTTAGGATTGGGTTTCCAGTTCGTTCTAAAGTTTTTTTCATTCTCATACACCCTTGTGTCATAGCAGCTTAAATATGTACACACCTCACAAAAATCTCGCCAAAACTTCCATTCGTCCGTACATTTAATATTGCTACTTCATCTGGTCTGGAGGTCGTGTAATATATCTAGAGATTTTCGAGAAAATCCGTAAAATTAGAGTCTGTAGTATTATCGCTCCTAAACTGGCATCTCAACTTCAGTCACTTTTCCACCGTCGCGACGTGGCTTCTCTCTGTCTTTTATATAAATGTTTTCATGGCAATTGTTTTAATATATATATATATATATATATATATATATATATATATATATATATATATATGGAGAGAGTTAGAGAGGGAGAGAGAAAGAGAGAGAAGGAGAGGGAGAGAGATAAACAATAAATTTTACAAAATACAAAATGAAATCTGTTTTTCACAGACGACAAAGATTAAATCTAACCAAATGCCTAGATATCCTTATATCTTATCCTCGTAAGCTTTAGTTCCACCCCTCCCCTCGTACTCTTGCGTATATGGTCCCTTAAACACTACACAGAGAACCACTTCACGGTCAAGGGACAATTGTGATCTATCCTCCTTATTCCCATAATTTTAGCTTTTTATCACCTGCTCCTACGCTCATATTACACCTCATTCATTGTAACCATTTGAAAAGTAATCCTCTACCTTAAGTGGCAATCGGGCCTTGTATTGTGTATAACCAAAAAGATTGATTCGTAAACAAATACGTTGACGCGCTAATTATTAGGCATGAAGGAAACTGAGACAAATACTGAAAGTGCATCCAGGAAGAAAGTAGAGGCCCAATTATCAATCGTACAGTTATTGCGGGAAGAAATGTAGGACGCTAATATATAAAGCTCAAAGTTTGTGTGTATGTGTTTTGTGTGTGTGTTTTGTGTGAGTGTGTTTTGTGTCTGTGTGTGTTTTGTGTGTGTGTGTGTGTCTGTGTGTATGTGTGTGTGTGAATCTCTGCGTGAATAAATGTAGAATTATAATTTTTTTCAAAAGTTGATCATTCTCGACTAAATTACTTCCTGCTAAAACAGAACATATGCAAAATATTAACACCAGAAAAGTGTTTTGAGAGGACAAAGTGTACATTAGCTATCCTTTCAAAGAAAAATTTGTAATAGCGTACTGAGTGTTGTACTGGGAACGAAAAGATGATTACAGTCGGTTATGAGTATGAAATCTCGGTAATCATAGCAAAGAAGAAGAAAGGTATTGCCAGTTGTTAAGAACCAATGAAGAATTAATGCGAGAACAAGGCCCTTATCTGTATAATTTTAAATGCATCATTTAAATGCACTGCTTATGATTCTATTAATTTCCGTTAGTATCGTGCGGTTGTAATACCCCACGAAATCTTAACCATAATATTAAGTAGTAAATCAAATTTTCACGATAAGTCATGAAGCTTTCTGAGTAAGTATGTCAAGTACGTACAAGTGGCTTTTGGTTCTAGTCATAATCAAATGTTAATTAAAAGTGGTTTTATTTGTTTAGGGTTGCGAAAGTATTCCGTAGTAACAATGGAGTGTTTTTTTTTTTCAAATTTTGAGACACGCCCTTTAAGTTGATTTCATTATACAATAATAAGCAATAATATATTCTTAATTATTTTGTCGTGTAACTAAATTTTACTTTATTATCACTATAGCTTCATTATTGTGGTATAAAAAAGACAAAGTAGCAGATCCTAAGAGAGCTAATTTCATCATGCATAGGGGACATAACAAGGCCATTATTTCAAAGAAAGAAAAAGCCTAATGGCCCATTCTGAGCAATTAAAGTCCCAAATTGAAGAAGACTTCGTGGTGGAAGAAGATCTCGACAGAGAAAAAAAGAGGAGTTCTTCAGATCAGTATAATGTAATAGAAGACGAACATATGAATGGTATTGGGAGTGACTCAGACATGGAAGAAGATGAGATGAGACCAAGATCTCCATTAAAAAGAACAGAATATTAACCTCAAGGAAGAAAGAAGGAAAGAGGTTTTAGAAGAAGTTCGGGGACAGGCAAAGGCATTAAACCTCTTCGGTTCAGGGAGGTGTAGTGTTGGTAAATAGGAGTGTACCAATTTGCATATAAGTAGAAGAGATATAAAGTGCATAGAAAATTAACAGACAGGTGGAAGTTGACTACTGGTCTCGTGTCGTAGATCAACACTTCTTTTGTCCTCATGACCACGTAAGATAAACAACACGAAACATTTGTTAATATTGACCGTTTAATTTGATGTTTTTAAATAAAAAAATAAATATTTATCTTATAAAAACCAGGAAGATAAATCAATAAAATTACAGACTAAATGATATATACTAGGTTGGCCAGAAAATCTTGACTCACTTAGGAAGAGGAAAGAAAACATATCTTGATCTCTGTCCGGTGGAATTTCCAAGGAGTATTGCATTTCGAGTTTGTTCCACACGGTCGCGCCATCAGCGCTAAAATTAGACCGCGTGTACGACAAACTAAAGGAGTATCCTGCATTGGTCAATCGAGATCGGGCTTCGTATCAGCAAGACAATACGAGGTCATACGCTGTCAGGTTGACTAAGGAGAAGTCCAAACAGACAGACGGTGTTGAGACTCTTCCACATCCACCATTCTGTCCCGATGCTACTCCGAGTGAATATGGCTATTCCACTCAATGACACACTTCCTCCGCGACCAGTGATTCAATATTTTTGATGAAATGAATGAAGCTAGTTTACAGTTTTTTTATTCAAAGCCAGCGGACTAGTATCTGGATACTGGCTGATCGCTAGTGAAGATCGTCGAGAACGATGGACTTTATTTTGAAGAATACATGTTGGTGTTACTCCATAAAATATTGTTTTCTTTACACTTCATAAGTGAGTCAGCACTTTCTGTCCAACCTAATATAACTATAATATCTTAAATGGGAGGTACGAAAACACTAATTGTACTAATTCTGTGACAATTTTCCAAGTACTAACAGAGTGTTTAAGCGATGCACTGAAAATGTAGAACTGAATTGTAATTGATTTTATATAAATGCACCAAAAATGAGAAAAATATGCAGTCATTGTTCAGAAATTAATGTAACAGTTATTTACAGAATAGTATTATTAAATACAGTGTAACCCGGATATAAGAGACCCGGATATGAGACCCGGATATAAGAGAAACACTGATATAAGAGAGAATTTATCTGGTCCCAAATTAGAGCCTGTGTTAATGTAAACAAAATAGACCAAAACCCGGATATAACAGAAACCCGGATATAAGAGACTTATTCTCCGGTCCCGACAACTCTCTTATATCCGGGTTACACTGTAATACGATACCACAAGAATCGTTCTAGAATGTTTTTAAAATAATGTTATTTATTTGTCTGCCTCACCACAAAAGAACTTACAAACAAAAATGGAACTGAAAAGTAATAGAGATTGTTGTTAATTCTTCATTTTCTTCAACTACGACCCTTTATTAAAATGTATTCACTTTGACCTTCATGGGAGTTTTTTTCATTTCTACAAGAACCTTTATTGAGGGCAGCCAACCAGTATTTGTTTAAGTTTAAAGCTCCTCTTTTCAGCTTAACGTAACAGAACCTCGTGTCTTCTTCCAGATTTACTGGCATAAGGCCGTATCTAGAGGCGGTAAATAGCTAAAAGGGTGTACACATCTCTCCGTCGACAATGTTCTAAAAAGAATAGTCATTATTTTTTTTTACGACTGTTTCAGTTTGTCGATGTTATTTTTCAAAGTCATTGCCTCCCACACTTGGATGAGCGTTGTAAATTGATACAGATGGTCTATTCCCCTTACTAGCCTCTCTCCATTACACTTACAGGGGTAAAAAAAACAAAAAACATCCCAGAATAGTTAGAGACAATGCAGATGTATCACAGATATATTTGTTGAAAGTGAGGATATTAAAATTAAGTAAAAAGGGCTTTGCGCTATATTCAGTATCATACACACGTATGAAGCAAACAAACGGACATGCACGTATGATCGCACTCGGAATAAAAATAAGGTTATACAAATAAAATCTCTGTAATAAATAAAAGTTGCTCCTGGCCCTCCCCGGGACTATTTTTTCTTTTTCAATTGTTTTTCTTCCTTTTTATCAAATGCATTCTTCTGATCAGGTCGACTTTTCATTTGCTTTTATTCTATTGAAATAATAAAAACACTTTTCGGTATAACTACACTGTGAGATCAACAAACTATCTACTACCATACAAAGATGGATTTAAGTCATTAATGACATTCTTCTTCTTCTTCTTCTTCTTCTTCTTCTTCTTCTTCTTCTTCTTCTTCTTCTATTTTCCTTGTCCCTTCAGGACGTTGGCGATCATGACTCTCCACAATTCACTGTTCTTTGTAGCGGTTAATAACTTTTGTCTTTTTTGCCATGTCTCCCAAACCCTGCTCTGCCATCCATTCACTCAAGCTTGCGAGCTAGGTGGGTTGCATTCTTCTGTCCCTCTTACCTTCAATTTGTCCTGTGAGTGCCAAATTTTCCAAGCTTTCTTTCTTTATTAGGTACCTTAGAAATGTCTCTTCCTGATGTTAAGTATAAGTGTCCTTTTTGTTTGCATTTTTTCTCTAAAATTTTTCGATTCATGTTATAAACCTCCTTCTATAGAACCACATTTCGTTTGCTTCAAGTCTCTTCTTCCTCAGTGAGAAAATTGTCCCGCATTCACTGCCACATAGGCAGACTGATAGTACATAACTTTTTAGTTCTCATTTCTTTGTTTCTAACGATATTTTTCTGTTTCTTAATACTTTGCTCAGTTTTTGGAAGGCATCTTTCGCTATCCCAATGCGCCTTCGTATTTCAGTGTTGCACTTTCTGTTTTTTATTAATACAATATACTTCTTAGGATATCTACATTTTTGCACCTGTTTGATTTTGGTTTCTCCTATTTGTAATTTGCATCTTGGACTGTTTCTTTTGTTGACAACCATGTATTCCGTCATGCAATTGATGTTTTCTCCTTTCTTCCCGCTTTCTTCCACTACCTTCTGTTGGAGTTCTTGTAGTTTCTCTTCTGTGTGTGCTATCAATGTTGTGTCATCTGCATATATATGGTTGTTAAGATTCCTACCTTTATTAATTATAAGCTTATAAATATATCCGCTATTATAAGTTTTAAAAAATCTGGTAGAGCACTTTGACATTGTGTACCTGACGAGATTAATGAATTTGCTTCTCCCTGGGTGATCCATATCTATGTTCTTATGCCATATCTAAACTTAGTAAATCATTAAAAAAAAACTTGTATTCATTGTAGGTTTATAGAATCCGGTATTAATTGTAAGTTTTTAATTATAACTCACAAGGACCATCGTCCCTACCCCAAACTGAAAGCTTTGCATTAAAGGGTTTACTTTTAAGAGTGAAGCGATATCAGAAGTGTTACTTTCTGTCTATTTCCTTTTCTCTCTTGAGCTTCTCTTCAGAAGTATTCATCCTTATAGTTTGTTGTTTATCTTCATAAAAGCTTTAAACGCAATAAAATTGACATTATTGCTATTATGTTCCGATGAAGAAATATTTAAGATTAAAGAAGGCAATTTTCAGCTTGATGTTATTTAAAAAAATATTAGGATGTATCAAACGATTTTAATATCCTTTTTATTGTTTACTTACAATTAGAACTTATGTAATAGCAATACACTCTCCAGTGTATTTTGTGATGATCTCAAATCTACTGGATTTTCAAGTGCTGATAGTTTCTTTGTGTTTTAAAGCCTCAGAATCGAAAAGTGACTGTCATCCAACTTCAGGCTTCCTATCAAGAAACAAATCATCATCCTTAAAACATTTAAACCCGCTCTGGGCAATATTATGGTTACATATTACAGTAGAATCCTTGACAACCGGACTAAGAAGGCGTTCAGGATATGAGAAATTGGTTACAAAGTCCGGATATGAGGGATTATATTTAGATTAAAATAAAAGAACTGAAATCAGGTTTAACATTTATTTTCAATGTTTTGTAGTAAACAAAATAACTTAATGGTGAGTGAAATATAACGGAATTGATTTTTAGGAAAAAGAAATAAATTATGTAAAGTTAATGAAAATTCATTAACTTAAGTATGCCACATATGCAAAACAAATAATGTAACGAGTTTTTTTTTTAATTGCTGTTGCATGATGATTCTTTCTCTTCTAATGTAATTCTCAAATTTTTCCACATTTTGTTTTGCTTTTGTCCTTGCAAATTTTTAAACGAAAGACATTTTTTAACTCTGCGTGCGTCGTTGCAATCGTCATAGCTGAATGCTGGTTTTCTTCCCATAAAACTAACGTTTTCAATCAATAGTTTTTTCAATTTCAGTCCAGCTTTCATCACAGTCATGCATCTTGTGGCTATCTTGTTGCAGATATATCTCGTTGTCAACCTTTCCTCTCATTCCAATCATCTTTTGCATGAATACAAGCCATTAGGGTGAAATAGGCATAAGCAATTATCCAAAGTAAAGTTCCTGAAAAACAGAAATTTCAAACCAGTTAGATATCACCCAAATAATTCAAATATACACAACAAATCATGTCCGGATTTGCGGGATTCCGGGTATGATGCACTCCGGATATGAGGGATGGATTCCGGGTATGATGCACTCCGGATATGAGGGATTCTACTGTACTTCATATTCTTCCATTTCTCAAATTCTGCAACATCAACAACAACTTAGCAAAATACAAAGATTTTGAAGCGAAAATCTCAAGAATGTGGCAGATAAACACATCATTAATTCCTGCTGTGGTTGGGGCCCTGGGTTTGATTGTAAAAGTTTATGACAGGCTCCCTGAAGGGATCCCTGGCAGCACATGTTTTAAGGAAATGTAAAACATTGTTTTGACAAGCTTAGCTCACACCCTATGGTAATTTCATAAGCATAGCTTAAATGCGGCATAAGGTATGAGGCACCTAGTGAGGATCGAAATCACTATTCAACCGATACAAGATTACTAATCATTACATCCTGTCGGATTGCCCCCCACTATTCATACCCTATGAATGGATTTATTTATCTAAAATATGTGCAGGTAAAAATCAGAAAGTCAATTTTTACCTGAGGTATTTTGTTGTGTTCCTCGAGGAAATGAGTATGCAAGAGAAATCAAAGGAGGGGGAAGTAGTAGTAGTACTAGTAGTAGTAGTAATAATAATAATAATAATAATAAATTCTCTGAAGTAACACCAGATACGGCTGCCATGGTTATCATGGCTTTTCACTTTAATTGTTTTTAAGTATTAACAGAGATTTGTGATGCCAACGAACAGTCGTTGCGATTTTTGTAATGCCAGTGAATACTCGTTGTCACTTTCGTAATGCTTGTTGTAGTAGAAACATTGTAATCGCAAATACAACTATAGCACGCCGTTGAACAATACTGGTGTCAGACGCCTTCGGATATCACTAAGACTAATAGCAATTGCTCGATCATAGTAGCTCGACAACTAACCCGTATAATGATCTGAACAGAGAAATAGTATAGTGAATAGAGTAGAGAATAGCGGTCCGTATAGTAAGAGAGGATAGACTAGATATAGAGATCGTTAGTTGTCAGCTACTTCCTACATATATCGTTTGATCTTTGGTCACGTGGTCTACTTAATTCAATAATGGGATCGCCTGTGTTTGCTCACTGGCGATCTATGTTCAAACTCAAGTGTCAGCGGCAATACTTTATTCCTATAGAACTCAGAGACATTCACTTTTGAGCTTTATTTCGAGAGACGAATAGTCACCCGTAGACTGTTTAAATAAATTTTGTGCAATATGGTTAGTTATTCCTTTATCGCTCTCTCTACTTCGTGAAATCTGCAAGCTGCTTCAGTTGGATTTGGGTGCCGTCTGAATAATTCTGCTTAAGAAGGTTTAAGCTTATCAAATCCCTAATTAGGCCAGAAACATAGAACCACAAGCATAGATTAACAGATACAAAAGCTTAGTGTCTACAAAGAGTAAATTGTTAAATATTGTTTTTTGTTAGGCGATCAACACATTTTTGTATAATATTTATTTTATGTGCTATGTCCTTTCAGGATGTTGGAGATCATGGCTCTCCATAACGTCCTGTCCATTTTTGCTCTAATTAACCCTTGGTGTGTGTTCATGCCCATTGTTCTGTTAATAATTTAATCAGACTCGTTAGTAGGTTTCAGCCCTGCTTCTTTTGCCTTCGTTATGACTTAGGAATGTTAAATTCTCCAACCCGTCTTTCTTCATTGTAGTTCCTATTCTCCTTAAAACATCTTCGTTGCTCACATGTTCTGTCCGTAGCATTCATCGGTAGAACCAGATCAACTGGGGTAGCTTGCTTCCAGGGAATTATAGATTAAATAACCGAGAAAGAGGAATTCAATGGCACATTTTCTCTGTCGCTTCAAGTTTCTTATTCATTTGCGAGTTCAACATCGACTGCCATAGAGAAGCTTCAATGTTATGTAATCTAATAATTGTGGAGGGTTGTATTTGGGTTTGTTCCGCTAACAGAGGGTGAATGTCGATGGACCTCAATAAACAAAACGGAGATTTGATTAGAAAATGAATGGTCAATGTTTATTGATGCGCGTAGATGCATGAGGCAGGGTTTATAGAGAATAGTCGACTTCAAGTCAGCTTGACGCTGAGTGAGGGTGACTGAATCTCGCTTTCGTTGGGACGGGTACCAATCACATCCGAACTCAATAGTTCTTCAGTGAGAAGAGAACGATTGTCTTCCTTCCGAGAAAAAAAATTTTGTTTCCCTTTTTTGCATTATGGGAGAATGAAATCCTTTATTTTTTAAATTATTTTATTTATTAGTTTATTTATTAGTTTATTTTCATTCTCCCAAGTACACTTTACTTCTTTTTAAAGGACATTTCAAACAAAAGGACAGCTACAAATTTACTGTGACTACAAATGTGATCCAAAATCTTTTACCCTTTAGGGAGCGGTTTGATAATGTACAATATAAGTAAAATACTAAACCGGATATTGTGTCCATCAGTTTAGCGAAACTGAATCATTGTTTTTTTTTGTGTGCAACTGTAGTAAGTAGACAACGAAATTCAAGATTCCCAAATGGAACAGAAATGCATATTCTAGCCGTGATATTTTCCATATATGAGGAAACTAATTGAATGGTATTTTCCAAAACATATCCTACTCATTAGGTAGTATCAAACATTGGACACTGATTTGTCATTTGTAAGGTCAGTTGAGTCACAATTTTCCGTTGTATTGTGTCTCAGCGTTTTGGAAATGATAAAACAAACTTAAGAAACTAACTTAAAATCAGTATTTTGAGCTAGTAAATTTTAAACTATACCATTTCACTTTCAAAATGAGAATAGTATCAATCAAAATATCTACTAGATCGACAATAGATTTTCGAGCTAGGTACGTAAATGGGGCGAATTTGTTTTCAGTGAAAGGAGCCAGACATGAGTGGTTTTCCTGAGTTATGAATGACAAAATTCTTTTTGGCACTCAGCCCTGGATAAGCATGCTACTCTTAACTCAGTTAATGATTCATCCAGACCCCAGCCTTTATTTTCGATCCTTTCATAGATACCCGTTTTTATTTTTAACACTTTTTTTATCTTGCGTACATTAACATTTTTATTTCCCTGCCATTTTTTTTCTATTCTGTATCCCTTCAAGTTATTGAGCTTTTCACTTGTTTCGGATGGAAAAATCTCCCCCACGTCCAACGAAAACTATCACAGAGGTTAAGACGTGTCGCATACTCATCCCATTCTTTTGTTTATACAAACTTTAGGTATTTTCTTCTTCCCATAAATGAATTATGTATATTTGACTTTTCAAAAATTGTTTTTCATATTTTCGACAAAGTATAATTATTACAAAATATGTGTTTATTCCATTTTGATTGGTAACATTTTATTTGGATTGGCATTATTCAATGTTGATTGTCAGTTTTCTAATTTTGAAAGTGATATGATATAGAAACTTTGTAACATTTTTTTCCATGTCTATTTATCTAGTAACAGGGAAAAAATCGTCCTTGTTGTGCTTACATTTGTAGTACGAACAATACTGTCTATTGTTACAATAGAAAAATGTACGAAGGATAAATTTATCATCAGAAACATTTATGAAAATTCCCCAGGTATTTAAATTAAATGCGTATCAACAATTCATAATGGTGATGATTTTAAAATAAGACACAATACCATAAGAAGTCATGTAAAGAGTTCCGTAAACAATTAGGGCCGTAGAGGTATCGTATGTAGAGCAGCTATAGCAGCAGTGGCGTGAGGAGATAGCCTGACAGAGGCCAGCCCTGCTCAGGCATGTTCTGAATGCAGAGTCTTCCTTCTCCTAAAGTGGTTGCAACCTCAAAGCAAGAGCACTTAGTCATTCCTGCTACTTAACTCATAAGCATCTTTCCCACAGTTAGTCTTGGGCATGACTATAAACTACATCCAGCAGCAAGGTCGGTGATCATAAGATTGGATGATTTGAACAGGCTGGGATCATCTCTTAACTGCTGTTGTTCCTAGGGCCACCCTGACCCGGGGTGTTAGCCCCCTGCTGAAATCCCACCTATAGACATATAGTGAACCTCGAAACAAAAACAAAACACTACGAAAGTAAAAAATATATATATTTTTATAGTAAAATTACTAACTATATATTTTTATATGAATAATAATGATACCAAAACATATTTATGAAAAAATTACCTACAATACATTTTATAGTAGAATTACCACTAATGAATTTTATAGTAAAATGACCGATAATACACTTTATCCGGTCAATTAGGCTACCAATTAGAAGACTCGACTTCAAAGACACTATTCGTCGGCCATAAAACATGAAACACTTGAAATCAATATAAATTCTCACACCTTTACCGTCTATGTGACTATCCAAAACATAGTGTCACATTATAGCCAAATAGAACGTGCACGAAAAAATAAATTAAAATAAAAGGTAAAAAAAAAATATCAGAGGTGGTTTCAGTTCTTTCCTAAAATTTATTCAACGCCAGAAATCGTAAAAAAATGAGTATATTCAGATGTGTTTGATTTTATTACAATTCATGGTACCAACATTAACAATAGTATATATGTACTATAAATAGTATAGTATATTTGTAGTATAAATAGTATAGTATACGTACTATAATCCTAAAGACTTGATCCTTTACAGATGGATCAGCCAAATGTGTGTTCTTGTTGTTTAGCCGAAATTAATGGTACCAATTGTCCATCGTAGTGTATAAGCAATTAAATCAGTCCGTGGAAAAATGCGACTTCCATGGAGTAGCGGCATTTATTTTGTGGTTTTTCATCAAAATATTATCGAATTTCGGAACAATGACAACCACGTAGTGTTTTATGAGCTTTTCTAGATCTTTCTTCATTCTGATGAGGAATTTTAAGCGGGGAAACAGATTCATTTTGTGTCGATTGAGAACCGGATTTTTCAGCAACGGAAGTAAGTCAAGTGCACCTACTACTGATGTATTCATATTTTTGCTTTTTTTCCGGGCATTTTAATGTATTAAATGGTCATGGAAACAACGATCGACGCCAGAAATTCAGTAAAAGTGTCTCTACTATACAGAATTTACGATGGGTAAATTGTCGCGGTTTCATATTTTAATTTCGCGCATTGTTTTTATTTTTATTTTGTCGACTGCACGGTATAATGATGCCAGTTGGGCAGCGTCTGTAAGAAAAAAGAGCACCACGACGTATTTCAGTCCACCATAAATTTGGAAACGGCATACCGTATTGTTTGGCATTCTTGCCGAAGCTCCAATACGAACATTTCAGTGTGATTGGCTGTCAATTTGATGACAATGAGAAAGAGTTAGATGCTTAATGGTGATCGCGAAGGTGTTTATAGTGATCACTAGTGACGACGACGTTTTGCCTCCATTCATCTTCCCGCAGGTCCTCAGATTCAACAGAGAGGTCTACGTCAAGTGTCTTGAGGAAGTAGTGCTGCCCTTGGTCAAGAGGGTGGCTGCTGGAAGACCGTCTGTCTGGCAACAGGATTCTGCACCATGTCACACGAGCAGGAGAATCCAGTCAAGGATGTCAGACTGTTTCTGCCACATCACCCCTTATATCTGGCCACCTAACTGCCCAGACTGGAACCACCTTAATTATTATGTATAGCGCGTAGTTGAGCGAGAGACCAACAAAACTCATTGTAATACCATAGTTGGACTGAAGGCAAGGATTATGGCAGTGTTCACCAACTTGAACAAGGAGACCGCCCAGAAGAGATGCATAAGATTCCGATGTCGTCTGAAGGCCGTGGTTGAAGCCAATTGCAATTGTATTGAATGAATTTACTCTTTAGTATTTTAAGATATTTCTGTGTACTTTTGGTAAATATAGCTGTTAACATGAGATGTTAATGTTGTTTTAATCTTTGCGTAATTCAGACGACAATTTACCAATCGCACCTTGTATATCTTGAAAGCAATCACACACACACACACACACACACACACACACACACACACACACACACACACACATATATATATATATATATATATATATATATATATATAATGTTTTGTTGAATAATATAGACATATATCTATTTATCTTTATAATAATCCTTTCTAGTTCTCTAATTAACTTCTTGAAATTCATCAAGGAAAGCACTGTAGATTTTCCTTCCCCAACTACCTTCGATGTCTTCAGAGATCATCCTTAGTGATGAATTGCGAAGAAAATGATTTGAATGTCGATATGCTGTCTAAACACACACACACACACACACACACACACACACACACACACACACACACACACACACACACCTCATATATATATATATATATATATATATATATATATATATATAGACGAGTTAAATCATATATATTGCTTAGTAAATGATATTAAGATTGCATAAAAATGTTTAAATTTTCGATATTAATTTCGTACGGAAAGTGTTAAAATTTGAAGAACAACAAGGTGACTCAATATTGATTTTAGTTTTATTCAAAATAGGCGAGGCTAGGCTAGGCTAGTCGAGGCGAGGCGAGGCTAGGTTAGACTATGCGAGGCGATGCTAGGCTAGGCGTGGCTAGGCTACGCGAGGCTAGGCTAGGCTAGGCTAGGCTAGGCTAGGCTAGGCGAGGCGAGGCGAATCGAGGTGAGGCGAGACTAGGCTAGGCTAGGCCAGGCAAGAGTAGTGGAGTAATGGATAGCGGCTCGGTTTGAGGAATAAAAGAGCCTAGTTCGAATTCCAGTTGAATCCATTACATTCACTTATGTGCCAATAACCTTGAATCCTTTTCTTTCATTCGTCAGTCATGTATCAAAAGATACATGATTGCATAAGCGTGTATCACTGACTGTGGAAATCACAGGGTTTACTGCGAAAAAACTTAAATCTATGTATCCTAAATCCATCGTATCTTTCTCTATCGAACATCAATTTCCCTCTCGGAAAAAGATAGAAAATATAATTATATATATACATTCATACATATATATATATATTTAAAGAGATTTATATAATATGTTTAACGTTCTTTTTATAGATACAAGTATTCAAGCAAATGCTCTTTTTTATAATAAACAGTATTAAATAACATTTACCGGCCTGAATGTCCGAGAAATTTTCGGCCACAGAGCAGCAAGGTCGATTTTACTATCTTTAAACTTAAATCTTCCATGAATCTCTTCTATTCATATCTGCTCTAGCGTATCAAATGTAAACAAATAGAAAATAGATTTAAGTTTAAAGATAGTAAAATCGACCTTGCTAACCAGACGCTTCTTCGGAGAACGAACATTTTCTATGAAAATTTCTCGGACATTCAGGCCGGTAAATGTTATTTAATACTGTTTATTATAAAACAGAGCATTTGCTTAAATACTTGTATCTATAAAAAGAACGTTAAACATATTATATAAATATCTTTAAATAAATTGTCGGACTATGTCCAATTCAAATATATATATATATATATATTGTTCGAACTGTTATCCTCATCTTCATTGCCATATTCTCAACGTTTCGGTCGTTGTACGCTGCGGCCATCTTCAGGTGATTGGAAGTACAAATAATGTAAATAATCATAATACTTCATCTGAGATATATATATATATATATTATTAACACTTAAAATCCCATTGGTAATAATTTTTTTTCAGAGCTTTAACTTTGTATGTAGGTCTTGAAGATTGAGAGGTGCTTTTAAGGCTCTTATGAAATAAAAATTATTTCCTATGAGATTTTAAGCATTTTATATTCTTTAATTAATAATAATTTTGCTCTGTCTCTTGACATAGAGCTCTACCTGGATCTATATCCTCCTGGAAATATCATACGGATTACCATA